>JAKZZE010000022.1:0-600000 GCA_024220505.1 Rhizopus arrhizus
ACAACCACCTTACACTATACAACAACCGCCTCTTATGTTATAACAACCATTCAAAATACCAAAAACAGAACAAAACATAAAATCCAAAAACATATAAATAACCCCAAATAATAATCTCAAAAAATACTTCACTTCTTAACTTCTAACTTCTCTCTTATTTTACTTTTACTTTTTCTTTTTATCAAATAAATATTCTTTTAAAGAGGCAAACTATCTCTTATTTTATTTAACATCAAGAACAAGAAGTCCCTTGAAGCTATTATACTTCATTGTAAATCCCCTTTTTTTATTTTACTTTATCTTTTTATTTTTATTCTACCTTAACTAAAACAGTTTGATCTACTTTATAAGATCTGGTGGTCACTATAACAAGCGAATCAAGCCAATCCAACTCATATAAAAGCAATTATTATACCAATTACAACTTAAATCTGTTTATTTAAACCTCAACTCAACACACTCAAGCGAACTAGTAAAAATTTATTACAATGTAACACAATGAAAGAAGACAAACAGTAAATATTTTTTGTACCACGCCAGTTAGAAAATGAACTTCTGCGTAACAATCTATTTGAAAACGGAGTATCAACTCTTTTGCTTGAAAACCAAAAACAACACAAAATCATAAAATCCAAAAACATATAAATACCCTCATATCTTATCCCTATTTTTACTTCACTTCACTTCACTTTACTTTTCTTTATTACAGAATATTATATTCTTTTTATCTTTTCTTTATTTTATAAACCAATAAAACCATCAAGCGTTCAAAAGAAACCCTTTGGTCTGTGTTCTATTCAAAATACTGAAGTCCCTTGAAGCTAAATCAACTTCATTGTAAACCTATTCCTAAACCTCAAGAGTTTAGCCTATTTTAACAAGTTTGATCTACTTAACAAGATCTGGTGGTCACTACCGACAATACTTATTTACTTACAAAAGTAAACCCGCAAACAAGCTATATACATAAAAAAGAAAAATTTACATTTGGTGGTCACTACGAGGGCTCAAAATCAAGAAACTATCTAAAACTATCAAGAAATCAACAAACTTAGTCAAAAAAAAAAATTATCAAAATCGAATCAACAATATCTAAACACTTACTAGCAACAATGACAACAACAGGACCTAACGTGTTGGCCTCACTTAACAATCAAAGCACTATTCAAGGTTATCGACCAAGACTTATTGAATTCTATGGGTACGAAGGAGAAGACTTTCGTCACTTCCAGGAGATACTAGAGTCCTACCTAGCCATTAGCAACACTCAAAATGACTCAAGAAAACTCATTATACTCAAATCTCAATTAAGGCGCTCTGCTAAAGTTTACTTCGAACGTGTAATTCTGAAGGAACAACCTGATATCAACTATGAACAAGCTATGGAAAAGCTTCGAAAACATTATATTACTCCCGAACTTATTCAAAATTACGAACTTGAATTCAATGAAATGTGTCAAGGAGAACAAGAACATCCGCAGATATACCTTGCAAGATTACGAGAAGCAGCAGATCTTGCTAATATCGATAACGAAGCAGTCATTGAAAGCCGATTCCGTGCTGGCTTACTAAAAGAAATCAAATTATTTTGCATACAAAGTAGCTCAAGAACTTTCCAAGATTGGATTAATCATTCTGAAGGATGGTGGAATGCACATAGACCACGAAAGATTGCCATGGTGGACAATCCATTCATACCCAGAAACGTCAACAATGCACTTATCTATCACGACGACAACACCCAGTATTATCGCCACTCCGCAAATAATCACAACATTGAATTAATAGATACTGAGGAACGACCGATTCAATATGTCCCTGTAACTGATCTGCGTACCAATGTAAACTACGAGCACTTGAACAATGCACCAAATGTTGTAACTGGTTCCCATCAGTTGTCAACTATGGACATTGTAGGTAGGCACGGTAGTATACCAGTACGGCAACATCATTATACTAGGACAAATGAAGGTCAGACTATGTATCAAAATTCAACTGAAGACATTGTTAACCTTATACAACAAACTATTCGAGATGAATTGAACATACCGCCCAAACTATCCTATCCTAATAGAAGTTATCAACGCAATAACAGACCAAATTATAACAACAATCGAAATAATATATATCCATATTATAATAACTACGGTCAATACAATCAAGATAACCGAAGAAATGATCAATATCAGCAAAATCAACCTCAACCGAGAAGAGAATATCCTCAAAATAACCAAACTAATCAAACACATCAACAATCTTCACAACACATATATAATCACCAACCACCTTCTCAACAAACACAACCACATCCGTCAAAAAAGTAAATGGGTCGGTTGCTTTTAATCAAAGAAATGGTCAATCGAACACCCAACAAATCACTAAACCCATAAATCAACAAAGTAAACAACATCCTCTTAACGTCATCTTAAATTATAATGAATATGATGATAACACACAATATAAAGATCTTTATTCTGCAGTTAGACCTGAACGTCCGCCTGAAGTACTAAACGCAACCCCATATCCAAAAACAAAAGTCCCCAGAATTAAAAGAAAGCAAACTGAACCGACAACAACTAGAAGGATAACTACAAGAAACCATCTAGAAGAAATACCTATAACAACAAATCCTATAACAATCCCCCAGGATATTGAAATGGAAACAGATGCATCAGTAAAAGGTACTACTCAAGAAAAACAAAAGAGACCTAGAATAAAAAGAACACCACCCAAAATTGATTATCAAATTGGAAAAGATGTATTAGACCAAAAAGCAAACATATCAGTACGAGATCTCATAACTGTTAGTCCTGCCATGCGAAGACAACTAGTAGGCGAATGTAGACCCAGTCACTCAACAAAGATAAATCCAAATGATCAAACAATGGCACTCATAGAAGATGATGATATGGATACGACAGCCGTATATTGTCAAGTCTCTATAGAAAATAAACCAATAAGAGCTTTAATCGACTGTGGAGCAGCTAAAACCTGCATGTCAAAGAAATTAGCAGATGAACTTGGACTAAAAATAGATGCCTCATCAGAAAGTGTGTTCACACTTGGAAATGGAACCAAACAACCTGCTCTTGGTGTAATTTATGATGTACCACTCGAAGTAAAAAGAAACATGACAATTCCTTGTACCATCGAAGTACTTCCTATTTGTCCCAATCAGCTCATCATTGGAAACAACTGGTTGAGTAGTGTTAAGGATACATAAGATTATAGTCACTTTATTTTAGTAAAAGGAATCAGATATGATCCTGAATAATATGTTGACATACAGTAGCGGACAAAACTGGTGCACAAAAATTAAAATCATCATTGCATCTCCGATATATGCTTGTGACTTTTGTGGCATATACCATCTGAAAGACAGTCTAAAATATACATTATGCTATGTAAAGCGGACCTATGCCGGGCATCCTTCAGGCATAAGGTCATTTTTAGTGATTTTTCGAATATTTCAATTTTCGCCAAAAATGTAGTACTTGTTTATTCTTCTTTCGAATTTATCCATTTCTTTGTAGTTCACAGTAAAATTTCATAATGCACTACTGCATTCCGATGGCTTTTAAAAAATATATAAACCCTTGCTTAATTTGCATTTCTCATTGAATCTCACTTCTTGCTTTTACCCTATTCATTATGACAAAGTACCAGTACTCTATGCCCAAAAAAATTAGCTACGATAAAAAAGAAGCTATGAAATCTGGAATACGCTCAGGTCGCATGACAATGGATATTTCTAGAACAACGGGAGCCTCTAAATGGACGATCAACGGGATAAAGAAGAAAGAAAAGAACATGAAAGCTCATGACCGTGGTGGTCGACCGCTTGTAGTCAGCAAAATAACTAGTGCAATCGTCCGCCTAAAGCTTCGACAAGGTCTCTTAGGCACAGCTTCCGATGCTCAGCTCTTTTTGAGATCCTTAGGTTACAATATTAGCAAACGGTCGGTCAGAAGGCTTCTTCGAAAGCTAGTTTTCAAGTCTGGAATTACGAAACACAAGCCTTTCATCAGCTATACAAACCAGAAAAAGCGAATAAAATGGTGTCGTGACAAAGCATCATGGACTGTGGAGGACTGGAAGTCTGTGGTTCTCAGTGATGAAACAAAGATAAATGTTTGGGGTGCCGAGGGTATACGCTACTATTGGAAGCAAGTCGAGAAACCTTGGCGATCTTTTCATGCTGATCAAATAATGAAGCACGGTGGAGGCTCTATTATGCTTTGGGGCTGTATTACATCTCGAGGACCAGAATATGCTTGTCGAGTATACGATGGTGCAATGGACTCACAAGTCTACATGCATAATTTGTCCACTACGTACCGAGAAAGCCTAGCATATTACGGTCTGAAACATCGTGATATCTTCTTTCAGCATGATAATGACCCAAAACACAAGTCAAGGCACACCACTAAATGGATATCTGATAATGGGATATCGGTATTAAAAGATTGGCCGCCACAAAATCCCAATCTAAATCCCATCGAACACGTTTGGCGGCAGTTAAAGTCAAAGCTATCTCGATAGGATACCAGACCCAAAAGTATAGATGATCTTTGGGAAAGAATTGATAAAGAGTGGAACTCTTTTACTAAAACTGATATTCAGCCATACCACGAAAGCATGCCAAAGTGAATTGCTGCTGTTATCAAACGAAGAGGCAATTATACGAATTTTTAGGTTTTAACTATTTTTATGGTTTTTTTAAAAATATGTACTCTTATAAATAAAAAACCTGTTACTCCCTCATTTTTAGCAATTCAATTATTGAACTTCGCGTAAGTTGCAAGATTTAGTATGTCTTCTATCTGGTATAGTTTCATAGCTATCGCAACTGACATGAGCAAGTACTGGTAGTTAAAAGCCGAAAAAAAGTTTTGTGCACCAGTTTTGTCCGCTACTGTAACTTGGAATCATTTATAACATTATTCCCAACACAGATCAATAAAATACTTTGATTAGATTTTTATATTAAGCTTTATTCATATTTACTTCACATAGTCAAATAAGATGACATGGTTGTAATATAGTTTAGTGATAGTATGAGCATGTTGAATAAGGAATGACGATTACTTACCGGATCATCATTAGTCATGAAAACATTTATCCTGACTGAGATATTATTGTTAGCAATGATATCCAATCACGGAACTAAAAGTCTTTATATTCATCCGTACCGTCTCCTTAAATAGTTATATCTGAAACCATCCCAATAGAATAATTGACAATACAAGCTAGGAACAGGCTAAACTAATAATTAGAAATAGTAATCATCTATTCTGTTAAATTGATTATAAATCTGTCCTAATTCTTTATCCGTATCATGTCCATAAATACTCTCACTTTTTACATGTAGAATTTATTTTTATCTAATCATAGTTATCTTAACTTAATAAAGAGATACCAAGTTCTAACAGTATTTCTTTATCTTTGATTGCTATATTATATTTACCTAAAACTCCCCTTTCCTAAACATTTTTTACTGTTAATTACTTGCAAATGAATTCTACTGTTGAAAACTCTGGTGTTAATACTGCTGAAACTAATTCTATGGGCGCAGCAAGTGGTTCCAATGACTATTCGCAAGACTTCAATGAAGGTTCTTCCTTGTCTTCTGCTGGTATGTCTATTCAAGATGATTCAGCTATGGTTGTTGATTCTGTTTCTGGTTTTGTACCTTCTTCTGTGGTGACAAATACGAAGGAGGACAACGTTGCCATTAATCTTACGCAACTGCGCAGTGAGATGGATGAGCAGTTGAAGATGTTTTGTCATGTAAGGGCTTCAGGTGATGATGCAGCCATTGATGAAGCACTTCAAGGAATAGACAAAACAAAGCGCAGAATTGCAGCAATGTTAGAATGTCAATCCTTTTTCAAGAAACTTGACATGCATCAAAACCCCACTGGAGGTAGCAATGCGGTTTCTGCTGGGCTTTCCTTGTCTCATAGGGATTTGCCTAAATTTCAGTTGGCTACCAGTGTCCTTAGACCCTTTCCGAATGAAGAGGTTTTTGAATCTGTGGAGCACTTCTTGACAAAATTTGAAAACATCATTGAGGGTTCCTCATATCAGAGTGTTGAGCATGTTTGGAAAAAGTTTTTGCCACTTTGCTTACCTTACAGTGACAATGCCTGGGTAGAGGCCGAGCTCAAAAGATGTCGTAACTGGTCCGAAGCAAGACAAGCATTCGTAGATCATCATGGATCAAGCATGTCAAGTAGCTATTACAATGACTTGGTTTTTACAATGACGATGAGCAGCAAGGAATCTATTAGTGATTATTCTAAGAAATTTCTGCTAGCTGTTTTCTATGCGGGACTTCCTAAGGATGATCCACGTATCGCTGATCGTTTTTTGGCATCGTTGACGCTACCTGTCCAAACAATCATCTGTATGACTGTGACAAGAGTAGAAGGAAAACGAAGCAGACCCCACAATTGGACGATCGAGTACTTATCGCAAGTGGGACGTGATGTCCTTGGTGACGATAACAGTCTGTATGCTGAAGCCACTGCTATGATTCCTGGTGCAAATCGGGTAAAGAAGCAAGAAGGTGTAGGTCATGGGCTTGCAAGCAAGCATCGCATCAGCAAGCCTATCAAGGCAAATAAGTTGGCCAAATCTTTCTTTTGTTCCCATCATGGAAAAAATAACACTCATAATTCCAATGATTGTTACAGCCTGAAGAATAGAGCTGAGAAAAGCACGGAGAAAAAAGAAAATAATTGTTACAAGTGCCATCAACCATGGTTTAAAGGCCATGTATGCAAAAAAGATGAGCCTAGAAGAGTTCTTGCTGTTTCCAAGATAGAGAAACAAGAAGACAGTCAAATTGACAAGGCCACTGCCGAAGTTGAGGCGATGATGGAAGACTTGAGTTACGATTGTAAGTATCCAAGTAAAAACAAGGATAAAGCATGTAGTGATAACAGTGCATTTAACTTATTGACTCCCATCTTTATAGAGAACGTAAAGCTTATTGGTTTGATTGATACTGGAAGCGATGCAAGTTTCATTGATATCATTTCTTTGAATAAAAAGTTAAAAATCAATAAAGTTAATAAAATTACTGGTTCCTATAATTTTTTGTCTCATAATAATGAAATTTCTCGTATTGGGATTACTGATCCGTTGCAATTTAAATATGCAAATGGTATTCAGTTTAAACATTCATTAGAAGTAATGAAGTTTAACAAAGAATTCGAATTTGATATTCTTCTTGGAACTGATATCTTGCCTAAAATGAATATTGGTTTAACTGGTGTAGCATTTAAACTGGATGGTGAACACTCACACTCTGATACTACAGCCAACGATAATCTAATTTTAGAAAATATCAATATTGATCGTGAAAATAAATATGAGCCTGATAATTCGCCAGCTGGTACTCCCAGTCAAAGGGCAGAATTTTTCAAAATAATTAAAGAGGCCATTGATGAGAACCAGAGCATTCCTATTGAATCCTCATGTCCAATGCCTGAGTCCATTATTCACCTTCCCACTAAAGAAGGCGCTACGGCTTATAGACGGCAATATCCAATTCCGCACGCTTTAAGACCAGTATTAGACAAGCAAATAAAAGAATGGTTGGAGACTGGTACCATTATCAAGTCCAAAATCAACACATCTTTTAATAGTCCACTCCTTCTCGTTCCTAAGAGAAACAAAGCTGGTGAAATTGTTAATCATCGGGTGTGTTTGGATGTGAGACTGTTGAATAAAATATTACCTCCCACTTTCAATTATCCTGTTCCATTGATCAGAGATATCTTTGATAACCTGGCTGGTAAAAAGGTGTTTACAACACTTGATTTGTCTAATGCATACCATCGATTCAAAGTTGCACCTGAAGATGTACATAAATTAACCTTCACACATAACAATGCCCAATATTCTTTCATTAAAGGATGTTTTGGAGTAAAAATGCTAACTTCCCAATTCCAAAAGTGCTTAGCAACCCTATTTGATGGGATTGACTGTGTACAAAACTTTGTTGATGACTGTATTATTGCTAGTGATAGTTATGAACAGCATGCAAAAGATGTGAAATTGGTGATTGATAAGCTGACCTCTGTGAATTTAATAATAAATCCAGAAAAATGTGTATGGTTTCAACAATCAGTTCGACTGTTAGGCTTTGTTGTAAACACGACAGGCACTAAAGTAGATCGTAAAAAGCTAACAAATGTTGAAAATTGGCCACTTCCTAACAAAAGTAATAAGCAAATCCAACAATTTATGGGTTTGATCAACTACTTTAGAGAATACATCCCAATGATTTCCAGAGTAGCTGAACCAATCACAAGATTGAGTAATGCTGCCAATGTGGAAGAGTTGTGGACTGATGAGCAAACAAACAGTTTTTATGCTTTAAAAAAGATCTTGCAGTCAGACATGATTTTGCATTATCCCAATTTAAATAAAAGTTCTATGTGGCTACAGATGCATCGTTATATGGTGTTGCGGCAGTTCTTTATCAAAAAGACGAACATGATCGTGACAAGTATATCAGTTTTATCTCCTCTTCGTTGACACCTTCGCAAAGACGTTGGAGTACAACTAAAAGAGAGCTGTATGCAATCGTATTAGCACTCAACAAATTCAGGAAATTTTTATGGGGCAGACACTTTACCGTTTATAGTGATAATAAAGCCTTAGTTTATCTACATACCCAGAAAATTGCTAATCCTATGATGATCGGCTGGATTGAGACATTTCTTGACTTTGATTTTGATGTAGTCCATATCCCTGGTATATTGAATAAGCTTCCTGACATGTTAAGCCGTTTGTATCCACCTTTACAGGATAGCTACAAACTGGTGGAGGATAATGTGCCAAGCAAATTAGATAACCGTAACAAGAAAAGAGTTATTGCTAAAAGAAAGAAATATAGCAGAGACAAAATTATTAATGTTCTTGCTACAAAATTGATAGAAACTAAAAATGAACGTACCGATTACATGACTCCTCCTGAAGAAGAGAGAGATGCTATACTTAGAGAAACACATTCCTTTGGACATTATGGATACCAAGCAATAGTCAGAGACATTCATAGTCGAGGCATGCATTGGACTAATATTTATGATGAAGCAAAGAGTATTGTGAGTTCCTGTACCGAATGTCAGAAACATAACATTAGCAAGAGAGGCTATCACCCTTTGACTAACGTTATGGCTAATAGGCCGTTTGATCATATAGCTATTGATCTTGCAGGACCACTTCCAGTGACGGATGAGGGTTACTTGTTCTTATTAGTTGTCACTGACATTTGTACAAAATACGTTGTAATCAGGGCACTAAAAAACAAACAATCAGATACCATTGCAAAACAGCTAATTAATATCTTTGGAGATTATGGATTTCCACGAATCATCCAAAGTGACAATGGAACTGAATTCAGAAATGCTTTAATGACAAGTATATCAAAAAACCTTGGAATAGATCGTAGATACTCTACTGCGTATCATCCACAAGGTAATGGAAGTGCTGAAGCTAGTGTAAAAATTGCATTGAATACATTGAGAAAGATGGTGCAATCCAATAGTAGAGATTGGGATCATTATCTTCCAATTGTGCAACTCTGTATGAACAGATACATAAAAAATAAATCACTAAGCTCTCCATTCTCACTCATGTATGCTCGCAGAGTAAACTTACCTGACGATTATACAAATAAAGAAAAGTATCCACTCCCCAAAGATGTAATGACCATCAAAGAACTTGAATAACGAGTCAATTACATGGAAAATGTTATATTTCCTGCCATAAATGAAAGAACCCAAAAGATTAATGAGGAGTATAGTAAGAGATACAATGATAAAAATATACTTGTAAATATCCCCAATGGAACACATGTAATGGTTAGACTGAATAGTAGAAGTGGGAAACTTGCACCACTATACGAAGGACCTTATACAGTGTGTCATGTTTTGACATGTCAATAAGATACAGTCTTATCATTCTGGACTAAATCTTTACAAATGAGTTTGAATAAGAATAGAACCTGATAATTATCACTGCCCTAAACAGCCAAGTTTCACTTTCATCTCAACAGTTGATTATTGTTGTATAATGGTAATAATGATTTAGAAAAAGATAGAAACAAAAATAAAGAAACAGTTTGAGTACTTTTTGAGACTGATCTTTATTTCAGTTTTAAGTTTTAAAGTAAAAATTATTCTAATTGAAGGTAGGTATTTATATCTTATTGAGTGAGTGGCTTGATATCTTCTATTGTAAGCGTTCTTCTAATATTCAGGTACTTTAGCAAGTGTCATCTATAATTATGATTATGAAAACTTTTCATTTGTTCTTTTGTATGTCTGTCATAGATTATCTTTTATTCTGGGAATTCCTCACTGATTTGAATAACGTTATTTTACGCGTTATTTCAATTATGTGAAAGATTAGCAATATTCCTGATATTGGATTGGATCTTGTTATTTTAGTTGATACTTCTTCTTATCAAAGAACTCTCATTAATACAAAACATATTCTAAAAGAATATGTTTAATTGGAATTGATTGTATGATCTTATTTAAATAAACTTATATTTTTATTTTATTTAATTATGATCTTGTATTAAGACTTATATTTATCAATGTCTACTACGATCAGTTACTGTTCTACAACAATTATTAACATCAGTCTATAAAATTTTTCTTATACATGTCAAATCATATCGGTCGTAACTATTTTTGTCATCTAATCTCAGGTCTTGCTCAACTAATATAAATAGCCTTGAAATCTTTCTTTAATAAAAGTATTCGACTTTAGAACTATTGTTCGGTCTCGTTAATTGTTCTTTGTCCTATTTTAAATACTTAAAACACTTCACAGTGGTTCGAAGGAACAAAGGAGGATCATATGAGTTAAAAGATGAGCAGAATGAATTAATGCATCGTAACTATACGCCATCTGAATTAAAAATAGTGCATATAGATGAGTCTAATATTGAAGATGAATACTATGAGCTTGAAGACATTAGAGATCATCGTGGACCTTCTGGCAATAGAGAGTATTTGGTAAAGTGGGCTGGTTATGGTGAACGTGCCAACACATGGCAAAAGGCCGGTGATTTCACAGACCCAACTATCATACAAAAATATTGGGATAAACAAGACGAACTGAAAAAGTTGGAACATGAGAGAGCTGAACAAATTGTGAAAAAAGCATCATCCAATTCCAAATATAATAAGTCCAATAGAAATTCCACACCTAAAGTGAGTAATGAGAAGAAAGTACGTTCTGTTGAGACAAAGAAAAGAACTCTTCCTACAAATCTTAGCAGAGAAGAAAGATTGTTAAAGAGAAGACTTAACAAGGAGAAAAAATAATAAAAAAAGAAAAAAAAACGGACAAAGATAGTCACGGTAAATTACCCCGCAATTTAGCATGAAAATGATCTACCAAATTGATTAGACATTTCATAACGCATACCTATTCACTTTTATGCCGAATCAACAAGGTGTTGTTGAATCTGGTGGAGGATAATGTTAAGGATACATAAGATTATAGTCACTTTATTTTAGTAAAAAGAATCAGATATGATCCTGAATAATATGTTGACATAACTTGGAATCATTTATAACATTATTCCCAACACAGATCAATAAAATACTTTGATTAGATTTTTATATTAAGCTTTATTCATATTAACTTCACATAATCAAATAAGATGACATGGTTGTAATATAGTTTAGTGATAGTATGAGCATGTTGAATAAGGAATGACGATTACTTACCGGATCATCATTAGTCATGAAAACATTTATCCTGACTGAGATATTATTGTTAACAATGATATCCAATCACGGAACTAAAAGTCTTTATATTCATCCGTACCGTCTCCTTAAATAGTTATATCTGAAACCATCCCAATAGCATAATTGACAATACAAGCTAGGAACAGGCTAAACTAATAATTAGAAATAGTAATCATCTATTCTGTCATGTTGATTATAAATCTGTCCTAATTCTTTATCCGTATCATGTCCATAAATACTCTCACTTTTTACATGTAGAATTTATTTTTATCTAATCATAGTTATCTTAACTTAATAAAGAGATACCAAGTTCTAACAGTATTTCTTTATCTTTGATTGCTATATTATATTTACCTAAAACTCCCCTTTCCTAAACACGTGGTGACGCCATTAGTCTGTCCACTGCTGAAGATGACGTTGTGATGGAGGATGCACCTCTGAACAACGCTCGCCGCGCCATTAGTGGTGAGAAAAAGAACGCCTCGCGTTATTCTAAGTCTGTCTCGAACAATAAGAGCAGATCTTATGAGAAATTAAATCACTTTCATCGTAAGTATGATGAGACAACTGGCTTGCTCGACAAGTTAGTTGAGAAACGTGATTTGGAAGAAGATGAGTCTAAAAGAAAGGCTCTTAAGATTCAAATACGCGAGTACAGGGAAGATTTGGAATACTATGAGGAGCGTATTACCAAGCTGGATGAGATCATCGCTAATGAAATTAGCCGAAAGATGAATGAGGTTGGGAGCAATACCAACAATACTCGTGAATCTGAGCCTACCATCCCCATCAAGGTCATTCCTCCCTTTCGCCTGTTGATCAGCGCTGCTTACAGTCTTAAGCATTACAATGCTAGCAAGATCAGCCCTGATGATGTGAAGAATGATAATGCCTTTAAAACGGTAAAGGATTTCATCAGGAAGTTTGAGACAGTCCTGAAGCACTACAATGTCAACATTGACAAGAACGGGCTGAGATATCTCCAGGTATCCATTGAAAATGGCCAGGATGATAGGAGCATCAATTGGCTCCAACATAAGCTGACTGTAGCTGATTTCAAGAACAGTAATTGGGAAGGAATCAAGGCCGCTCTCATAGGCAAGTTTGGTGAGTCCTTCACCTACTTGCAGTATCGTCAAAAGCTGATGAGAATAAGGCAGCTCAATGGCGAATACTTGAACACGTACGTTGACAGGTATATAGACCTCATGACCAAAGCCAAGTTTGCAGACAGTTCTCTGGCAGTAATGCATTTCTTGGGCACGTTGATTGCACCTGTCAAGGATTGTTTGGAAAGAAAACTGGCTGAAATACGCGCGAAGAAGAATGCTGAGTTCATCTTGGAAGATGACTCGTTGTCGAACATTCAGACAATCATAGAAAACAACAAGATGCATTTTATAGAAGAATGCAAGAAGAGCTTCCCTGATTTGAAAAATCAGGAAAGACCCCAACTCAAGTCTGCCAACAATAAGGCACCAAGACTTACGGAAACGAAAAGAAAGTTTCATGGCGACGAGCAGAGATACTTTCCTGAAAACAAGAATAGGGAAAGAAATTTTCACAAAAGGCCCGCACACAGCATGCCTAAATGTCGCTATTGTGGGGACAAATATACCCCTGGTCACCTTGACAAATGTCGAGAAATGGAAAAACGTCGTGACCATTATATAAATAAAGATACGGGTTTTAGAGCACACAAAGATGCACCCAAAAACTATACTGGTAATTTTTCCCAAAGGCGTAGATCATTTGAAGAGAAAGTTCATAACAGAAATGATTCACGCATAGCGGTTCATAATGTTGAGAAGGTCGAGAAACAGACCATTACTGAATCAGAGATCATGCAAACACATCCTGCGGATGAGGTTATGAATGACCTTTTAAATGATGATGAAGTCATCAGTCCGTTTCAGAAAGCGTTGAAACAAGTTCAGGAGAAAAAGAAGCATAAGCAAGATAATGTTCGTTGCTACAGTTTAAAAACAAAAGAGGAGACACATCCCACTATGCTTCAAAGCCCTTACTCATTACACACTCCTTTTTTATTGAACGATCATAGATTAATAGCTCTCGTCGACACAGGCGCAGATATTTCTTTCATAAGTAAAAATGCTGTTAATAAATTGAAACTGCGTGTTATTCCAGTTCATGGTTCATTACTGTTAGCAGATAAAGAAAAAACTGTTAAACGAGTGGGAGTGACCGATAAGTTAAATGTCGGGTACAAAGGACAAATTATAGCTCATGAATTTGAGGTTTTGAACATGCATGATAAGATAGACGCTATTTTCGGAAGGGATATATTACCAATCTTAGGAATCCACCTTACTGGTGTTGCTACTAATTGGGATGACAACAAAGTCAAATTTGATGACTCTATTGAAGACTCAGAATACATTCCAAATGTTTCCAATGCTGGCACACCAGATGAACATGAAGATTTATTACTGACGCTGCAATCTCACATTGATAAAAATCAACAGATTGATGTTCATTCCTTATGTAATCTACCAGAAGCCGTAGTAAAGTTAGATACTCCTCATGGAAAACATGCACACGTCCGGCAGTATCCTATTGCAAATAAGATGATGCCAATCTTTGATGAGGCTGTAAAAACATGGCTCGAGAACGGTGTCATTATACGTGCGCCACCCTCACCATGGAATAGTCCTATCACATTCGCTCCAAAAAAGGATGCAAATGGTAATCCCACTGATTACAGACCGTGTATTGATCCTCGTAAAATCAATGCTCTACTGGAGTCCGATAACTATCCATTACCATTGATTGATGATATTTTCCATGACCTTGCTGGTTCTACCATTTTTACTTCACTTGATCTCAAAAGTGCATTTCATCGATTACCAATTCGTAAATCAGATCAAGTCAAAACTACTTTTACTCACAGAAACAAACAATACATGTTTCGTTCAGCACCATTCGGATTGAAACATGTCTCCAGTCATTTCATGCGCATCATGAACCTCATTCTCAATGATCTACCCAATGTTCATGTGTACGTGGATGATATTGTGATTGGCACTCCAGGTGATTCCATGGAAAAACATTGTCAAGCCGTTAGTGCTGTCATTGATAGACTCACTCAACATAACATGATCCTCAATCCTCAGAAATGTCACTTTGGCAAAAGAAGTGTTCATCTGTTGGGTTTCTGCATTTCTGAAAAAGGGAAAAGCTTGGATCCACGCAAATTGACAAATATTGCTGACTGGCCCCGCCCTAAAACCGGCAGAGAAATGATGCAATGGTTGGGCACTGTCAACTACTTCCGTGCACATATCCCTTGTGCTGCCACACTCACTGCTCCTCTAGATGCGTTACGAAATGTTGCGTTCATCGATGATATTAATTGGACACCTGAACTGCAAGTTCACTTTCAAAGCATCAAGGACATATTATGTTCCAACGTTGTTTTGAGTCCTTACGATCCTGCTAAGTCTCTCTACGTTGCCACTGATGGATCTGTGAAAGATTTACCGTCCACATACTATATATACATATATAAACTCCGCGTGCGGAGTTTAATAAGCTTAATATGGTTATTGGGGTCACAGAACACGATTCTGCTATTTTCAAGCGGAGTTTATTATACCAAAAATGGTCAACTGCGAGATTCTCGAAGTTCCGTTGTTTTTTTCCTCCATCCTATTACTCCAAGCAAGAGTGCGGGCAAATAGAAGATCATTAAAAAAATCCGGGTCGAGATACGACTTCTGAAGGTCGAGAAAATCCGCGTCAAAAATCAGAAATTTGACGACAGAAGGACTTGCAAAACGAAAATTGGCAAATCAGCATTGTTGGTCAAATAGCTATGTCGATAGCTTTCAAATGTGGAGGTCGTTGGTTCGATTCCTTGTAGGTGTTCGTACGTCGTCATCTGCTTTTTGCATAACTTTTGCTCTAAGTTACTTAGCATTTTTTTTTTCAAAACCTCAAGAGTTTCGGGAAAACTTTTGTCATCTCACTACGGCAAAACGAGCTTCCGTTGCGGAGATGCTTCGTATCTATCGGCTGATCTCGGAATGATAACAAAGCTTGTAAAAAAATATAAAAAGAGATGCTTTTTGTTTTTTTTTTCTTTCCTTCATCTGTTTCTCCATTTCATAAAAACCTCATGTCTTCCAACGCTGCTAACAACATGCCAACTCTTGCCTATATTGCCGAAAAAACTATGACGGCTGACTGTACCATAAAGTAAGTTCGTTTTTAAATGGGAGGGAACGTAACTAAAGGCAACTGGTATAAGTTATTTAAAGGAAAATGTCGCTTTTTTTTCTACACGCAAGTGTAAAGAAGGTTCTGAAATGCGCTTGAACCAGTCAAGCCGAGATGGATTCTTTTGGCGATGTGGCTCAAGGAACTGTGCGTGCGGTCGTAGCCGTATTTCTTACCTGGACGGCTCCTTTTTCCAAGGTCGCAAGTCCATCATCCACCAAACACTATTGGTAGTGTACCTCTTTCTATTACAAGTTCCAAATGGAACAATATCTACCATGACTGGTCTTAGTCTGCCAACGGTCCGCAGCATTATTAAGGACATATACCAAATAATGGAGGCAGATCTGCGAATTGAAGATGTACAAGTCGGTACGTGATGCTTTGTTTACATCAGAGTATGTGATTAACAAGTCATACTTAGGTGGAGTTAACAGTGATGGGCAGCCAATTGTCGTTGAAATAGACGAAAGTAAGTTTGGCAAGCGAAAATATAATAAGGGAAAGAGGGTAGATGGTGTTTGGGTTGTTGGGGGTGTAGAGCGTACGCCCGAGCGTAAGGTGTTCTTGTTGACGGTACCTAACCGCAATCAAAATACCTTGAAGTTAATAATCGATACATTCGTAAAGGATGGTAATGATTAGAATATGTATATGCTAGATGATCAGTGCACCTAATCATTGATGACAGGCTCCCATGTTATGGTAGATTGCTGGAAAGGCTATAAAGGGATTGACAGTGATCCAAGCCGAAACTTGATTGTTGAAACGGTCAATCACTCAAAAACGTTCCGTGATCCGAAGACAGGTGCTTGTACTAATACTATTGAAGGTATGTACTTGTGTAGACCGTAGAATCCTTAAACTATGCTAACAGCCTGCTACTAGGCACCTGGAATGGTATCAAACGAGGAGTGACTAGTCGTCACCGCACAGCATCGATGATGCCATGGAAGTTAGTGGAGTTCATATGGCGTAGGAAACATGCCAGTAATCACTGGAAGGCAATGCTTGCTTGCTTTTCGCAAGTGTCGTTCAATAGAGCAGGCATTGCCGACCAAGGTCCACTGGTATCTTTGCTGACTACCGTCTTAGAGGATAGCATTAGTGATCAAGGGGAAATGGAACCAATTATTTTCATCTCAGATGAGGATTCCGAAAACGAATACGATGAAGATTATACTCCTACTTCTCGTACCACCATGAAAAAGCCCCGCACTGCTTAAAATAAACAAATAAAACTTTCATAGATAACCATACAAATCAGGGCCATATAGTGTCTATATTCTTGCTTCAATAATGTCCGCTAGTTGCCTTTTTGGGACATAAGTGTTACACCATCTGAGAGTAAATTGTCCGAGCTTTCGAATGATGTATAGCTTATGCCTATATGCTTGATTTTAGCTCCGCTACAGGCTTGCAAAAATGTGGACGGTAAATCTTTCATTTAGCCCCACTGATGCATCCAACACTGGGATCGGTGCAGTTCTGTTCCAAAAATTTGACGAAAAACAGTCGGATGGACTCACTGTTACCACCATCAGATACCTAGGCTTCATGGCACGTTCTTTATCCCAATCTGAGCGAAACTATTCTGTCACTCGACGTGAACTTCTCGCTATTGTGTTTGCTTTGAAAAAGTTTCACAAATTTTTATATGGTCATCACTTTACCTTATATTCTGATCATCGAGCGCTCACATACTTGTTCACATCCGATGAACTCAACCCCATGATGGTGGGTTGGATGGACACATTGTTGTCCTATGATTTTGACATCATCCATATACCCGGTGTACAAAACGTTTTACCTGATGCTCTTTCACGTCTTTTTCCACCTGAAAAAGAACTGGCAGGGGGTGATTCTAATAGTAGCACAGTAAAACACCAAAACCTTGCTTACAAACCAAATCTAAAAAAGGAACATGAATTAAAAATGAAAAAAGAGAACCGAAAAGTGTTCTATGTACAAAGTCCTACCAAATTCAGTGACAAGGACTATATCACTCCACCATATGAGGATCGACAAGAGATTCTTGATGGAGTCCATAAATTCGGACACTTTGGAACTGATCATATTGTGAAATCAATCCATAACCAAAACCTACATTGGCCAAACTTATTAGCTGATGCAGTAAATTATGTAAGCAAGTGCAATACCTGTCAAAAGTACAATATTGCTAAAAAGGGTTATAATCCTCATCGACCTGTCTACGCTTATGTTCCTGGGGATGCCTATGCTTTTGATTTAATTGGGCCCTTTCAATCTAGTAGCAACATGTATACATATGTGTTGATTCTAGTCGACATTTGCACCAGATTCTGCGTGTTGAAACCCCTAGTAGACAAAAAGGCAAAAACCGTTGCAGGTGCCATGGTTGATACATTTTCTTTACTCGGCTATCCTAGACACTTTGTATGTAGCGATAACGGCTCTGAATTCAAAAATGAAATTTTAGAGAATCTATTCAATGCAATGGGTATCGACAAAAGATGTACCACTCCTTACCATCCCTCAGCAAATGGAGCTGCTGAACGTTATGTTCAATCTGCTAAAAAAATATTAGCAAAGTTCCTTGAAGGTGCCACTGAAGATTGGCATCATTACATTCCATCTGTACAGCTCATGATCAACAATAAGATCTCCACACGCTTGCAGACCACACCCTTTTCATTGATGTTTGCTCGCAACATAAATGACTTCATTGAATACAGGGATGATGCTGGTGAATTAAAAAAGAAGGAGTACATGCCGCACGATGAGTTGTTGAAAAGAATAGACTACATGTCGCAAGTGGTCTTCCCTGCTATACAGGATAGAACCGACCTTTACACCAAAAGGCAAAAAGAAAAAGCTGACAGCAAAAATCGTCAGTCCACATTCCCGGAAGGAAGTTACGTAATGGTGCATGACAGAGAGCAGTACAATAGTCTCTCCCCGGCTTACAAAGGTCCATATCGTGTTGTACGTCAAGTACAAGGTGGTGCTTATATACTTCGTGATGTTGACGAAACGCTCATGTCTCGAAATTATTCTCCAGAAGAATTAAAGATCATTTCACAGGATGAAGTCATTCCAAAAGATGAATTGTACGAAATGGAGGCAATCATCAATCATAGAGGCGAACCTGGAAACAGGGAATATCTCGTACGCTGGAAAAATTACAGCAAAGACGATGATAGCTGGTTAACTGCTGAAGCATTTACTGATCCCGAGTCCATTAACATTTATTGGCGCAAACTGGGTAAATCCATAAACCAAAAGGGTGAAGTAGTAAAAAAGAAAAATAATGAGGCTGAAAAGAATAAAAAGCAAAAATTGCCCTCAGACTACACCCCTAGTAAATTATTGACTACGACAAGCATGAATGAACAGTCAAAGTCTGGATCATGTCGCACAATAGACAATCTCACAATACAAAAGAAAAAAAGAAACGCCAATCCAAACGTAATGGCAACACTTTATCCAGATATCCCAAACGAAGACTACACCAAAATCAAGAAAGCTCTGATCGAAGAACAGATCATCATGAAGGCTTCGTAAAAAATACCGTGACTGCAAATAATAATCTTAGGCACAGTAAGCGCATTAAGAGAAATTAGGTCACACAAAAATTTATAGCCGTTCAAACACTTCCCATTCAACTTCCAAACGTTGATACCAACAGGTAGGGGGTGATGTCGTGTTTGGTCATTAATGATGTCTTTATTTATTATTTTATGATTGATCTCAGTCAAGCCTACGTCAGACTATATAATTAATAGTCAGACAATATAATCCAGGGTTCATTCTAAATTATTAGTTCCTCTCCTTTTTCTTACTTAATAAATAGTAGTTGTTAGCTATTGACTTCTTACTGTTTTCATATTATAAGTACCAAATATCTCAGTCACAATTACCTTTTCTTTTCTTTTTATTTTACTTATTCTTTCTGATCTGATACCTGATTTATCACGAATCAAGAAAGACCCCTTTTATTTTTATCTTTTACTAAACAATGTTACTCTTAACCTTATTGATCTATTAAGATCTGGTGGTCACTACTTAAAACCAAATTACTATATCAAAAGAACTGTTAAACGTTCACTCAAGTAATCAAACTCAAGTCATTCAAGGCTTCAAACTGTTAAGGATACATAAGATTATAGTCACTTTATTTTAGTAAAAGGAATCAGATATGATCCTGAATAATATATTGACATAACTTGGAATCATTTATAACATTCTTCCCAACACAGATCAATAAAATACTTTGATTAGATTTTTATATTAAGCTTTATTCATATTAGCTTCACATAGTCAAATAAGATGACATGGTTGTAATATAGTTTAGTGATAGTATGAGCATGTTGAATAAGGAATGACGATTACTTACCGGATCATCATTAGTCATGAAAACATTTATCCTGACTGAGATATTATTGTTAACAATGATATCCAATCACGGAACTAAAAGTCTTTATATTCATCCGTACCGTCTCCTTAAATAGTTATATCTGAAACCATCCCAATAGCATAATTGACAATACAAGCTAGGAACAGGCTAAACTAATAATTAGAAATAGTAATCATCTATTCTGTCATGTTGATTATAAATCTGTCCTAATTCTTTATCCGTATCATGTCTATAAATACTCTCACTTTTTACATGTAGAATTTTTTTTTATCTAATCATAGTTATCTTAACTTAATAAAGAGATACCAAGTTCTAACAGTATTTCTTTATCTTTGATTGCTATATTATATTTACCTAAAACTCCCCTATTCTAAACACAAACCTCAAACTAAACAAATCTACAACACTTTAATACAATCCAAATCCCAAGTACTAACAAGTTACAGTAACACTTGTCATGCTTGTTCTTGTACTGTGACGAAGCAAGTTATGATGATTGCGCCTTGTGAGTACCCCATATTGAACCTTGTTCAATATTTGAACTTTATTTCAAAAATCAGAGCTTATTTCAAAAATCGAACCTTATTTCAAAAAGT
Organism: Rhizopus arrhizus; assembly: GCA_024220505.1. Classification (NCBI taxonomy): domain Eukaryota; kingdom Fungi; phylum Mucoromycota; class Mucoromycetes; order Mucorales; family Rhizopodaceae; genus Rhizopus; species Rhizopus arrhizus. The sequence continues at coordinate 21,015 of JAKZZE010000022.1, forward strand.
AAAGCTTATTTCAAAAAGAAAAGCTTACTTCAAAAATCAAACTTTATTTTTTTTTGTCTATAAAATAGACAAGCTTTTATTTTATTTTACTTCACTTCTCTTGACTTACACTAGGTGAAAAAATAGGGACAACCTACCCTCAAATAATTTTTAACTTTTTTTTTTTCTCCTCCACTCCGTACGACATCCAAGCCATGCCTATAGAGCGTAGCCTTAGGTAGTGGGTATTACGTTTCCCGCATATAAAACTGATCAGGATAACATATGGCGGAAGAAAAGAGGAAGTAGTTGGAGTAATTTTATAAGCGTTATATTATAAAATGGGTAGTATTTATTTAATAACGAGTAAATCTCCCTTTTGATTTGATTACCACTGCTATGCGATCAGGCATGCTATCAATGTAACTTCTACAAACATCTTTATCTAGCTTGTTCCATTCAAAGTCAACTCGTTCCCATAGCTCGTCGATGTTTCTGGCCTTTCGTTCATAAAGGCTTAACCTAAGTTTCAGCAAATGCCACACATGCTCTATAGGATTCAGATCCGGACTATTAGGTGGCCAATCGTTAATGTACTGGACCTTGTTTTGTTGGAGCCATGACATTGTTGGTTTCGACTTGTGCTTTGGGTCGTTATCTTGTTAAAGTAAATAATGCGCTTGTTCATACCATAGTACTTTAGCGTTTCCATGTAATTTGTTCCAAGAATATGCTGGTACACCAAGGAGTCCATACTACCATCGTATACCTGGCACGCATATCCTGATCACTCACTGGTTATACATCCCCACATTATCAATTTGCCGCCACCATGCTTCACTGAAAGATCTATGTGGTGTGGACGAAGGACATCACCAGGTTGGGTCCAATAGTATCTGCAGCCATCAGATCCCCAAATGTTGATCTTCGTTTCATCGGAGAACACTACTTGATGCCACTATTGCATACATCAACTTTGATACTTTTTTACCCATCCTAACCTCTGCTTGCGGTGGTTATTAGTTAAAAGAGGCTGCTTCTTTTTACGCCTAGCATAAAAATCCATTGATACAAGGACGTTTATTGCTGAACGGTAAGACATAGAATACCCAAGTTGTATGAGCATCCGATGTACATCCTTGGCTGTCTTTGGGGTTCCTTTAATCAGTAATACCTTGATATATTCCTTCGTAGCAGATGACACAAGTGTATGCCTACCACGTGTTGCGGGTACCATTGGCCCAAATAGCTTGTTTCTATATCTCCTAACTGTCTTTGGATGGACACCAAGTTTACCAGCAATATCCTTTGGGCTTCTATTGCTCATCAGTGCAGACTTGATGCTGTCTTGCATGTTTTGAGGTAAAGCGCGAGGCATCAGTAAGAGAAATTTCGCAGGAAGTAAGATGAATATAATGAAAAAAAAAGAATGTATGAATGAAGGAAAGCAGCACCCATTTTATATTATTAATTATAGGAATGTGCATAGCTAAAATTAGAATTGGTTTGCATTTTAATTGTAGCTGATATTCTAGGTCAAATTAGAAGAGTACGAAATATGGTCTAAAACTGAGCTGTGGAGTATCTAAAATTCTACCAATTATACATGTATTACTCCCTCATTTTCCATACTTGGCTCATCATATTTTGATGTAATACTTTACACATTAACCTCGTTTTAACATATTGCTAGCGTCATGAGGCGACCTTCTCTTAATGCTACATGCTGCATGAAATACGAACGTTGCCGTAGTGAGGACGAAGGATATGGTAAAGGACTCTCCGAGCCGCGCTTTTTTATTTGAAAAAATTTTTTATATATAAACTTAAACTTTTCTTAATACTTCTTTCTTCATAACTTTCTAAGTCGTAATTTTTTTTTTTTTTAAAACATTTCTAGAAGTTTTTTGTACCATGGGCGGGCGTTAGCTGGGGTTGGGTTTACCATATCCTTCGTCCTCACTACGGCAACGTTCGTATTGCAGGACGTACCTACTCCAATACTTGTTGCCTTCGTTCGGACTCCGGATATGGTAGTGTTTTCCGTAAGACTGTTGATCATAGCAGTACTGGTTCTATCTTTGTTATTGGGCTTGTAATAGTACTTTTCCATTGTCTGGCTATTATGACTCCAGTTTGCGTGATCCTTGACTTCTTTGAAGGAAAAACCCATTTGTATGGCCTTGGTACTGGAAGCTGATCTTATGGAGTGTGGTGTGTACTTGTTCGTATCAATCCCGGCCTCCTTCATGTCTGTCTTGATCCAGTTGGCTACTGTCATCGGACTAATTGATGTTGTTTGTTTCTGGTCGTCAAGATAGGTAAGGAATAGTGTATGATCTTCAGGTAAGTCTTGGCGGAAGTGGAATGTTTTTTGGATAAAGGTGTAAAGTGTTGTCACCGGACACAGTTCGGAATGTTTGGCCACTCCTAAAGTGGTTGACTTTTGCTGTGATTCTTTTGGCATTCTAGCTAGTAATGATACTCCAGTGACTTGCCCTTCAGTAAAATGAAACGTTACATCTCGATGTTGTAGTCGTCCCACATCTGATTTGGGTCGCCACATAGTAAATATAGCGAGCAATAATATCGTCTTGTGCTGTAGGTTGGTAAGAGATAAGTTTTTGTCATCTTGGTATTTAGTCTTAATATGAGTGAGTAGAATATCGAGATCCCAAATTTCAACATCTTCCTTTGTGAGTAATTTGATCTGTTTTTTCTTGTGAGCAGTAAAAAAGTCTTGAATGAGATAGTGTTGACCTATACTTTGGTTTCCTTGATGCACAACATTGAATACCGATACAATAGAAGCTCTGATTCCATTGAGATGAGAAGTAGAATAGTGTCGATTTTGAACCAGATATTTTAAAACATTTTTCGGGTTATACTCCAAATAATCGATGCTTGGCTCTTGATTTTGACACCAGTCAACCCACTTTGCCCAGTTTCTATTGTAATTGTCAATTGTTTCTTTACGATGTTTGTTTTGTAAATGTTCAATTGTTTGATGATCTAATTGTTGGTTTTTCATGGTTTGTTTGATAATTTCCAAGCGGCCAGTCGCCAAGTTTTGGACACCTGAAAAATCATTGGTTTTACTTTGGCTAGCTTCAGGATCATCGGGTACCAGAATTGGGTGGGCCAAAAAGGTGTTATCAGAACCGCTTCCTGCACTTGTTGCTCTTTGAATTTTCGCAATACTTGAGGAATTAGCTTCCACGGTGGATGTAGATATAGTCCCTTTTTTGGCCAATCTTGTTTGAAAGCGTCGACCTGTAAAGCATCTGGATCCGGGCGGATACTCCAATAATCTTGGAGGAGATGGTTTTGATGAGCCGCAAACGCGTCTATCGTTAGTGGTCCCCATTTGTTTTGTAGGTGTTGGAAGATCGTTTTTGGTAGCGTCCATTCGTATAATGGCTTGTGAATTCTGCTCAGTTGATCTGCTCTGACATTGTGAATCCCTGGGATATGGATGCATTGCAATTGTATCTGGTATTTGTTGAGTATTAGCTGGATCTGTAGTGCTAAATCCTGAAGACTTGGCGATGCCGTCCCACCTGCCTTCATTACATATTTGATCGCCGTTGTGTTGTCGGAAAATATTCGTAAATGTTGACCTTGATGTTTTTCTGCGTGCAATTGCAAGGCTATCCACACTGTCTGTAATTCTCTTACGTTGATTGAGGTTTGTTGTTCTTCTACTGTCCAAAACCCATACGTTTCGAGTGTCTTGCTGCTGATTCCATAGCCACTGTCTGATGCGTCGACGTATATGTCTAGTGTTGGGTCTGATTTTGGTGTGTCTTTGTGTATTGGTAAACCGTTGCGAGTGTTTGAGAATTCTTCCCACCAAGATAGATCTTCTAGGCTTTTCCGAGTGAGTGGGCATGGACCGTCCCAGTTTTGTCCTTGAAGGTGAAGATTTCGTGCTAGATCCCGTTGAAGAAACCGAAGATGGAGCAGTGCTTCTCCTATAGCCGGAATAACTGCCGTCATTTTCCCAATCAAACTTGCAATCCATCGACATGTTAATGGTGTTGTGGTCTTTTTTACTTGATTGATTCTGCTAAGAATTTTCTTCAGTTTTGGTTGTGGTAGTTTGATTAACATCTTTGATGTATCGAATTGAAACCCTAGGAATTCTTGTACTTTGAGCGGTTCCAAGTTGCTCTTCTTGGTGTTGATTAAGAATCCAAGATTCGTCAAGTGCTTGAGAGTTTCGTTCAAATTCTTCTGCATTTCTTTTTTGGATTTCGTTACTAAGCAAATGTCGTCCAGGTAATATACTAGTCGGATGCCTTTCTGTCTCAATGATTCCACTGCATAACGCATTAGTTTTGAAAAAATTCGGGGGGCTACACTGAGGCCAAATGCCAGTGTTTTGTATTGGTAAACCGTACCATGATGTAAAAAAGTTAAAAATGGTCTGGAGTGATGATGAAGTGGAACTACTACATATGCGTCCTTCAGGTCGATCTTGCAGATAAAATCGTCTTTCTCCAAGATTGATCTCAAAGCTGGGATACCTTCCATTTTGAAGTGATGACATTGTACAAACTTGTTCAATGCTCTGCAATCTAAAATCGGACGTCTTTTGGTTTCTTCTTGAATTGTGAAGAAATTTGACAGATACTCCCTGCTCTGAGAAGGCGATTTCTCGATGATTCCCGCAGCCAGGAATTTCGATACTGCTTCGTCCACTGCTAGTCGGTCTTCCAATGTCTTCAATTTCATGGGATGATATTTCCATGGGCGTGGTGTCGAATTCCACTGGATTTGATATCCCTCCTGAATTACTGCTAACGGCCAAGGATGGTGGATTTTGGATTTCCAATACTGGTAGAATGATTGGAGGCGACCCCCTGGTATTATCCCATCTTCTGGTATCTCGTAGTGTCGGTCTTGAGGTAGAGGGAGTCTTGTTGTTGAAGATGGGTGAGCCAACCTCTGGCTTATTGTTGTTGAGATGGCTGTGGGAGTTGTCGTTGTGGGTTGTTGACGTTCGGCTGGAACTGGGTGTTGTAGTTGCCTCTCCCAAAAAAAGACTGTTTACCCTGGAGTTGTCTAAAGCCACCTCGTGACTGTCCTCTAAAGTTGAAATTCTTCCCTCTAGAATTAAATCCTCCTCTGTTATAATTGGTGGATCCTCTAGCATTGCCTCTGAGAAGTGATTGTTCGAAGCGTGCTTTATGAACTTGTTCGACAACTTTGGGAGTGAATGCCAGTATCTTTTCTGTTTCTTCTTCTTCCTCAAGGTGTCTGATACTGGCTGGGAGATGCAAGGCTTTTGTTGCAATCTCCTTTGCTTCTTGATCGATAAATTTTGCATTTGCATATGCAAAAATTGCCAATCGTCTAGTTTTTTCCAAGACGTTTGTGAAGACGCTGTCTTCGTGACCGATGAGACTTTGTAGTTCCTGAAATATTTCTGTTGCAGCTGTTCCTGCTGTTCGGAGTTTGTCGGAGTGTCGATAGTGATTGGAGATGACTTGATAGCTGTCAAGATTCTCTCTCTTGAGGTCGGCATGGAAACATTTGTTGATAGTTTCAGCAGACGTCCATTTTCCCTTTTCGTATCTTGGAAGTGACTTTTGGTACTTCCTGAACCTTTGAGTGAATTCAATTTTGGAAGTGTTTTCCAAGTCGTCGAGAATCTCGTCTGGGAGTTCGAACTCTCCCTCATAGGATTCGTCCTCAATTTTTGCTCTTTGTCTAAATTCTCTATAGAGTTGTTCTTTTTGCTCTTCAGAGAGTTGGATGTTATTGTTATCATTCATGATTTTGTACCACGGTGCGCGGCTTAGAAAATTATGAAGAAAGAAGTATTAAGAAAAGTTTAAGTTTATATATAAAAAATTTTTTCAAATAAAAAAGCGCGGCTCGGAGAGTCCTTTACCATATCCGGAGTCCGAACGAAGGCAACAAGTATTGGAGTAGGTACGTCCTGCAATGAAATTTTCGAAAAGGTTGTCCCTATTTTTTCACCTAGTGTATCTACAGTAGGTCAAAAAATTGCTGCAAGGAATTGCAAAATACCGGTTTTACAGCTGGTTGTCTATGGATACTGCATGAAACTATCTCAAACATTGATTGTTTGTACCTCACTAGAAGGGGCATTTATTCGTCGATTATCTGATATGGGCAATAGTTATTGGTGGAATTTGATATTGTTAAAGGGAATTTTATAAACATCCGGCATTTTTTACTTGTTTACATATGTTTGGAATAACAAATTTTAATACGACCCAACCGGTTGCTATCATAATTTTTCACATTCTTGACATGATTAGAATGTTGCCAGTATATAAAAGCGCTTACAATTCCTTTATTCTAAATTTTAAATTTTCTTATTTAAATTATTTCTCTTTTTTACCTTATTACCAATCGCATGCCTAAACGACTGCCAGAAGAAAAAGTAAACGATCTCAAGCAAGCATTAACTGGATCCACATCAACGTACGATATTGCTAAGGAGGTTGGAGTACATGAATCAACTGTTAGTAGATACTCTAGGCGGTTGTTTTCAAATAGGACAATGGGCTCAGCTGGTAGACCTACATTAGTCTCCAAAGTGACGAAACGGCTAATCAAAAGAAAAGTCATTGAAGGGGTTCTAAAGACTGCCAAAGAGGTACACCGGGAGCTGGTTCAACTTGGCTATGATATCTCATACCAGTCAGCAATTAACGTCCTGAAATCAATGGAGTTCCATTCTTCAATAAAAAAAAAGAAGCCGTTTCTGACAAAAGCTCATATGCAGCATCGATTAGAATGGGCCAAGAAGCACCAGGATTGGACAGTGGAAGAATGGCGAAAAGTCGTCTTTTCTGATGAAACCAAGATCAACGTATGGGGCTCTGATGGTTGTAAGTATTATTGGAAAAGACCAAGTGATCCTCTTCAACCGCATCATCTAGAGTTTACAGTCAAGCATGGAGGCGGCAAGTTGATGATGTGGGGCTGCATAACATCTGAAGGACCAGGATATGCTTGTCAAATTTACGATGGGAACATGAATGCGGATGTTTATCAGCATATATTAGACACTACACTTCGTGATACTATGGAGTACTACAATTTCAACTGGTCCAACATTTACTTTCAGCATGATAATGATCCAAAGCACAAGGCAAAATCCACAATAGCCTGGTTAGATAATCATCAAGTGCGCTATATTAGCGATTGGCCAGCTCAAAGTCCGGACTTAAATCCAATAGAACATGTATGGCATCAACTGAAGTTAAAGCTCAGCTGTTACGAACGTAGAGCAAAGAATACGGATGAGCTTTGGGAACGAGTAGAAAAAGCATGGAATGAATTTGATAAAGAACTTTGCCAAAGGTATATCGATAGCATGCCGGCAAGAATTCAAGAGGTTATTAATAAAAAGGAGGACCAACTAAATATTAATAAACAAACCCATTTCGTTCAAATTTTCGTTTTTTCAAATTTTCAAATTGCGCGCCTCATACTTCCTTCAATACTTATCCAATGGGGCTTAAACTCTTTCGGATTTTTCAAGACATGTAGGAAATCTACTATGTAGAAACAGAAGCAGTTTGTACCATTGTGACAGGATGTACGCTACAAAAACTGAGAAAAATGGATTCCTTGCAGCAATTTTTTGACCTACTGTAGTTCGTACGACAACAGATATTTCTAGAATAACAAGAATCTCTAAATGGACAATCAACAGGAGAAAGAGGGAAGAAAGAAACTTAATGTCTTGTGATCATGAAGGTCTCCCGCTTTTAGTCTGAAAAGTTACTAGCTCAATCACCAACCTAAAGCTTGGACAAGGTCCGTTACACACAGTTTCCGATGCTCAGCACATTTTGAGGACCTTAAGATACAGTATTAGCAAATTGTCAGTCTGAAGGCACTGTACGAAGCTAGATTTTGAGTCTGGAAGTAAGGAATCGAAGAATTTCATCAGCTGTATTAGCCGGAAAAAGCGATGAATATGGTATCACGACAAGCCATTGTATACAATAGAGGGCTGGAAGTCTGCTATCTTTAGCAATGAAACAAATATGAACATTATGGATGCAGATAGTATACACTAATATTGAAAGCAAGTCGAGCAACCTGAGCGATTTTTTCACGGTGATCAAACAATGATGCATGCTGGCTGCTCTGTTATGTTTTAAGGCTGTATTAGATATTGAGGACCGGAATATGTGTGTCAAGTATATGATGGTATAATGAACTCAGAAATATACACATACAGTGGCCGTCAAAATTGGTCGCATGTTTTCATATTTTGCCTATACACGTTGTGGTCTACTTCATTTCTTAGTTTATAGCAATTTAGTATACACCATTCGAAAGAGCAAACTCTGGGTAATACTATGGTAGTACAAATATTGCAGTAGAGCCAGTGTATCGGTAATAACTGGCCCTCAAAGTCCAACGGCACATGCGACCAATTTTGACGGCGTTTATAAGTAAACGTTTTGACACATTTTATTTAAAAAAATCAATACTTAGTCCAACGACCTTTTGCTTTAATAACTGCAGCACACCTTTTAGGCATACTTTCGATGTATTTCTGACATTCCTCTTTAGAAATGGCATACCAGGTCTGACCTATACGCTCCCATAGCTCATGCATACTACTTGGTGGTGCCTCATAGCTATGAAATAGCTCTCTCTTTAAATGTGCCCACATATGCTCTATGGGATTTAGGTCTGGGGACTGAGGAGGCCATTCCAATGCTTCGAAAGGCTGCTGGTCAATCCATTCTTTCACTACCTTCGATGTATGCTTCGGATCATTATCCTGCTGAAACACTATTTTGGAAGAATCCAAGCCATAACTTTCCATTGTCTTCAGTAAATCATCTTTTAAGACCTCAAGATAGGCCTCGCTATTCATATGAGGACCTACATCAACTATCCACCCAACACCTTCCCATGTAATGCAGCTCCAGACCATAATATTGCCACCCCCATGCTTGACCGTTTGCTGTACATGTCGCGAGTTCAATTCCTCATTGGGTAGTTTCCATGTATAAGCCTTTCCGTCGGATGCAAAACGATTTATTTTGGTCTCATCTGAGAATATGACACGTTTCCAGTCGTCCACAGTCCAATGTTGGTGCGATTTAGCCCATTGAAGGCGTTTTATGATGTTTTGCATTCGCAGCAATGGTTTTTGAGGCTTGACAAATGCTATATAGCCAGCTTTTTTGAGGACACGACGTACGGTACTGTCACTTACAGACATTCCAAATTCTTCTTTTAGAGCTTTTTGGATCTTTACAGCATTATTTTTTCTTCCCAAGGTGACTAATCTCCGGATGTAGCTTACCATGCGTTGACTAATTAGGGATGGACGACCAGCTTCATTAACATTTCCACTCATCTTCCGAGATGAGCGGTACTTCTGAACAGTAGTACGACTAACACCAACTTGTTTTGCTACGTTGCTGTTTGACTTCTTAGATCTTAGCAATGAGGAAATGCTGTTTACTTTGTCAGTTGAAATTGCGCGCATGTCGAATCTGCAATGGTGTAATTTCTTAATGGGGTGTCGCAATATAGCAATAAAACACTTGCATGTAAACAATATTACAATAATAGAAGAAAGAGAAGAAAAAAATATAAAAAATTCGCAATTAAGTCACATTTTTGTGACTATATTATGTCACTTGTAAACGCCGTCAAAATTGGTCGCATGTGCCGTTGGACTTTGAGGGCCAGTTATTACCGATACACTGGCTCTACTGCAATATTTGTACTACCATAGTATTACCCAGAGTTTGCTCTTTCGAATGGTGTATACTAAATTGCTATAAACTAAGAAATGAAGTAGACCACAACGTGTATAGGCAAAATATGAAAACATGCGACCAATTTTGACGGCCACTGTATACAGTAGGTGGAAAAATGGTCCGGATGTTTTTAAACTATTCACAAATATCGCTATAGCTTTACCAAATCTCAATCAAATTGAACTAAACAAACATTATTTTGAAGAGAAAACATTACTTTATTTTTAGTAAAAATTTGACGTGTCACACAAAAGTTCAAAGAGACCCACAAAAGATCAAATATTTTAGCAACATCCGGACCATTTTTCAGGGTGCCCTACAGAATTTTAATAACCCAGATTATTCAATGCTACTGACTCAGAAGCTATCACTTTTGCTTCAGATGATTAATAATTCATTAGATTCATATTAATAATCAAAAAAAATATAAATATCTGCATTTTTTTGCTGATTTAGCATGCCTTCTTCTTCTTTCGTTCTTATTACTGTCTCATACAAATATGGTTCGTTCTTTGCCTTTGGATGTACAAGATAACATCAAGTCCTTACTCAAATCTGGTCACTCTTACTCATCCATCATAAAACGATTGCCTGGAGCCAAGAAAAGTACCATCAGCGACTATAAGTGAAGATGATTTCCTAACATGGGGCCCCTTAAATCAGGCCACAAGTCCGAAGTTACTGCTACAACCAAGTCCTACATCAGACGGTCAGTCATAACAGGTAAATTAAAGACGGGGAAGGATGTACAACGATATTTATGTGACCTTGGATGCGCAATTGGATACTCTGCTTGCTTAAAATTTTTAAAATCGATGGAATTCCAGGCCCGTATTAAGAAGCACAAGCCGTTTTTAAAGGCTATTCATATGAAAAAGCGCCTTGCATGGGCCAACGCCCACAAGGATTGGACAAACGATGATTGGCGTTGTATGGTATTCTCTGACGAGCCTAAGGTAAACGTTTGAGGATCAGACGGTGTGAAAACTACTGAAAGAGAGTAGATGGTAAGCTTCGATTCCACCATCTTGACGTAACAGTAAAAGGAGGTGGATGCAGCGTTATGATGTGGGCTGTATTACATACGATGATTCTGGGTATGCCTGTGGTATCTATGATGGAGCAATGAAGAAAGAGGATTATGTACATATATTGGACACAACGCTAATGGGCACCCTAAACTACTATAACTATGACCCTGAAAACATCTACTTCCAGCAGATAACGACCGAAGCATACGTTGAAGGTCACAAAAGCTTGGTTTGAAGAAACCAACTTCGACAGCAAGTCTATTTACAGTTGGCCTATTCAGAGACCTGATCTAAACCCGCTTGAACACATTTGGCATCACCTGAAGCTAAGGTTAAGTGCGTATGAAACCAGAGCTAAAGGCGTACATGAACTATGGGATCGAATTGAAGAACAATGGGCGAGATTTACAAAGGATGATTGTAGAAAGTATATAGACAGTATGCCGGATAGAATCAAAGTTGTTATTCAAGCAAAAGGGGGATATACGGACTACTAACAGATATTATGGAACACCCTGAAAAATGGTCCGGATGTTGCTAAAATATTTGATCTTTTGTGGGTCTGTTTGAACTTTTGTATGACATATGAAATTTTTACTAAAAATAAAGTAATGTTTTCTCTTCAAAATAATGTTTGTTTAGTTCAATTTGATTGAGATTTGGTAAAGCTATAGCGATATTTGTGAATAGTTTAAAAACATCCGGACCATTTTTCCACCTACTGTATTTCGCTTACTTCATACCACAAAAGCCTAGCGTATAGTGGTCTAAAACGTCGTAATCTCTCGTTTTAGTATGACAATGACACAAGGCACAAGTCGACGCATGTCACAAACTCAATATTTGATAACAGCGCTTCTGTGCTACAAGTTTAGCCGCCACTAATCCCGGCCTAAGTCCGCTTAAGCATGCCAGGTGGCAATTGATGGCAAAGGTATGATGATACGACACTAGATCAAAAAGGGCCGATGATCTTTGGAAAAGAGTAGTTAAAGAGCCGGGTTCTTTTATTGAAAATGATATACACGCATATTATTAGCATATGCAAAGAAGAACATCCGATGATATCAAGAGATGAGATGATTATATAAAGTCTAAGGTCTTAGCCACTTTTGCGGTTTTTAGAAAATATAAAATTTTATAAATTTAAAGCACGCTTATCGCTCAGTTTTAACAATGTCATGCTTAGAACATACATAAATTACAATGACTAGTATATCCTCCTTCTAGTACAGTTTCATGACTATTGCAATTAACATGAGCAGGTAATGGTAGTTAAAAGCTGAAAAAAAGTTTTGTGCACCAGTTTTGTCCGCTACTGTATGGCATCAATTGAAGTTAAAGCTCAGCTGTTACGAACGTAGAGCAAAGAATACGGATGAGCTTTGGGAACGAGTAGAAAAAGCATGGAATGAATTTGATAAAGAACTTTGCCAAAGGTACATCGATAGCATGCCGGCAAGAATTCGAGAGGTTATTAATAGAAAAGGAGGATCAACTAAATACAGTAGGTCAAAAAATTGCTGCAAGGAATTGCAAAATACCGGTTTTACAGCTGGTTGTCTATGGATACTGCACCAAACTATCTCAAACTTTGATCGTTTGTACCTCACTAGAAAGGGCATTTATTCGTCGATTATCTGATATGGACAATGGTTATTGGCGGAATTTGATATAGTTAAAGGGAATGTTATAAACATCTGGCATTTTTTACTTGTTTACATATGTTTGGAATAACGAATTTTAATACGACCCAGCCGATTGTTATTGTATGAATTCACATCCTTGACATCGTAAGAATGTTATCAGTATGTGAAAGCCGTTACAATTCCTTTGTTTTAAATTTTAAAATGTCTTATTTACATTATTTCTCTTTTTTACCCTATCATCAACCACATGCCTAAATGACTATCAAACGAGAAAGTAAATAATCTCAAACAAACGTTAACTGAGGCGACATCAGCGTACGATATTGCTAAGGAGACTGGAGTACATAAATCAACTGTTAGTAGATAATTTAGAAGGTTGTTTTTAAACAGGACAATAAATACAGGTGGTAGACCTACAATAAACTCCAAAGTGACGAAGCGGTTAATCAAAAGAAAATTCGTTGAAGTGGTTCTAAAGACTGCCAAAGAGGTATGCCGGGAGCTGGCTGCACTAGGCTATGATATCTCATACCAGTCAGCAACTAAGGTACTGAAATCAATGGAGTTCCATTTTTCAATAGAAAAAAAGAAGCTATTTCCGACAAAAGCACATATGTAGCATCAGTTAGAATGTGTCAACGATCATCAGGATTAGACAGTAGACGACTGACAATAAACGGTATTCTTTAATGAATCTGAGATCAATGTATGGGGATCTGATGGTGGTAACTACTATTGGAAAAGGCCAAGTGGTCTTTTTCAACATCGTGACCTGAAATTTACAGTCAAGCATAGAGCTAGCAAGTTGATGACGTGAGGCTGTATAACATGCGGAAGTCCAGGATATGACTGCCAAATTTACGATGGAAGCATATATTCGGATGTTTACCAGCATAATTTGAACACCACGCTTCGTGATACTATGGAGCACTATAATTCCGACTGGTCCTACATTTACTTTCAGCATGATAATGACCCAAAGCACAATGCAAAATCTACGGTAGCCTGGTTGGAGTGTCACCAGTAGAGTTATATTAACGATTGGCAGGCTCAGAGTCCGGACTTAAATCCAATAGAACATGTATGGCATCAACTGAAGTTAAAGCTCAGCTGTTACGAACGTAGAGCAAAGAATACGGATGAGCTTTGGGAACGAGTACAAAAAGCATGGAATGGATTTGATAAAGAACTTTGCCAAAGGTATATCGATAGCATGCCGGCAAGAATTCAAGAGGTTATTAATAGAAAAGGAGGATCAACTAAATATTAATAAATAAATTCATTGCGTTCAAATTTTCGTTTTTTCAAATTTTCAAATTGCGCGTCTCATACTTCCTTCAGTACTTATCCAATAGGGCTTAAACTCTTTCGGATTTTTCAAGACATGTAGGAAATCTACTATGTAGAAACAGAAGCAGTTTGTGCCACTGTGGCAGGATGTACGCTACAAAAACTGAGAAAAATGGATTCCTTGCATCAGTTTTTTGACCCACTGTATGTCCAATGAGCACGACGAGTTATTACGACGCCTTCAAAATTTGGAGACGTTATTGCAGCAGCAACATTCAGCACCTGCAGCAGCAACATTCAGCACCTGCAGCAGCCCCTGTGGATCGTTATCTTACTGCTCGACCAACTGCAGTTGATTTACAACCATATGAAGAATTTTATCATATACTTCCTGATGCAGCAACGGATTTCTTTCGATCACCTCTGTCAGAAGCTGACCGTCGAAAATTTCTCAACCTCTGTCCTTCCAACTTGGACCGACGTTATCGTGCACCAATTCTTCAGCGTAGTGTCAATGCGGGCACACTCACTCGCAAGTTTGATCAACAACTTGCCGATGTGCAATATCGTTTGTCTGGACTTACTCGACCTATCGACCTTATGGCACATAATCTTTCCCAAGGGCGTGCTCCAACTATTGCTGATTCCACGAACTTTATTCGTACAATTCACAGCCTACTTTCTGATGTTGCATTCCACATCACACAACTTTGAAGTGATAACATTTGTAGAGATGCCGGCTTGCCAACTGTCCCACTTGCAGCCGACTCCGATGGTGAAGATGCTTTGTTGGATACCACCCGTATTTTGGAGCAGTCCAAGCTCTCCAAAGCCTTACAAGATGCTCAATCGAAAGGTCGTACCTCCCGAAAGAGAAAGGGAAAACGTAATAACAGTAGTACAAGAGCTACTACTGTCGAATCAGAATGTTGTAAACATAGTTATTTTCTATATGATATCAGTTGTACTAAAATAAATAGCGATACACAAAAGATTAAACTATGATTGAACAATTCCACGCTTTTCCAAATTTAGAACAATAAGATCAATATCTGTCATCCTAGAGAGTCTAATCAATTGTCAACCCCAAAAGTAATTAGATCAAAGTTAATTGACTGGTTATTATTTCTATTGTTCAACTTCAGATGCATATATTAGAACATCGACAAGCTTTAGCTTAATCATTGGTTCTTCAGCACGACATCGTGACCGAGTCTATATCTTTTATATCTACGCTCACAAAGAATATAAATAGATGCCAACTTTTTATCCATAAAGCGAAACCCTTTCGCAATATAAAGAAATCTGCAATAAAGAAGGATTTTAATTTTATATTGCTGCTATTGTTTTTTTGTTTAATTTTTTATTTTATCTTGCTGATTAAAACACAGAAGATCAATCCACCAGATTGCCTGACAAAACTAATTTATCTGGTACCACCTCAAAACCTACCACACATTCTGCTCCTCGTGCTTCGAAATCTTCTTCTCACAACTCTCGGGGTTTTCAGAAACGCTAAAACCTCAACCTGTTGGCGGACGTCTTCAATATTACCAAGACGCATGGACAAAGGTAACCAGCAACCAGTGGATTCTCGATATCATTCAAAACGGATTTCGAATTCCCTTCACAACCAATCCACCTCTTTGTCCTACCACTACTGCAATCAAGTTCCCAACAGCAACAACAACAGCAGCACGAACAGCAATCGAGAACGAGATCTTATCACTTCTAGAGAAGAAAACGATAGAGAAAACCCATGGTCCCGGTTGTTTAGGAAAGGGGAGTTTTAGGTAAAATGTAATATAGCAACAAAGATAAAGAAATTGAAGTGTTTTAAGTATTCAAAAATAAGATAAAGAACAATTAACGAGACCGAACAATAGTTCTAAAGTCGAGTGCTTTTATTAAAGAAAGATTTCAAGGCTATTTATATTAGTTGAGCAAGGCCTGAGATTAGATGACAAAAATAGTTGCGACCGATATGATTTGACATGTATAAGAAAAATTTTATAGACTGATGTTAATAATCAACTGTTGAAATGAAAGTGAAACTTGGCTGTTTAGGGCAGTGATAATTATCAGGTTCTATTCTTATTTAAACTCATTTGTAAAGATTTAGTCCAGAATGATAAGACTGTATCTTATTGACAGGTTTTAGCGTATCTTGGTCTTCCTTGTTTAGATTTTGTTCAATAATATCATGTTCTAAAGTGCATAATGTCGAGTTTCTGTCTACTTCATATGCGTTGATTATTGTATCGTCATTTAGATCATGAGCTTCCAATATTCCAATTTCTTCACCAAGTACTAGATAAATATCATTTTCTGTGCAATTGAATATGGGTATGTCGAGTGGCTTTTTGTTGATTATGAATGAAGATGACTGATCAAAATATCCTGAAGACTGCGTTAACTTTGGATGTGTAATGTAGAAGTCATATAGTATGTTCTGAGTGTCTTCTTTGGATTTGTCTAAGCTGATATGTTTCGATGAATACGCTTGTACTAAAAGTCCTGTGTCTGTTGACTTTATCGAATACATTTCTTGTGAATTTGTAATAACTACTTCCTCGTATTTGTCATTTTCCAAAACTTGCAATGATTCTTGTTCATAACTTCTTTCTAAGGCTGTTACTTCCATTTTGTCATGCTTTGACATGTCAATAAGATACAGTCTTATCATTCTGGACTAAATCTTTACAAATGAGTTTGAATAAGAATAGAATGTCGTATTTACTCTAATAATTTCCTTAATGTCGTGTGAGATCACTCAAAAGATTCTTAAAATTAATAATTTGACTGTATATCATATATAGCACTTCGTGCTATGTACGATAAACAGCTCACACAATTTATACCGTACTACCTCGGACCCTAAATCATATTGTTATATTCTAAGACGTAGTTTGTATTGAATGGGCTCGCTCTCTCGTCCTTACTCAATAAAGAGGTTCAAGAGACTCATCGATTATTTGATTTATTTGGTAATTTTATTAATCGAGAGAAACAACACGCCTATTCCACACTCTTGGCGAATTGCTTGTTGTATAAGACCAATAAGATCTTGCTGTTGGTTAGGACGTATGTGTTGATGTTCATTGTATTGGGTATGATGCAACTGATTACGGTTTCTTGATGTATCCATTGCTGTCAATTGATTTGTACCATGTGTATTGTTGTAATAGTAATTACTACTAGGTTGAGCATTGTTATAATGTATTTGATTATATGCTAGTGCTGGCATGGTATGTTCATTTGTATCAATTAAGTCAATATTATGATTGCTTGATAGATGGTGATGTTGATTGTGGCTTTCATTATGATATATCAAAGCTTGATTGACGTTCCTTGGTATGAAAGGATTATCAACCATTGCAATCTTTCGAGGTCTATTGGCGTTCCACCATCCTTCGGCGTGATTGATCCAGTCTTGTAAGTTTTTAGAGCTACTCTGTATACAGAACTGTTTGATTTCTCGTAAGAGACCTGCACGAAATCGGCTTTCGATGACTGCATCATTAGTTATGTTAGCAAGGTCTGCGGCTTCTTTTAGTCTGGCCAAGAATATTTGTGTGAGTTCCTGTTCGCCTTGATACATTTCGTTAAATTCTAATTCGTAACTCTGTATCAATTCTGGAGTTATATAGTAATTTTTCAAGAGGTCTACAGCTTGTTCGTAGTTAATTCCAGGTATTCTTTTGAGTATTTCTTTTTCGTAATACACTTTGGCGGCTCTTCTTAGTTGTGCCTTGAGAATAATAAGCTTGTGTGGTTCTTGAGTAATATTATTAATAGCAAAGTAAGATTCCAAACTTTCTACAAAATGACGGAGGTCTTCTCCTTCGTAGCCATGGAAATCAATTAAAGCAGGTCGGTAATTTGCGTTCATGTTAGCATTAGCCAATGCGAAGTGTCCGTTTATATAAGCCATTTTAGTGTCAGGTACAGTGGCCAGCAAAACCGTTCGCACAAAACGTATTTTTTTCTTTCTACGCCTTTTACAACATATTACTTCTACTAAGCGCTACCTATAGTACATATTGCCTCAAAGTACAAACTCTTGGCGTTCTGATGACGTATAATATGTCACTCTACACGCACCCTACCCAGTACTACGGACAATCAAAACTCAAAGGTACATTCGAACGGTTTTGCGGCCATGTTTTACGTGTTGGTCGATTGCGGTAAACGCAGTCACTGCACCCTCCAATCCTTCCAGAACTTTCGCTGCTTACTAATTCATCACTGCGCGCTAGTTTTTTACTTTTTTCTTTTGTCATTCATACATTCTCATTTCGACATCTCGACATCTACAGTGAGTTAAAAAACCGTTTCAGTAAAATTGAAACTCACACGTTTATCCTTTTTTTGGAAGAAATATTTAGAGTATACGTGTTCTTTTTTATTATGTTATTATATGGCTTTTTTGCAACAAAGCAATGTACATCTCATCTTAATCTATGAATTACATCTTAAGCAATGGCCATTTTAAAAAAAGGGGATGACTGAAACGGTTTTTTAACTAGGTAAAAAAATACTAATATATAGTATTTCCACCCTTAGCTTTTATTACAGCTTGAACTCTAGCCGGCATACTATCAATATATTTACAGCAAATATCTTTATCAAATGTTTCTCATTCAATTTTGACTCTTTCCCATAGTTCATGGACACCTCTTGCCCTTTGCTCGTATAAAGCTAATTTCAACTTTAAGTGTCGCCACATGTGCTCAATTGGGTTCAGGTCAGGTGATTGAGAAGGCCAAGGCAATACTGGGTACTTTGCTTCTTCTATAAGATAAGTCGTCGTTATTTTGGCAGTGTGTTTCGGATCATTATCATGCTGAAAGATGAAATCACCATCTCCTAATCGGTAGTAATGAAGGGTATCTGCCAGTTCGGTTTTTAGGATATGGATGTAATCGGATGCAGTCATTCTGCCGTCGTATATCTCGCAGATATATCCAACTCCATGAGAAGTCATACAAGCCCACACCATAACACTTCCACCGCCATGTTTTACGGTTGGGATTACATGATGAGGCTGTAATGGGCTTCCAGGTAGACTCCAATAGAATTCAACTCCATCAGAGCCCCAAACGTTGATTTTCGACTCATCAGAGAAGATAACCTTTCTCCAGTCGTCAGTAGTCCAGTACCCGTGAGCAAGTGCCCATTCCAAGCGTGCTTTCCTCTGTTTTGCTGACAAAAGAGGTACCTTTCTTTTTGGTCGGGCTTTGAATCCCAGGCTCTTTAAGGCGTTTAGGGTGGTGTTGTAAGTCAACCTTGGGTAAATGGCCTTAAAATAATCGAAGACCTCAACACCTGACTTCAATCGTCCTAAGATTACCATTCTCTTAATGAGGGACTTACTTGCTTCAGTTAACATCTGAGGTCGTCCGCCAGTGTTATCAGGTCTTTGGATATTCCATTTTTTGCAATATCGATGAACAGTGGCTTTAGAGAGAGTCAAGCGATTAGCAATCTCTTCATAAGACAAATCAGACTCTAAGAGCACTCTCAAATCATTTTGAGTATCTTGGGAAACGGAGCGAGTCAATTTTAATAAAGATTGGGTTGAAAATGTTAAATGAAAAAGGATGAAATTTGTTACGCGTCTATTAGTAAAATAACGTGTTTATATACTCGTTTTTTTAATAAATGCAAAGTATTATACTCTTCCCCTAACTTTATGTGTATTGCATAAATGAAAAATGAAGTCTGCATAATTGTAATTGGTATTTACGTTTTTTTTAATGGAGTTAAAAAACCGTTTCAGTGCACCGACTGTAGTAATTTTATAAGTTTTAGGGAGCAAATATTGAAAAAGCAATACTATTTTTATATTGTATTATACATCAGAACTAGTGCTTTCATATGATGTATGAAATGTAGCATTTTATTTAGTATATCAGTAGTTATGGTAGCAAAACCATATTTAGGAAAAACACTGAAACGGTTTTTTAACTCACTGTACGAAGTAATTAGCCAACATGCAACCATTGACAGAAGATCGCAAGAACACCATTGAGCTTTACCTTCGTCAAGGCTTTTCTTATCACAAAATTGCAAAGATAGTCAAAGTATCATCATCTACTGTTCATAAGATTCGCTTAGAATTAGGTTTGCCTGCTAGAAATGACAAGGGTGGCGGACCAAAAGCGCTCACTAAACGGGAGCAGCAACATCTCGTTCGCGCTGTAAAAGCAGATGGACTCGAAAACGCTGCACAAGCACAGCAGTCGTTGGAGCAGAACCTGGGCAAGTCAGTTTCTGTAGATACCGTACGTAGGGCTTTAAAAGATGCTGGTTTGGTCTCATTTGTCAAGCCAAAGAAACCTTTAATCAATGAAAGAAATAGAAAGAGGAGGCTCCAATGGGCTCGTCAGCACATTGACTGGACGGTAAACGATTGGATGAACGTCATATGGTCTGACGAAACCAAAGTCAACCGTTTTGGATTCGACGGAAAGTCTTATGCATGGAAAGTGCCGGGCAAACCGTTAAAAAAGCATCAGGTTTGTGAGACAGTGAAGCATGGAGGAGGTTGTATAATGGTATAGAGCTGTATTAGCTGGTATGGCCCAGGCTATATTGTGGATGTGGGCAAGTGCATGACAAAGGATGTCTATTTGGAAGTTTTACAAGATGATTTGATAAAGTCTTTGGCTTGGTATATGCAAGAATGTGGAAAATCTACAGCTGAATTCATCTTTATGCAGGACAACGACCCCAAACATACAGCTAAAGTCGTATCAAAATGGCTAAACGAGCAGGAATTTTATGTAATGAAATGGCCACCACAATCACCGGACTTAAACCCAATCGAAAACATGTGGCAATTGCTTAAAAGACGGTTGTTTAGGAACAATGACTGTCCTCCATGTGGTATACAGTAGCGGACAAAACTGGTGCACAAAAATTAAAATCAACATTGTATCTCCGCCATATGTCTGCGACTTTTGTGGCATATACCATCTGAAAGACAGTCCAAAATATACATTATGTTATGTAAACCGGAACTGTGCCGGACATCCCCCAGGCATAAGGTCATTTTTAGTGATTTTTTGCATATTTCAATTTTCGCCAAAAATGTAGTGCTTGTCTAGCCTTCTTTCAATTTTCCCCATATCTCTCCCGTTTGCTTTCAGATTTCACAGCATATTAGTAAATTTTAGTAGCTCTTAAAAAATATATAAAACTGTACTTATTTTGTATTTCCCATTGAGTCCCCCCTTTTGTTTTTACCCTATTCACTATAACAAAGTACTAGCCTTATATGTTTAAGAAAATAAGCAACTGTAAAAACGAAACTCTGAGATCTCGAACACGCCTAGTTCGTACGACAGCAGATATTTCTAGAGTAACAAGGATCTCTAAATGGACAATCAACAGGAGAAAGAGGGAAGAAAGAAACTTAATGTCTTGTGATCATGAAGGTATTCCGCTATTAGCCTGAAAAGTTATTAGTTCAGTCATCAACCTAGAGCTTGGACAAGGTCCGCTACACACAGTTCCTGATGCTCAGCACATTTTGAGGACCTTAAGATACAGTGTTAGCAGACTGTCAGTCTAAAGGCACAGTAGGAAGCTAGATTTTGAGTCCGGAAGTAAGGAATCGAAGAATTTCATCAGCTGTATAAGTCGGAAAAAGCGATGAATGTGGTATCACAATAAGCCATTGTATACTATAGAGGGCTGGAAGTCTGCTATCTTTAGCAATGAAACAAATATGAACATTATGGATGCAGATAGTATACACTAATATTGAAAGCAAGTCGAGCAACCTGAGCGATTTTTTCACGGTGATCAAACAATGAAGCATGCTGGCTGCTCTGTTATGTTTTAAGGCTGTATTAGATATTGAGGACCAGAATATGTGTGTCAGGTATACGATGGTATAATGAACTCATAAATATACACATATATTTCGCTTACTTCATACCACAAAAGCCTAGCGTATAGTAGTCTAAAACGTCGTAATCTCTCGTTTCAGTATGACAATGACACAAGGCACAAGTCAACGCATGTCACTAAACTCAATATTTGATAACAGCGCTTCTGTGCTACAAGTTTAGCCGCCACTAATCCCGGCCTAAGTCCGCTTAAGCATGCCAGGTGGCAATTGATGGCAAAGGTATGATGATACGACACTAGATCAAAAAGGGTCGATGATCTTTGGAAAAGAATAGTTAAAGAGCCGGGTTCTTTTACTGAAAATGATATACACGCATATTATTAGCATATGCAAAGAAGAATATCCGATAATATCAAGAGATGAGATGATTATATAAAGTCTAAGATTTTAGCCACTTTTGCGGTTTTTAGAAAATATAAGATTTTATAAATTCAAAGCACGCTTATCGCTCAGTTTTAACAATGTCATGCTTAGAACATACATAGATTACAATGACTAGTATATCCTCCTTCTAGTACAGTTTCATGACTATTGCAATTACCATGAGCAGGTAATGGTAGTTAAAAGCTAAAAAAAAGTTTTGTGCACCAGTTTTGTCCGCTACTGTACATGAGCTATGGGACCGTATAGGACATACTTGGTACCAAATCACAGCTGAAGGATGCCAAACGTTTATTAAAAGTATGCCAGAGCGATGCCGTGCAGTTATTGAGGCTGATGGCCTTTATATTGGATATTAAATAAACCTATTTTAGCACATTTTGATATCAAAACATACAGTTGCCGTCAAAACTGGTCGCATGTTTTCATATTTTGCCTATACACGTCGCGGTCTACTTCATTTCTTAGTTTATAGCAATGTAGTATACACCATTCGAAAGAGCAAACTCTGGGTAGCTCAGTGGTGGTACAAGTATTGCAGTAGAGCCAGTGTATCGGTAATCACTGGCCCTCAAAGTCCGACGGTACATGCGACCAGTTTTGACGGCGTATATAAGTAAACGTTTTGATACACTTTATTTAAAAAAATCAATACTTAGTCCAGCGACCTTTTGCTTTAAAAACTGCAGCACATCTTTTCGGCATACTTTCGATGTATTTTTGGCATTCCTCTTTAGAAATGGCATACCAGGTCTGACCTATACGCTCCCATAGCTCATGCATACTACTTGGTGGTGCCTCATAGCTATGAAATAGCTCTCTCTTTAAATGTGCCCACATATGATCTATAGGATTTAGGTCTGGGGACTGAGGAGGCCATTGCAATGCTTCGAATGGCTGCTGGTCAATCCATTCTTTCACTACCTTCGATGTATGCTTGGGATCATTATCCTGCTGATACACTATTTTGGAAGAATCCAAGCCATAACTCTCCATTGTCTTCAGTAAGTCATCTTTTAAGACCTCAAGATAGGCCTCGCTATTCATACGATGACCTACATCAACTATCCACCCAACGCCTTCCCATGTAATGCAGCTCCAGACCATAATATTGCCACCCCCATGCTTGACGGTTTGCTGTACATGTCGCGAGTTCAACTCCTCATGGGGTAGTTTCTGTGTTATCTCGTAAGAATAAAAAAGACTATAAAATTCAACGAGACTTAAAAAAGTTATATTTTTATTTAATATTATTGTATCTGGTATTTATATCCTTTTCATGAAGATTCAATTAAATCCTTTTCAAGATACTTTAATTAATTATAGCTGTAGATCTAGCATGAATAAATTTTAGTATGAAGACCTGTTCCTGGTTATGCAAGTGGACTGTTTATAATTATTTAAGTAGATCTATTTTTCATTTATGTCTCATTGCATCAGGAGCTATATTAAAACAACTTGTATTGAGTTAAAGGAGTGGAATTAGTTATGACCGAATAATAGAGAAAAGACTGTAATAAATCTTTGTAAAGCATTCACTACTCTGATTTCTTATAAATTGAATATGAATCATGTTTAAAGTATGTTGGGATACGACATTGCCCCCTTCCAGGTCATAACTACTTCTGGATTTAGATTCATGAGTGTTCAATTGTGAAGACGAGTGTAAGTGAAGTTCTCTGTTGTGTAATATTGAGCAAAGCAATATGTAATTCGTAAGTGCATGTTATAAGAATGTGTAGGTAGCAACATGTGAAAGGTTTTTTTATGTTGACGATTCTACATGTAAATGAACTGTGGATAGAATGTGGATTGACATTGTAAATTGGATTATTGGAAGTTTTTTTAAATTATTGAAAGGTAGCGTAAGGCGTTGAGATAATACGTATTAAGATGAATTGCAGTCACGGTTAATTTCTTGCTCTTTTACGGCTTGAATTGTCGTGGTTTTTTCTTGGTCTTTTTTCACTTGAATTAGGTTCAACATTACGTTGTCCATTTCGACGATTCCAGTATTTTAGTATTGGTCTGTTGTCGTGAAAGTGTTTTTCAGGTTCCCAAGTATCATCTTTCGCATCATAGCCTTTCCAACGTACCAAGTATAACCAGTTACCGGGAGTGCCTTTGTGGTCAATTACGGCTTCGACATCATATACCTCAGATTGTTCTTCTGATATTACTTTGATATGTGAAGGTGGAATATTTCGAGGTAAAAGTGCGCCAGTACCATCAACTAGGATGTAGCTTCCTCCTTGGTTCTTTCTGACAATTGTATAATTTCCAATGTAGAGTGGATCTGTTTTTGTAGTTCGGTTTATATTCTTGATCATGACTTGACTACCAGATGGTATTTCCTTGATAATTCGATGAGATTTGTTAAACTTGTTTTCGGCAGCAGATTGAGAAGTTTTGATTTTCTCGCGAATAGCTGGTAAAACAGTGTTATTAAATTTCGTAATGTGTCCATTAAACTGTTTTCTTGTTTCATTGTAGTTTGTAGGAATTGACACGTCACTATAGTCCTTGAATTGATTTGGACGTCTAGCAAACATCAGTGAAAATGGTCTTGTGTCGTGTAAGGCAGTTGGTGTGTTGTTTAGAGCTTCTTGGGTACTGTCAAGGTATAAGTCCCAGTCATCGTTCTTGCCTTGAAGTCTTTTATATATTATATTCTTTGTCTTTCCAACCCAACGTTCTGCAATACCATTGCTTCGAGGGTGATATGCTGTTATAAGGCGATGATCGATACCAGAAACTTCAGTGAATTTACGGATGATTTCATTGACATATTCTGTTCCATTATCGCTTTGGATAATTTTTGGACGACCGAAGAGTGATAGTATGCTTCTTAATGCGAGTGCGATAGTATGTGAAGATTTATCAGGCATTGCTTTGAGTACGCAAAATCTTGTGAATACGTCTACTACAACTAGAATATAATTGTTTCCTTGAATTGATGTAGTCATAGGTCCGGCAGTATCGATACAAATATGATCCCAGGGTGCATCAGCATAGATTGACGATAATGGATGATATCCATGTTTGGCAATATTAAACTTTTGACAATCAGGGCAGCTGTTGACACAATCTAATGCATCTTGCTTCAAGTTCGTCCAATGGATTCCTTCACTATGTAGAGTGGTAACCATTGCTTGTGAACCTCTGTGCCCTTCAAGATGGGTCTTGAGTAGTAATTCTTGCCGTTCTTCTGGTGCTGGGGTTACAAGATCATCAGGCATCATCATACGAGTAGTCATATTTGTGTTTTTTGAATTAACTATGTGAGGTGTGATCCAGGTTCTATGTTGGTTTTTATCCCCCACCAGCGTTCTTTCGGTTTCGAAAAGACGCGATAACATGTCTGGTAGTACGTTTTGAATACCAGGTCTGTGAATTATTTTGAAGTCGTAATCCAATATTGTGTCTAACCATTGTATCATCATAGAATTGGCGACAGGTTGAGTGTGGATGTAAGTAAGGGCCTTGTGATCAGTGTAAAGAGTGAAAGGATTACCCCATAAAAATGGATGAAACTTCTTGAGAGCGAAAACAATAGCAAGTAGTTCTCGTTTAGTAGTTGAGTAGTTCTTTTCAGATGTAGACAAAGCACGAGCCATGAAACCAAGATGGCAGATTTGCTTATCAATGATCTGGTAGAGAACAGCACCGATGGAATAATTGCTGGCATCCGTTGCAACATAGAATGGTTCATTAAGATCAGGATGATATAAGACTGGAGCAGAAGCAAGTAGTTGTTTAATTTTTGTGAATGCGTCGTCTTGTTCTTGACCCCAAACCTTGCTGGTGAGTTTGCCTTCAAAACGCAATTTATCCAATGGAGCTGTAACTTCGGATAAGTTGGGCAAGTATTTCCTAAAGTAGTTTACCAACCCTAAGAAGCGTTGAATATCTTTCCCTGTGGATGGCTTTTCCCAAGAAAGTGCGTTTGTAACCTTGCGTGGATCGAGTCGAGATCCTTTGGCATCAACACAAAAACCAAGTAAGTAAACAGATGTTTGAGCAAAGTGACATTTGTCAACATTCAGGATTAAGTTAACATTGGTGAGCTTCTTGATGACATTTTGTACATGAATAATATGTTCTTCATACGATTTAGAAAAAATGATAATATCATCCACAAATGCAAGAGCATAAGGAACATCAGCTAGGATAGAATTAATGACTCTTTGATAACGTGAAGCAATATGCTTGAGACCAAATGGGCAACCTTTGAACATATATTGTTGACCTTGAAAAGTGAAGGTTGTTTTGACACGATCAGGTTTGTAAATTTGGAATCGATGAAAAGCTTGTCGTAAGTCTAAAGTAGTGAAAATAGTTGAACCTTGAAGTTGATCAAAAATTTCATCAATTTTAGGTATAGGTTGTTTATCATTAGATATCAAAATAGAATTCAACAAACGAGGATCTAGGCATGGTCTATAACCTGTGAGATTCCCTTGTAAATCCTTTTTGGGTGCCAAAGTGAGAGGAGAATTCCATTCTGAACTCGGTGAAGCATGTTCAATCACTTCATCTTTTAACCATGTATCAACACATTCTCGCATTACTGGCATCAGTTTGAGTGGAATACGGTAAGGTGATCGATAGGCTGTTTTGTTCTTTTCTGTATCAAGATGAATAATTGATTCAGGTACTGTGCAAAAACTATTCTTTGGTATCTGTGCATTTTGATCGAGATCAGATTTGACTGCGGCCATAAAATTAATTTGTTGATCATTAGTACCATAAGGGGCATTATTTGGTTCAGGAGTATCATCGATTTCTTCTTTCACAGCAGGTTTTTTGTTTGGATGTTTTACAGCTAAATTTGTTATTAAAATATTTAATTTAGGCATCAAATCTAAACCAATGACAGCATCTGTATCAAAGGAAAGTGGAAGAACTTCGAAAATATGTGATGTATGAATGAGAGTATCATCGTTATCACCATAAATCAAGCTTAAAGCTTTAGAAGTTGTACCGAGACGTTTACTCTTATTATCGTTTGTAGCAAAAATAATAGAACCAGAAACGTTATTGTTTATATTAATGTTATTTTTATTAGCAAATGTAATATCTATCGAGCTAAAAGAAGCACCAGAGTCCACAAGGGCAAAGGTGTCGATGTTTTCTATAGTGATAGGTACATACAAAGAATGGTTAGTTTTCACTTCATTCTGTTTGCTAGTTTTTTTCTTACAGTCATAGTTTGTAGGCAGGCTACTAATATCTATGTCCATACTGCCGTGGCTGTGCTCTTGATCATTCAAGTTGACAGCGGCAGGTGAATGTTTACTTCTATTGTGATGACCAGAGAAACGAGCAGAACGGAAAGCTTTAGTAGGGCTGTTGAACCTCTTGACTTTATCTCTGCTGCAGGTAGTGGCATGGTCAGGACTCCATGGTACATTGGCAGAACATTTGTAACAATTTTTCTTTGTAATTGTTGGTGGAGTGACCTTGATGGCAGTAGTGGCAGTAGTGGCAGTATTGGCAGTGGCGATCCTTTTGAGGACTTTACATTGTTCAGTGGTATGGTTGCCATTACCATGAACAAGACATTTGGATCTAGGTTTGAATTGAGTTTGGCCTTGTTTGCTTGGACCACTAGCATTTTTTGGGTTGTGCATTGACTTTTCAGCACCACTCACAAACGAAATTGGAGATGCGGACGATTGATTTATAATATTACGCTTTGTAATATTAGCAGCCATGGCTTCATCATTGCAAATATTTGAGGAGATGACTGTACGGGCCTTGGCAGACACCTTACAGACCGAGTCTTGCATGTTCAAAGGTAAGTTCAGCAAGGAGCGGGACACTTCCTTATACAAGGCGATAGGTAAAGCACGTTTGAACAAAGCTGCAGTTCTGATGTCATCTTGCCATTTTGCTGCACGTCTGATTCTTTGGAATCGGTCAGTAAAAGCCTCGATTGACTCGTCTTGTTGCATCTTGATGGTCAGTAGTTGATCAATATTATTCAGCGTTTGAGCGACATCTTGGGTAGCATACGTGTTGATGATGATCGACCTTGCCTCATCCCAATTCAAGCTTCGACCTTTTAGGATTTCATTAAACCAGGATCTTTGGTCTCTATTCATTTTAATTGGAACCAAGCGCATCCAATGTTGATCAATTGCAAGTCCATTAGAACTTACAATCAGGGCGAATGTATCCAGAAGGTCTTCTACAGAGTCATGGACCTCTACGTCCGTTCTCCACACATTTCCAACCCATTGCCATGTAGGAAGGTCATTGGGGATGAAATGATCAAACCGACTTGACGATTGGTTAATATATTGCTGAGTTGCTTCAACCTTAGGAGGGTCGCAGTATGTTTGGACTTCCAAAAGATACTTGATACAGTTTGCAATATGTGATGCTTCATTGCGAAGGCTTTCTAGTTGATCCATGGGCAAGTGGTTCGATACACCTCTAGCAAACCTTTGAGATACTTCTTGCAATTGTTGACGAAGTATGGTCAAGGAATCAATGTTACTAGTAACCAGGGGATTTTCATCAGCTGTCTCCATCATGTCAGCATCGTTCTGGTAAGGCAAAACTGGTTCAGTTGCTTCTTGACTAGATGTAGAATGAGTATCAACGGGAACCATAGGGCTAATGTCTTGAGCATTGTTGATTGTGGTAATTTCCATAGGTAAGTTGTTTTGAATGGCCATTTTTGATAGGATAGAGCAAATAAAATTTAGAATTCGTTGAAAAAAATGTGTTATCTCGTAAGAATAAAAAAGACTATAAAATTCAACGAGACTTAAAAAAGTTATATTTTTATTTAATATTATTGTATCTGGTATTTATATCCTTTTCATGAAGATTCAATTAAATCCTTTTCAAGATACTTTAATTAATTATAGCTGTAGATCTAGCATGAATAAATTTTAGTATGAAGACCTGTTCCTGGTTATGCAAGTGGACTGTTTATAATTATTTAAGTAGATCTATTTTTCATTTATGTCTCATTGCATCAGGAGCTATATTAAAACAACTTGTATTGAGTTAAAGGAGTGGAATTAGTTATGACCGAATAATAGAGAAAAGACTGTAATAAATCTTTGTAAAGCATTCACTACTCTGATTTCTTATAAATTGAATATGAATCATGTTTAAAGTATGTTGGGATACGACAGTTTCCATGTATAAGCCTTTCCGTCGGATCCAAAACGATTTATTTTGGTCTCATCTGAGAATATGACACGTTTCCAGTCGTCCACAGTCCAATGTTGGTGCGATTTAGCCCATTGAAGGCGTTTCATGATGTTTTGCGTTCGTAGCAATGGTTTTTGTGGCTTGACAAATGCTATAAAGCCAGCTTTTTTAAGGACGCGGCGTACGGTACTGTCACTTACAGACATTCCAAATTCTTCTTTTAGAGCTTTTTGGATCTCTACAGCATTATTTTTTCTTCCCAAGGTGACTAATCTCCGGATGTAGCTTACCATGCGTTGACTAATTGGAGATGGACGACCACCTTCATCAACATTTCCACTCATCTTCAGAGATGAGCGGTACTTCTGAACAGTAGTACGACTAACACCAACTTGTTTTGCTATTTTGCTGTTTGACTTCTTGGATCTTAGCAATGAGGAAATGCTATTTACTTTGTCAGTTGAAATTGCGCGCATGTCGAATCTGCAATGGTGCAATTTCTTAATGGGGTGTCGCAATGTAGCAAAAAAACACTTACATGTAAACAATATTATTATAATAGAAGAAAGAGAAGAAAAAAATATAAAAATTTACAATTAAGTCACATTTTTGTGACTATATTATTGTGACGTTCAGGCTTTAGACGTCACGGCTAATTACTATATTGGGAATCACTTCCATTCTGCTAAGCAACTGGAGCAAGAACTTATTATGGAAATTATATACTATCATACTCCTTCAATATATATATACCTTTTAGAGAATACTATCCGAATTATAATTAGTATAAATAAGAATAACTTTTATGAATAAAATAAACAATATCTCTTAGTCCTTAAAAAGTCTTCTTTATTATTATTATCCCCGCAAACGTCACAATTATGTCCCTTATAAACGCCGTCAAAACTGGTCGCATGTACCGTCGGACTTTGAGGGCCAGTTATTACCGATACACTGGCTCTACTGCAATACTTGTACTACCACTGAGCTACCCAGAGTTTGCTCTTTCGAATGGTGTATACTACATTGCTATAAACTAAGAAATGAAGTAGACCGCGACGTGTATAGGCAAAATATGAAAACATGCGACCAGTTTTGACGGCAACTGTATGCCCGCAAAACCGTTCGAATGTACCTTTGAGTTTTGATTGTCCGTAGTACTGGGTAGGGTGCGTGTAGAGTGACATATTATACGTCATCAGAAAGCCAAGAGTTTGTACTTTGAGGCAATATGTACTATAGGTAGCGCTTAGTAGAAGTAATATGTCGTAAAAGGTGTAGAAAGAAAAAAATACGTTTTGTGCGAACGGTTTTGCTGGCCACTGTAAATTTGATAATTTTTTTTTTGTTCAAGGTTGTTTCTTGATTTAATTTCTTGATTTGATTTCTTGATTTGATGTTTTATTTCCCTCGTAGTGACCACCAAATGTTATTTTTATTGGTTGGCTTGTAGGTTTGTGTTTTAATAGAGTAAATTTTGTGATTGATCCAAGAATAGAAAGGAACAAGAGAGGACGAGACTCGATAAAGAGTGTTTTGCCAAGTATTAAAATAAAAGACAAAAACTAAAAAGACAATAGTTGTGAAACTAAAGATTATATATTGCTTTATTAATAAAAACATTTGAGGCTATTTATACTTTTTGGATGTCTGGATCTTTACCGCTATTTCAATTGATCGGTTAAAAGAATAATGTGGGAAGGATGGGAAGATAAAGGAAAGATTGTTTTAATCGCAAGATTAAATAAAAAATTAAACAAAAAAACAATAGCAGCAATATAAAATTAAAATCCTTCTTTATTGCAGATTTCTTTATATTGCGAAAGGCCTCGCTTTATGGATAAAAAGTTGGCATCTATTTATATTCTTTGTGAGCGTAGATATAAAAGATATAGACTCGGTCACGATGTCGTGCTGAAGAACCAATGATTAAGCTAAAGCTTGTCGATGTTCTAATATATGCATCTGAAATTGAACAATAGAAATAATAACCAGTCAATTAACTTTGATCTAATTACTTTTGGGGTTGACAATTGATTAGACTCTCTAGGATGACAGATATTGATCTTATTGTTCTAAATTTGGAAAAGTGTGGAATTGTTCAATCATAGTTTAATCTTTTTGTGTATCGTTATTTATTTTAATACAACTGATATCATATAGAAAATAACTATGTTTACAACATTATCCTCCCCCAGACTTGACAATAGTCAGGTCGGCATTCATGCAGATACTAAATGTTATTTTCTTATTGGTTAATTTATGTATCTTGATGCTCAGCAAGTTTATGAAGTCAGCGGCCGCTCTGCTACATGAACTTTTTTTTTTTTAGTTTCTATTGTTTCTTATTCTTTTACTTTTTCTAAGGACTGTGCTATCTTGTACCATGTCCTTTCTTTTATAATTCTTGTTTTCTTCAGTCACATTAGGTCTAGCAGAAGTCTTTTTAGTGTAGTCTATTTCGTTAGCTATCATCTTTTGCTTTCTTGCTTGCTCTAATTCCTTCAACCTTTTTCTCTTAAGCCAATATTTATCAATGGGTACTGTGCTGGAGAAGGATGATGCTTTTTCCCACGTATTCTCTCTTTCACCATAACCAGCCCATTTTACAAGGTACTCTCTTTGTCCTGGACCGCCTCTGTGATCTCTAATATCCTCAACGTCATAGTATTCATCTTCTATAGCTGTTTCGTCAATAGAGACTATCTTAAGCTCTGATGGGACATATTCACGATGTAACAGTTCATTTTGCTCATCTTTTAAGACATAGGATCCACCTTGAGTTTTTCGAACGACAATGTAAGGCCCTTCATAAAGAGGTGATAGCTTACTAGTCCGTCCTGGTAATCTAACCATAACTGCAGTATCCTTCGGAAGATCTATGATCATATTTTTGTCATTGAACCTCTTGTTTGCTTCCTCTATGATCTTCTGTGTTCTTTCACGAATGGCAGGAAACACTATCTGGTACATGCGATCAGTTCTCTCAATTAGCTCTTGTTCTGTAACAGGTCTATTAGGAATCTTATCAGCTATACTCTGATCACTGTAATCCTCAAAGCTATTAAGTCTTCGAGCAAACATCAAGGAAAATGGAGCACTCTTTGAACGGTGTCTTATTTTATAATTCGACGCTAGTTGGACAATTGGCAATACATCGTCCCAATCATTGCTGTTAGAATTAACCATTTTTCTTATAGTGTTTAATGTCGTCTTTACAGCACTCTCGCTCACGCCATTACCTCGACTGTGAAAGGCTGTACTGTATCTGCGATCTATTCCTAGGTGCTTGGATAATGAGTGCATGAGGCTATTTTTAAACTCTCTGCCGTTATCACTTTGAATAATTTTAGGTATGCCATAGTCACCAAAGATTTTTATTAATTCTTTTGCTACAGTGTCACTTTGTTTATGTTTTAATGGACGCAGTATGATGTACCTGGTACATACATCTATCATCACAAGGACATAGACATTTTCATTTGCCGTGACAGGTAAAGGTCCTAAAAGATCAATTCCAATATGGTCAAATGGTAGATATGCAAGGATGTTTTTTAAAGGATGATAACCTTTCTTGCTTACATTGTGTCTCTGGCATTCAATACATGATTTGATTGTCTCAGTAGCATCTTTATAAATATTATTCCAATGAAGTCCTTGGGAATGTAACTGCTCCACAATGCTCGTACTACCGAAGTGTCCGAAGGTATGAGCATCTTCAAGTAGACGTGCTCTCTTCTCAGGTGGAGGAGTCATATAGTCAGTTGTGGGATTATTAGCAAACTTTTTATTTTTTATTTTCACAGCTAGCACATTTAGTTTCTTGTCCTGACTATAGATCAAGTTGTGTCTCTTTGCTGCAGAGTTTGTCTGTCTTTTAACTTTTATTTTATTTTTGTTTTTATTTTTATTTTCCTTTTTTTCTTTTTTATTTTCTTTTTGCGCAGCATCACCCCCACCCAGCATGAACTCATTATTCAAGCACGGTTCATAAAGTCTAGAAAGTAAATCTGGTAATTGATTGAGAATTCCTTGTATGTGAATCACATCAAAGTTGAAATCTAGTAAAGTTTCTAACCAGCCTATCATCATAGGGTTTGCTTGTTCTTGGGTATGTAAATACATTAAAGCCTTGTGGTCAGTACGTAATTCAAATTTATTTCCCCATAAAAACTCACGATATTTTTCTAGTGCAAACACTACCGCGTACAGTTCACGTTTAGTTGTATTCCACTTACGTTGAGAGGGTGACAAAGATTTAGATGCAAATGCAATATGTAAAGTTCTATTCAGCTCATCTCTTTGGGTTAATACTGCACCAACACCATATTGTGAAGCATCAGTAGCCACATAGAATTTTTTGGATAAGTCTGGAGTGTGCAACAGTGTCTTTGATTTTAGAATCTCTTTCAAAGCAATGAATGCATCAGTATGTTCTTGTGTCCAGTTGTTCTCTACATCAGGATCATTACGAAGTCTGTCGATAGGTGCAGCTACACGAGAGATTAAAGGTATAAAGTCTCTCATATATGATACAATGCCCATTAATCGCATTACTTCTTTTTTATTGCGTGGTATAGGCCAACTATCGATGTTTGTTAAGCGGCGTGGATCTACTTTGATGATACCACCACTCTCAACTACAAATCCTAAAAGATAGATTGATCGTTGATACCAACTGCATTTCTTTACATTGATTTTTAGGTTGACGGAAGTTAATCGTTCAATCACCTTTTTTACATTCGAAGCATGGTTTTCAGCTGTTCCTTTAATTACACAGTCATCAACATAGGTCTCGATGAAATCCATATCTGCAAAGAGTATTTTCATCACTTTACAGAATATTGCAGTAACTGTTTTTAGACCGAAACAACATCCTTGGAAGGTATATGTTCGATTCTTAAATTGGAAGGAGAGTTTGTGTTGATCTTTAGGGGCTACAAGGAAACTATTGTATGCATTCTTCAAGTCAATCTTAGTGAATACTTCACCACCAGCTAAGTTGTCAAATATGCTTCTTATTTTTGGAACAGGATATACGACATCAGGGATTAGTTTGTTGATACCACGAACATCCAAACATACTCTGTGGCTCGTTATCTCATTGTTCTCATCTTTCTTTGGTACCATTAATAAAGGACTATTAAATGATGTGTTAGCGCGGTTCTCTTTGATGATACCTGCTTTTAACCATTCATTTATTTGCTCTTCTAATTCAGGCATTTGTCGGTGAGCAATTGGGTATTGTCTCTTAAAGGACTTTGCTCCCTTTTCCATTGGTAATTCTACTACAGATTCTGGTACTGTGCAGAAAGATCCAGCAGGAATATTTTGGTTGTCATCAATTGCACTCTGGATATAAGCCATGAATTGCTTTTGTTGATCTTCGGTACCATAAGGTGAGTTGTTAGGTTCAATCTCATTGTTAGCGTCAAAATTCATATTAAGAAATTGTGCGTCTTCTTTTAACCTATTTGAATAATCATCTTCATTACCTGGGTACTTATATGCTACTCCAGTGAGACCGATATTCATTTTTCCAAGAACATCAGTTCCAAGCAAGACATCAAATTCTTGTGTCATTGTCTCATTAAAATTTACAACTTCAAAAGAATGTTTAAAAGAGATGTTATTCATATATGTTAAAGTGAGAGGATCAGTTTGTCCAATTCGTTTACAATTATTATCTGAAGACAAAAAATTTAAAGAACCATTTACAGAATTCACTTTGTCAATATTCAATTTATTATTCAAACAAATTTTTGATATACAAGTGATATCGCTGCCAGTGTCAATCTTTCCAATTAATTTCTTGCCCTCTATCAATATAGGAGTCAAAAGTTTAAATGGATTAGTATCTTCATCTTCAGTTTTTTTATTTCATAATGCCTTACAGTCATATGAGTGATTTTCAGCTTCTGTCATATCATGATCATTATCATTTTCTTCATTTGCAGTACGAACAATGGCATAAATTGACTTGTCCGAATCTCTTGGATTTTTTGGATCGACATGAAGTTTTCTTTTATAGTCTGCATATTCTTGACAATGATGGCCATGGGACCAACTTCTACCACAATAGCGACAGGGTTTACTTGTGCTTGCCTTATGAGGAAAATTTTTGTTGCCATAATACTTGTTGTTTATGGTCGACGCAGCATCATTTTTCTTTTTTGATTTACTATAGCAATCATCTTCATTGTGATTTGCAGCTGTACCACCATGTCTTGAACAAAAGAAAGCACCAGACGAACCATGACCTTTGTTTCTTTTTTGAATACTAAAAGGACCAGCATTTGTGTGAATTCTTTTATTACCACTGGCAACATTGGCATAGGATGAGCTTGTGTATGTCCTTGGATCATCTCCTAGCAAATTTCTAGCTATTTCAGCAGCTCTCTCTACAGTCCATGGTATGTTTTTATTTTCTTTCAAAACAAAAGCTGTCTTACACTTCTCGAGAACAGGTTCAGAGAATGATGCTTTAAATCTAGCAGCCACCATTGGATCATTTTTATTTGCCCCAGCCTCAATACAAGTGCTTAAAAATCGGGTCATATACGAAGAGACAGATTCATTTTTATTCATTGTCATAGTGAATAGACGATGCATAGCATCTGTTCTAGCATTATCAGTCAGGAATTTGTTCGTAAAGACAATTCTAGCTGTGTTCCATGTATCACATCTTTTGAGCTCTTTTTCGATCCAATCATCATGGTCGAAGGCCAAAGAAACAGGGAGATACCGGCGCCAAACCTCTTGAATGTCCAAGGCAGCAGAATAGATAACCTTTTCAAAGGACCGCAAAAAGTGTTCAACAGATTCATAGCATTTCTCACCAGGAAATGGGATATCAGGCCAAGAGGAGAGTTGAAATTTGGGTATGTCATTTTGGGTTAAACGCAAACCAATTTCCTTCTTGACAGGAGAAATTACAGGAGAAACAAGTTTACCAGAGAGAGCAAGCAACTGTGCACCATATTTTCTCATTTTCTTGAACGCCAAGTCTGCTTGTTCTTCTTCACCAGCCATTATATGTTTTTGATATTGTCGGGCAGATTCTTCCTTTTTATACCTTATGAGTTTTGAAACTTCAGCATCAATGTCATCATGATCAGACGTAATTTCATGCGCATTGGCATTTATTTTTGGGGTTACTTCAGAGCCATCTTCAGTAAGAGAGGGGTCTTGACTTGCTTGTTCGATCTCCATATCGGATGGATCATGCTCCATGGGTCGATCTTCTTGTTTAGGGCTTTCCATAGCAGTTTACCAGGGTATGAACCAGAAGGATGATTAATTTTAAAAAATGTTTTAATCGCAAGATTAAATAAAAAATTAAACAAAAAAACAATAGCAGCAATATAAAATTAAAATCCTTCTTTATTGCAGATTTCTTTATATTGCGAAAGGCCTCGCTTTATGGATAAAAAGTTGGCATCTATTTATATTCTTTGTGAGCGTAGATATAAAAGATATAGACTCGGTCACGATGTCGTGCTGAAGAACCAATGATTAAGCTAAAGCTTGTCGATGTTCTAATATATGCATCTGAAGTTGAACAATAGAAATAATAACCAGTCAATTAACTTTGATCTAATTACTTTTGGGGTTGACAATTGATTAGACTCTCTAGGATGACAGATATTGATCTTATTGTTCTAAATTTGGAAAAGTGTGGAATTGTTCAATCATAGTTTAATCTTTTTGTGTATCGTTATTTATTTTAATACAACTGATATCATATAGAAAATAACTATGTTTACAACAGATAAAGGAAAGATAGTAGATAATCAATAGCCGCTGTCTTCTTGACGAATCAAGGGACAATGAAGTAGATAAATTATTGATCTAACGATAATTATCGAATAAGGTTGGATTGAACTGCCGTTGTTATAATCAGGTTCCGATATAGTCGTGGGAACGCGGGTAGAGACAACAGGGCAAAGTTGGCTATTGCGGAGATCTCTCGTTTATCCATGAATGTTCACTTTACTAGTTGTGTGGATACAACAAAGAGATTGTTTTATTTAATAAGAAAATGATACTCTATTTATACTTTTCATACACGGATAATATTTCATGTCATGGATTAATAATTAATGAGTATGATATAACTGATGACAAATAGATAATGGTTACGTGTTCCTCCATTGTTATCTTTTGTTATAGGTAGACATAATAAAATAATAAATTATGCTATAAACCAAACATCTCCAACACTAGCATAGTTAAACCATAAAGATCTGACGATGAATTATATCATAAAGAGTAATAAATGTCTTGCATGTATAATACCAACCTGTTATAGTATTAAGTCTTTGCATAATCTCTTTTATGATCCAATGTATTTAGTTGCATTGAGACTATGTGTGTCAGAATAGAATATTGTTTTTCTTGCATAGTAACTTTATCGATCTAAACGAATGATTGAGAAATATTCTTATCAATAATCCGATTGGTGCCTTAATGACTCCTGTTGTCTCCATTATTAGGTTTCAGTCTTTCTGTACTAATTTAGTAACCAAGTTTACTCAAACCCAATAACCATTCAGGAACAAAATACAAGTGCCGTCTTAAACAACAATTCCATGGATGCCTATTTATAAATGCAACACTAGTAGCTTAGAACAATGATTTATAATATAATTATACAAGATAAGATTCCATGGAACAAGATATGATGGCAATGCCCCAATCCAGAATGAAACATCAAGAAAGAACCAATTGATTTAACTCAATCATCCCCATGAATTATTCTTCAAAAGAATATAAATATCCCACCTAAATCCTCATTGAAAAAAGAATAACTTTAACTTGGATATAATCAAGAATAAAAAGTATCTCAAAGTAATTATCGTTTTGGTGCTTTTTTATTTCTTTTTATCTTCGTTTATTACATCTTTGTCATCATAAGCATTTATCCATAGAATACTCGTATATGATTGACTGCGGTTGACTGTGATTTAGTCCCTGGATTTAATATAATTTAACCATGCAATTACGCAGCATCTTATTCTTAATGAAGATTTATCCGAATTAATCTGTAGCCTATCTATTGGATATATTTTACATGTAGCTTATTAATACTGTTTTCATATCGAGTTATGAATGATGGATACATCAACCCCCATGCTTGACGGTTTGCTGTACATGTCGCGAGTTCAACTCCTCATGGGGTAGTTTCCATGTATAAGCCTTTCCGTCGGATCCAAAACGATTTATTTTGGTCTCATCTGAGAGTATGACCCGTTTTCAGTCGTCCACAGTCCAATGTTGGTGCGATTTGGCCCATTGAAGGCGTTTCATGATGTTTTGGCTTCGTAGCAATGGTGTCGTGTTTGGTCATTAATGATGTCTTTATTTATTATTTTATGATTGATCTCAGTCAAGCCTACGTCAGACTATATAATTAATAGTCAGACAATATAATCCAGGGTTCATTCTAAATTATTAGTTCCTCTCCTTTTTCTTACTTAATAAATAGTAGTTGTTAGCTATTGACTTCTTACTGTTTTCATATTATAAGTACCAAATATCTCAAATGGTTTTTGAGGCTTGACAAATGCTATGAAGCCAGCTTTTTTAAGGACGCGGCGTACGGTACTGTCACTTACAGACATTCCAAATTCTTCTTTTAGAGCTTTTTGGATCTCTACAACATTATTTTTTCTTCCCAAGGTGACTAATCTCCTGATGTAGCTTGCCATGCGTTGACTAATTAGAGATGGACGACCACCTTCATCAACATTTCCACTCATCTTCAGAGATGAGCGGTACTTCTGAACAGTAGTACGACCAACACCAACTTGTTTTGCTACTTTGCTGTTTGACTTCTTGAATCTTAGCAATCAGGAAATGCTGTTTACTTTGTCAGTTGAAATTGCGCGCATGTCGAATCTGCAATGGTGCAATTTCTGAATGGGGTGTCGCAATGTAGCAATAAAACACTTACATGTAAACAATATTACAATAATAGAAGAAAGAGAAGAAAAAAATATAAAAAATTCGCAATTAAGTCACATTTTTATGACTATATTATGTCACTTGTAAACGC
The DNA here is from genome assembly GCA_024220505.1 of Rhizopus arrhizus. NCBI lineage: Eukaryota > Fungi > Mucoromycota > Mucoromycetes > Mucorales > Rhizopodaceae > Rhizopus > Rhizopus arrhizus. The sequence continues at coordinate 60,275 of JAKZZE010000022.1, forward strand.
CGTCAAAATTGATCGCATGTACCGTCGGACTTTGAGGGCTAGTTATTACCGATACACTGCTCTACTGCAATACCTGTACTACCATAGAGTTGCCCAGAGTCTGCTCTTTCGAATGGCGTATACTACATTGCTATAAACTAAGAAATGAAGTATACCGCAACGTGTATAGGCAAAATATGAAAACATGCGACCAGTTTTGACGGCAACTGTACTTCAAGGGACTTCTTGTTCTTGATATTTGATAAAATAAAAGAAAAACAAAAGATATTTACTTTGTATAATATTTATTTAAAATAATCAAAAAGTAAAGTACAGTAAGTAGTTAGAATAAGTATGAAGTTGAAAGTAAGTTAAAAAGTATAAGAAATATTGAAGTTATTTTTATGTTTTTTGCTTTTCTGATTATATGCTGTTTTTGATGATTCTGTGGATATTCTGTATTTTTTTGTATTTTTCTGGATTTATCTGTATTCATACGTATTCATACGTATTTGTTTGTATTTTCCTGGATTTGAATTAGTTGGAGAGAGAAAAGTCAAATGCTGCAAAAGTTTGCTGCATTGTGTTACACTGTTTGTCTTCTTTCAATATTGTAATTTTCTGTTGCTTCAATGGCTTGTAAAAGTTAACGGTTTTGAAATAGAGTAAAGTTGATGAAAATGGATAAAAAAAAATAAGAGTTGGATAGAGTATTGATATAAGGTTCGCTTGTAAGTGACCACCAGATCTTGTTAAGTAGATCAAACTTGTTTGTAATAAAAGTAACTTGATAAGAGTTTTAAGAATGTTTACAATGAAGATAATTGACTTCAAGGGACTTGTCTTGCTTGTGTTTTAAGAGTGTTATACCAAAAGATTCAGGGATAAAGATACTTGATTTATTGGATAAAATATACTTAAGATAAGTAAAGTTAAGATATGTACACTAGGTGAAAAAATAGGGACAACCTTTTCGAAAATTTCATTTCATGCAGCATATAGCATTAAGAGAAGGTCGCCTCATGATGCTAGCAATATGTTAAAGCGAGGTTAATGTGTAAAGTATTTCATCAAAATATGATGAGCCAATTATGGAAAACGAGGGAGTAATGCGTATATAATTGGTCGAATTTTAAATACTCGACAGCTCAGTTTTAAACCATATTTCGTACTCTTCTAATTTGACCTGGAATGTCAGTTACAGTGGCCGTCAAAATTGGTCGCATGTTTTCATATTTTGCCTATACACGTTGCGGACTACTTCATTTCTTAGTTTATAGCAATTTAATATACACCATTCGAAAGAGCAAACTCTGGGTAATACTGTGGTAGTACAAATATTGCAGTAGAGCCAGTGTATCGGTAATAACTAGCCCTCAGAGTCCGACGGCACATGCGATCAATTTTGACGGCGTTGATGTATCCATCATTCATAACTCGATATGAAAACAGTATTAATAAGCTACATGTAAAATATATCCAATAGATAGGCTACAGGTTAATTCGGATAATCTTCATTAAGGATAAGATGCTGCGTAATTGCACGGTTAAATTATATTAAATCCAGGAACTAAATCACAGTCAATCGCAGTCAATCATATACGAGTATTCTATGGATAAATGCTTATGGTGACAAAGATAACAATGGAAGAACACGTAACCATTATCTATTTGTCATCAGTTATATCATACTCATTAATTATTAATCCATGACATGAAATATTATCCGTGTATGAAAAGTATAAATAGAGTATCATTTTCTTATTAAATAAAACAATCTCTTTATCGAGTCTCGTCCTCTCTTGTTCCTTTCTATTCTTGGATAAATCATTTTTTTTGACGAATTCTCTTTACTCTATTATTACTACGCTATTCTCAAACATGTCTATCAACTCTAATCTTTTGGCTTACAACGAAGAAACCCTTCTTTCTGAAAGTGACCCTGCTTTCATTGGTCCTAGACTTGAAAAGCCCTCCATGGTTAATGGGATCGAACTTCCTCTTACTGGATCTCCAAACTCTATTACAGAAGATATAGAGATGGAAGAAGTTGAACCCAGGGCTATGGCCTCTCCACTCGCTGGTGTCAAGGGCAGTGGCGCAGCACCACCTTCTCAGGTCTCGGGTAGTCGTAATTTGACGGCTACCGTCCAGACTTTGACGAAACAGGTAGAACAAATTGCTGCGGCTATCACGGGTCAAGAGCTTACAGGAAAGCAACTTGCTAACCTTTCCCGCGAATATACGACCAAGTCTACCATCTTGGCCTCCTTGTTGGACTTGCAAGCAAAAATGGCTAATAACTTGACTATACAAACCAATGGCTCTGCCATTAACGGTTCTAACAGTCAACCTACAGTGGTTCCTCAAAACTTACCTTTGTTTCAGTACACTGGTAATGTAGAGAACTCAGCATTGCCCGTCTTTAAAGACATTGCTGACTGTATCCGACGTTTTGAGGATATCCTCTTTGCGTACCGCTTGGATGTACAGGTGCATTGGCAGCGCCTCATCCCTTTCTCACTTACCCATACTCAACGTTCTTGGTATGATGAATTACGGGTAAAGAAGAATTTATCTTGGACCATATTCAAGGAACAATTAACCTTGAAATATGGCATCGAATCCACTGAGGCCCAAGCCCACGCCTCAAGAGAGCTGTTAACCATCAGTATGCAGCCTGATGAGTCTGTGGAAAAATACACTGACCGCTTTTTGAAACTCAAGCGTGAAGCCACTCCCGTAGCTGATGATTTTTTGGCTATTTTGTTTGTGAACTCCCTCACTAGTAGCCTCCAAAATCATGTCAACATGGCCATCGTCAGTCTTGATCAGGAGGCAAGGAATGACATAAACCTCCTTTCTAGTATCGCAAGAAAGTTTCATACGAAACAACAGACCTTGCCCCATATGTCAACTAAAAAATTCAATAACCAACCCTCTCAAGTCAACGGGTTGAACCCTCCCAGTGGTATTCATAAAAGAAACCACCGTACGGATGGAAGGACTTGTATCATCCATGGAAAGTGCAACCACACAACAGATCGTTGTAAAAAGGCTCAGGAACTCGGAATTGCTGGCAATATGAACAAAGAGACATCTAGCAAGCGTTGCTTTAAATGCAACGCTCCTTTTACTAGGGAGCATTTAAATGTTTGCCCTAAAAGGAATCAACCTCTTTCTGCTGGTTCTGCCTCTTCCTCCTCCTCTACTGCACCTACCATAACCAGGGCATTCCGCTCACTTCAGTTGACTGGCAGTGAAGATAAACCAATGGGTACAAAGGCTTCTAAATATAACCCTGCCAACCAACAAAGCCACGATGAAGAACAGGATCTTGACGATGAAGCCGTCAAGGACATCCACTACTACTCATCATTATGTAAGTTGCAACCGTTTAATACAAAACTTCACAGTTTTAATAACAAACGTACTGATTCCTTTTTTGTACCCATCACTATAGAAAATGTCCGTACTTGGGCTTTGGTTGATACTGGGTGTAATACTTCTACGATCTCTCCTGACCTAGCAAAAATTATAAACGTTAGAACTTTTCCTGTTTCAGGAAAATTACAATTAGCTAGTTTGAATACCTTGGTACCTAGAACTGCTATTACAGATCAAATAAAAGTATTTTATAACGGAATCAATGTCTTACATGAATTTGAAATTTTTAAGTTTGATAAGGATATACCTATTTGTATTGGTACAGATCTTATGCCTAAGTTAAACATTAACTTGACAGGTTTAGCTGTTACGTGGGATAGTCCTAATATCTCTACAATACCTGATCCAATAGACCCTTCACCTATCAAACCTAATAAGTCACCCGCTGGTACTCACCAACAGCGTGAACAACTTATGGACGCATTACAGCCATATTTGAGCGCCAATGCTAAGATCCCTAGCACGTCTGCATGTCCTCTACCTGAAGCGATAGTTCGCTTGGAAACTGAACCAGGTAAAACCACTTATAGACGGCAGTATCCTATTGCACTGTCAATCCAGCCTAAAGTACAAGAACAGGTTGACAAATGGTTAGCAGATGGTGTAATTGAAATAGCCCCTCCTAATACTGCATTTAACTCTCCTTTGTTGACTGTACGTAAGAAGGATGCTAATGGTAATTATAGTGACGATGTACGGGTGTGTATAGACCCCAGACATATCAATGCAATACTCATTAAAGATCGTACCGACCGCTTTCAATTACCATTGATAGCTGAGTTGCATCAAAAAATGAGTGCTGCGACACTATTTACAGTACTTGACCTCAAACAAGCTTTTCATCGGTTACCTCTAGCTGATGAGCATAGAGCCCTTACAGCTTTTACATTTAACGGTCAACAATATCAATTTTGTAGAGCACCATTCGGTTTGATCCCTATACCAAATCACTTTCAACGTGTGCTAACTACCCTCTTACATGACTTGCCATACGTTACATGTTTCATTGATGATTTAACTATCGGTACTGGACCCGATATTGAGGAACATATCAAATGCGTAACTACTGTCATCGAACGACTTACATCAGCTAAATTTATTCTTAACGTTGATAAATGTCACTTTATGCAAACTTCGGTAAACATCCTAGGCTTCACTATTAGTCACAATAGTCTCTCATTGGATAGCAGAAAGGTTGCAAATGCTTTAGCATGGCCAATACCAAAAACTGGAAAAGATATACAACGCTTTCTAGGCCTCGCTAATTATTTTCGAAGTCATCTCCCAAATTTCTCTACCATGACCGCACCGTTAGATAAACTACGTAACGAAGGTTCATTGGAACACATTTGGACTGACAAATATCTACAGGCTTTTCGAAATATACAGACAGCCTTATCTAATGCTCCTGTTCTGTCTATACCTGACATGCGTCATGAATTACAGCTAGCTACAGATGCTAGCAACACAGGAATTGGCGGTGTACTTTATCAAATTATTGACGATAAAACTCGCTATATTGGATTCGCAGCAAGAGCACTGTCGAAGTCAGAAATGAACTACTCGACAACTAAACGAGAGCTGTTAGCCATCTGTTATCTTTTTGAAAGATTTCACAAGTGGTTGTATGGATCTCAATTCACGCTGTATACTGATCATAAAAGTTTGGTCTATCTTGGCACACAAAACATTCCTAATCCCATGATGCTGAATTGGTTCGAAACTATTTTCAACTATACATTCAAAGTAATCCATCGTCCAGGAATTGAAAATGTGTTGCCGGATTCACTTTCTCGTCTTTTTTCAGACGATACGGAAAAAAGACTGGGGGGAGATAATAATCCTCAGCAACTTTCCATAAAAAATAAAAATACAAAGTCACAGAGCAAACGTACTACAGACAACAGTACAAACATAAAACAAAGAGCTGTACAACTAGTAGACTACATGACACCACCAGAAGAGGAACGTCATAACCTATTATTAAAGGCACATCTACTTGGACACTTTGGGGCTGATGCTATTGTAAAGACAATCCACAATGATAATTTGCACTGGATTAATATTAAAAAAGATGCATTGCAGCTAGTATCCAATTGTCCTGAATGTCAACAATTTAATATTGGCAAACACGGGTATCACCCTCCCCGTAGTATTCTACCAGATGGTCCTTTTGATCACGTCTGTATTGACCTCGGTACCCTGAACATTACATCAACAGAAGGACATAATTTCATTTTAGTCCTAGTTGATCTCTTCACAAGATTTACAATTCTAAGACCATTAATGGATAAAACTGCAGTATCCATAGCTAATGAACTTAGAGATATCTTTTGCACTTTTGGTTGGCCCAAAAAGCTTAGTTCAGATAACGGTACAGAATTCACTAATGAAATATTTAATTCATTAATGGAAACCTGTGGTATTGACCATAGACTTTCACTGCCTTATAACCCATTGGGTAATTCGACTAACGAATCGTTTGTTGGAATAGCCAAACGAGCTCTTGTTAAAAGATTACAAGGCAAGAAAGACGAGTGGAATCTTTTCCTTCCTAGTATTCAATATGCTATGAATTGCAAATATTCTAGATTACATCATTCCAGACCATTTGTGCTTATGTATAATAGACAACCAAATGAATTTCAGGATTATTCCAATGCACAATCCTCAATACCTAACTCTAGTCAGCAGTATGCTAAAGCACTAGAAAATAAATTAGACAATATGAACAACATAGTAATCCCTGCTATACGTAACCGTATTATGACTACTCAAAGAACTGACAACGAGTATTTTACAAAGAAGCACCGCATTGTAAATCAACAATTTCCTACTAATAGCGAAGTTATGATAAAAAATGTGAATAGAAATAGTAAAACTGACCCAAGGTACGAGGGCCCCTTTGTCGTACATGGAGTCACAAAAAATGGTAGCTACATTTTGACGGATAAAACAGGTACATTATTATCGCGCGACGTACCTACCTCGCACATCAAACTCATCTCTACAGACAACGTTGTTAATAATCGCGCTGACCAACAACAGTACGATGTGCAGGCAATTATCCAACATAAAGGAAATAACACTAGTAATTATAAATACCTAGTAAGATGGAAAGGTTATCCTCCAGAATATGATACCTGGGAACCTGCCTCAAGTTTTGATGACATGAGTATGATAGAACAGTACTGGGCAAGACGTAACGTCAATAATAACATTGGCAAACGTAAACGCTCATCTCATACCAATGTTCCAACCAAGACTAATAATTTTAACAAACGAAACAAGACAAAGTAACGAACTGAATATGATCTTTTCCCATTACTTTTTTCCTCAACAGGTTTTTTGGGTTTTTATCGATTATATACCAGAAGAGCATACTCTCTCTTTCCTCTACACTTACGTCTTTAATATAAACAGCCTACGCAATCATATTGGATATGATCTCTGTACTCTTCGTTATTCATGATGCTCATCGGTTGTTCCAACCTGGAAGGGGGCAATGATGTATCCATCATTCATAACTCGATATGAAAACAGTATTAATAAGCTACATGTAAAATATATCCAATAGATAGGCTACAGGTTAATTCGGATAATCTTCATTAAGGATAAGATGCTGCGTAATTGCACGGTTAAATTATATTAAATCCAGGAACTAAATCACAGTCAATCGCAGTCAATCATATACGAGTATTCTATGGATAAATGCTTATGGTGACAAAGATAACAATGGAAGAACACGTAACCATTATCTATTTGTCATCAGTTATATCATACTCATTAATTATTAATCCATGACATGAAATATTATCCGTGTATGAAAAGTATAAATAGAGTATCATTTTCTTATTAAATAAAACAATCTCTTTATCGAGTCTCGTCCTCTCTTGTTCCTTTCTATTCTTGGATAAATCAGGCGTTTACAAGTGACATAATATAGTCACAAAAATGTGACTTAATTGCGAATTTTTTATATTTTTTTCTTCTCTTTCTTCTATTATTGTAATATTGTTTACATGTAAGTGTTTTATTGCTACATTGCGACACCCCATTCAGAAATTGCACCATTGCAGATTCGACATGCGCGCAATTTCAACTGACAAAGTAAACAGCATTTCCTGATTGCTAAGATTCAAGAAGTCAAACAGCAAAGTAGCAAAACAAGTTGGTGTTGGTCGTACTACTGTTCAGAAGTACCGCTCATCTCTGAAGATGAGTGGAAATGTTGATGAAGGTGGTCGTCCATCTCTAATTAGTCAACGCATGGCAAGCTACATCAGGAGATTAGTCACCTTGGGAAGAAAAAATAATGTTGTAGAGATCCAAAAAGCTCTAAAAGAAGAATTTGGAATGTCTGTAAGTGACAGTACCGTACGCCGCGTCCTTAAAAAAGCTGGCTTCATAGCATTTGTCAAGCCTCAAAAACCATTTGAGATATTTGGTACTTATAATATGAAAACAGTAAGAAGTCAATAGCTAACAACTACTATTTATTAAGTAAGAAAAAGGAGAGGAACTAATAATTTAGAATGAACCCTGGATTATATTGTCTGACTATTAATTATATAGTCTGACGTAGGCTTGACTGAGATCAATCATAAAATAATAAATAAAGACATCATTAATGACCAAACACGACACCATTGCTACGAAGCCAAAACATCATGAAACGCCTTCAATGGGCCAAATCGCACCAACATTGGACTGTGGACGACTGAAAACGGGTCATACTCTCAGATGAGACCAAAATAAATCGTTTTGCATCCGACGGAAAGGCTTATACATGGAAACTACCCAATGAGGAATTGAACTCGCGACATGTACAGCAAACGGTCAAGCATGGGGGTGGCAATATTATGGTCTGGAGCTGCATTACATGGGAAGGTGTTGGGTGGATAGTTGATGTAGGTCATCATATGAATAGCGAGGCCTATCTTGAGGTCTTAAAAGATGATTTACTGAAGACAATGGAAAGTTATGGCTTGGATTCTTCCAAAATAGTGTTTCAGCAGGATAATGATCCGAAGCATACATCGAAGGTAGTGAAAGAATGGATTGACCAGCAGCCTTTCGAAGCATTGGAATGGCCTCCTCAGTCCCCAGACCTAAATCCCATAGAGCATATGTGGGCACATTTAAAGAGAGAGCTATTTCATAGCTATGAGGCACCACCAAGTAGTATGCATGAGCTACAGTAGCGGACAAAACTGGTGCACAAAACTTAAAATTAACATTGTATCTCCGCCATATGTCTGCGACTTTTGTGGTATATACCATCTGAAAGACAGTCTAAAATATACATTACGTTATGTAAACCGGAACTGTGCCGGACATCCCTCAGGCATAAGGTCATTTTTAGTGATTTTTTGCATATTTCAATTTTCGCCAAAAATGTAGTGCTTGTCTAGCCTTCTTTCAATTTTCCCCAAATCTCTCCCGTTTGCTTTCAGATTTCACAGCAGATTAGTAAATTCTAGTAGCTCTTAAAAAATATATAAAACTGTACTTATTTTGTATTTCCCATTGAGCTCCCCCTTTTGTTTTTACCCTATTCACTATAACAAAGTACTAGCCTTATATGTTTAAGAAAATAAGCAACTGTAAAAATGAAACTCTGAGATCTCGAATACACTTAGTTCGTACGACAACAGATATTCCTAGAGTAACAAGAATCTCTAAATGGACAATCAACAGGAGAAAGAGGGAAGAAAGAAACTTAATGTCTTGTGATCATGAAGGTATTCCGCTATTAGCCTGAAAAGTTATTAGTTCAGTCATCAACCTAGAGCTTGGACAAGGTCCGCTACACACAGTTCCTGATGCTCAGCACATTTTGAGGACCTTAAGATACAGTATTAGCAAATTGTCAGTCTAAAGGCACAGTAGGAAGCTAGATTTTGAGTCTGGAAGTAAGGAATCGAAGAATTTCATCAGCTGTATAAGTCGGAAAAAGCGATGAATGTGGTATCACGACAAGCCATTGTATACTATAGAGGGCTGGAAGTCTTCTATCTTTAGCAATGAAACAAATATGAACATTATGGATGCAGACAGTATACACTAATATTGAAAGCAAGTCGAGCAACCTTAGCGATTTTTTCACGGTGATCAAACAATGAAGCATGCTGGCTGCTCTGTTATGTTTTAAGGCTGTATTAGATATTGAGGACCAGAATATGTGTGTCAGGTATACGATGGTATAATGAACTCATAAATATACACATATATTTCGCTTACTTCATACCACAAAAGCCTAGCGTATAGTAGTCTAAAACGTCGTAATCTCTCGTTTCAGTATGACAATGACACAAGGCACAAGTCAACGCATGTCACAAACTCAATATTTGATAACAGCGCTTCTGTGCTACAAGTTTAGCCGCCACTAATCCCGGCCTAAGTCCGCTTAAGCATGCCAGGTGGCAATTGATGGCAAAGGTATGATGATACGACACTAGATCAAAAGGGTCGATGATCTTTGGAAAAGAATAGTTAAAGAGCCGGGTTCTTTTACTGAAAATGATATACACGCATATTATTAGCATATGCAAAGAAGAACATCCGATGATATCAAGAGATGAGATGATTATATAAATTCTAAGGTCTTAGCCACTTTTGCGGTTTTTAGAAAATATAAAATTTTATAAATTTAAAACACGCTCATCGCTCAGTTTTAACACTGTCATGCTTAGAACATACATAAATTACAATGACTAGTATATCCTCCTTCTAGTACAGTTTCATGACTATTGCAACTACCATGAGCAGGTAATGGTAGTTAAAAGCTGAAAAAAAGTTTTGTGCACCAGTTTTGTCCGCTACTGTATGGGAGCGTATAGGTCAGACCTGGTATGCCATTTCTAAAGAGGAATGTCAGAAATACATCGAAAGTATGCATAAAAGGTGTGCTGCAGTTATTAAAGCAAAAGGTCGTTGGACTAAGTATTGATTTTTTTAAATAAAGTGTGTCAAAACGTTTGTTGTATAATGGTAATAGTTATTAAGAAAAAGGTAGAAACAAAAATAAAGAAACAGTGTAGGTACTTTTTGAGACTGATCTTTATTTCAGTTTAAGTTAAAGTAAAAATTATTCTAATTGAAGGTAGGTATTTATATCTTATTGAGTGAGTGGCTTGATATCTTCTATTGTAAGCGTTCTTCTAATATTCAGGTACTTTAGCAAGTGTCATCTATAATTATGATTATGAAAACTTTTCATTTGTTCTTTTGTATGTCTGTCATAGATTATCTTTTATTCTGGGAATTCCTCACTGATTTGAAGAACGTTATTTTACGCGTTATTTCAATTATATGAAAGATTAGCAATATTCCTGATATTGGATTGGATCTTGTTATTTTAGTTGATACTTCTTCTTATCAAAGAACTCTTATTAATACAAAACATATTCTAAAAGAATATGTTTAATTGGAATTGATTGTATGATCTTATTTAAATAAGCTTATATTTTATTTTATTTAATTATGATCTTGTATTAAGACTTATGTTTATCAATGTCTACTACGATCAGTTGCTGTTCTACAACAACGTTTACTTGTAAACGCCGTCAAAATTGGTCGCATGTGCCGTCGGACTTTGAGGGCCAGTTATTACCAATACACTGGCTCTACTGCAATATTTGTACTACCACAGTATTACCCAGAGTTTGCTCTTTCGAATGGTGTATATTAAATTGCTATAAACTAAGAAATGAAGTAGACCACAACGTGTATAGGCAAAATATGAAAACATGCGACCAATTTTGACGGCCACTGTATAATTAAAATGCAAACCAATTCTAATATTAGCTGTGCACATTCCTATAATTAATAATATAAAATGGGTGCTGTTTTCCTTCATTCATACTTTTTTTTTTTTTTTCATTGTCTTCTTCTTACTTCCTGCGACATTTCTCTTACTTATGCCTCGCACTTTACCTCAAGACACGCAAGACAGCATCAAGTCTGCACTCATGAGCAATAGAAGCCCAGAGGATATTGCTGGTGAATTTGGTATCCATCCCAAGACAGTTAGGAGATATAGAAACAAGCTGTTTGGGCCAATGGTACCCGCAACACGTGGTAGGCATACACTTGTGTCATCTGCTACGAAGGAATATATCAAGGTATTACTGATTAAAGGAGCCCTAAAGACAGCCAAGGATGTACATCGGATGCTCATGGGACTTGGGTATTCTATATCTTACCGTTCAGCAATAAACATCCTTGTATCAATGGATTTTCATGCTAGGCGTAAAAAGAAGCAGCCTCTTTTAACTAATAACCACCGCAAGCAGAGGTTAGCATGGGCAAAGAAGTATCAAAATTGGTCTATACAACAGTGGCATCAAGTAGTGTTCTCCGATGAAACGAAGATTAACATTTGGGGTTCTGATGGCTGCAGATACTATTGGACCCAGCCTGGTGATGTCCTTCGTCCACACCACATAGATCTTTCAGTGAAGCATGGTGGCGGCAAATTGATAATGTGGGGATGTATAACCAGTGAGTGATCAGGATATGCGTGCCAGGTATACGATGGTAGTATGGACTCCTTGGTGTACCAGCATATTCTTGGAACAAATTACATGGAAACGCTAAAGTACTATGGTATGAACAAGCGCATTATTTACTTTAACAAGATAACGACCCAAAGCACAAGTCGAAACCAACAATGTCATGGCTCCAACAAAACAAGGTCCAGTACATTAACGATTGGCCACCTAATAGTCCGGATCTGAATCCTATAGAGCATGTGTGGCATTTGCTGAAACTTAGGTTAAGCCTTTATGAACGAAAGGCCAGAAACATCGACGAGCTATGGGAACGAGTTGACTTTGAATGGAACAAGCTAGATAAAGATGTTTGTAGAAGTTACATTGACAGCATGCCTGATCGCATAGCAGCGGTAATCAAATCAAAAGGGAGATTTACTCGTTATTAAATAAATACTACTCATTTTATAATATAACGATTATAAAATTATTGCAACTATTTCCTCTTTTCTTTCGCCATATGTTATCCTGATCAGTTTTATATGCAGGAAACGTAATACTCACTACCTAAGGTTACGCTCTATAGGCATGGCTTGGATGTCGTACGGAGTGGAAGAGAAAAAAAAAAGTTAAAAATTATTTTACGGTAGGTTGTCCCTATTTTTTCACCTAGTGTAGGTCTATTACTCGATCAGGAAAAAGCCTATGATAGAGTACACCCAGAATACCTTAGGAAAGTCATGCTCAAGTTTGGATTCCCATCCCCCTTCATTTCCACTATCTGCCATCTTTTCTTTGAAACTCAAATCCATATCAACCTCAATGGATTCATTACTTCACCATTCACCCAGAAACGTGGCCTTCGCCAAGGTGATCCTTTGTCTCCACTGCTATTTAACATTGCTTTCGACCCGTTCCTACGCTCGATAGAACAAGATACCATATTTCAAGGCTTTCAGTTTCAGCAATCCTCCAACTCGTCTGGTCTCCACTTGGCCCCCCCTCCACCTGTAAAAGTTTTAGCCTATGCGGATGACGTTGCAGTGTTCCTTCGAAATGAAGACGATTTCCACCGCCTTTGCGTCTTATATGATACTTACGCTCAATCATCCAACGCTAAGTTGAACCTCAGTAAGACGGAAGCCTTTTCCCTTTCTGGTAGTCCTCATACACACTGGCAAAACTTCTTGCCTACTCAAGGAATATCTGCTTGGCATGATCGTAACTCACCCTCAGCGATTCGTTATCTTGGCTTTGCCATCCACTCGTCCATCGCACAACGGAATGGATTTGTCAACGACCTACTTATCAAAGTACAACACGATTGTGACCTTCAAAGTCAGCGGGAGTTATCAATTCGTGGTCGTGTAACTGTGATGAATACACTGATATACTCCAAGCTTGGTATGTCCTCCGCCTGCTTAGTATTCCTCAATCTACCTTGACCAAGATGGCCTCTATTGGGTATCAGTTCGTCACGCAAAAAGCATTTCCCAAAATCAAACGTGCGTTCTTGTTCGCTGATCGGGAGGTAGGAGGTCTCAAACTTCTTGATCCCTCCAAACAACAGCTGGTACTACAGTGGAAATGGATTCGCCCGTTGCTTCTTAATCAGAGGTTCTCCAAGATCACTCTCTATCTGAGATACTCAATACAACAACATTTACAAGTAGTCGACCCTTTACTTCCTCTGCTATTTCCTCCATGTCGAAAAGGGCCATTAGGCAAGCAAACTGAACTGAACATCTTCACTAACATTTTCCGTACGATGGATGCTTTAGCTAAATGTTATCAAGATATTCAAATATCCCCTGCTACGAGTCTTCATTTACCTCTCTCATGTATTCATCGCCTTGACAATCCTTTGCAGGAACCCGATGGTCCTGGTCCAAATGTGCCCCCCAATCCTGCCCTTTCTATTGGTCATCTTAACATTCAAAGTTTGAACAAGATTCAAGTGTCGGACGCCTTTGATTATGATTCTCGTCGAGGTTGTCTACGCCGAAAACGTCGAACGGAACTCACTTCTTATCCAATCATAATCGGTCGATTTTTCAAAGCAATTGACAATCATGATATATGGTTAGAACCTTTCTTTTTGCGCATTTGTCTAACCCCTCCAGACTCTGAGTCATCTATCCTGGTGGGTAATATTGACCTCAACCCTTTTGTTGGTGGCCTGTTACCATCGGATCTCTTATCCTCAAGATTGACAACCGCTCGCCTCCGGCAACAACTTTCCCCTCATCATGAAATACCGGTATTCGATCCACCAATTTCACGCCGTCAATGGAAAGTCTTTTGGAATTCAGACGTTCCTTTTAAAGCTCGAGACGTATGGTATCGCTTACTACACAACAAAATCTCTTGTCGATTGGCATTGCATCGTGCAATTCCAACTATCTTTGCTGATCCGTACTGTCCAATATGCTATACCGCTCCTGACACTTCTACACACTTCATTTACTCGTGCCAACACAAGCACCCAATATGGGAATATTTATGGGACACCTATTTCGACACTCCATTTTCTCAACCCGATCTACACAATGCCCTCTTCTCTCTGCAACTTCCAAAAGTCAAAGTTCTGTACAAAAACACATCCTCATTTCAATTCATTGCATGTACTCTGTTAGCAATCTGGTCCTCACATTGGTCTGTAGTGTTCTCTGATTCTCGCTTTGTCCTCCCGGAAGTTACTAAGTTATTTAAAAAACATGTTTCCGCACTCAACAGAGATGAATAATTAATTTGTTCCCAGTCGGGAGATCCCTCAGATGGTGACTGTCATCTAGACATCTTTTTGACTTTAAATATTGCAAATTTACTTAGTTAATAAAAGTTTGCCCTAAAAAAAAAAAAACTCTCTCGTCTTGAAATCTAATAAAGAGGTTACATAGAGACTCATTCACTAGTTTTCAAGTACTATTTCCTTTCTTTTTTCTCACTTTATTATCTGCAAATATCTCACCTTGTATGAAAAGTATAAATAGAGCATCATTTTCTTATTAAATAAATCAATCTTTTTATCGAGTCTCGTCCTCTCTTGTTCCTTTCTATTCTTGGATAAATCAGATATATTTTTATGAAATGCTTCCAGTCAGATCAAAGTTAACTAGGTACCTGATTCATTATTATCCATATACAGAATTGATGAATAGTAAAGATCATGACTTATTTATTGTTCATGTTTACTTTATAGAATGAATCTAATAGTGATAGTTTTATATAAAAAGAAGAAGAATATATTTTACTTAATAAAGGTTTAAATTATTATCTTTTATCAATCTCAATATACTTCTTTTAGTTGTGATTATTCAATGTCCGTTATGATCAGACGCTGTTCTACAACAAGATCAATAACTTATCTATTCATTGTCCCTTGATTCGTCAAGAAGACAGCGGCTATTGATTATCCACTATCTTTTCTTTATCTTCCCATCCTTCTCATATCATTCTTTTTACCGATCAATTGAAATAGCGGTAAAACCCAGACATCCAAAAAGTATAAATAGCCTCAAATGTTTTTTATTAATAAAGCAATATATAATCTTTAGTTTCACAACTATTGTCTTTTTAATTTTTGTCTCTTATTTTAATATTTGGCAAAACAGAGTTGATACATTTTCTCCATAATACCTGGAATAAGCATAAAGTCATTAATGTTATTTCTTACAAAGAAAAAACTGTTCAACTCAATCATTCGATACTGTCCGTTGTATCATAAGTCCATTTTAAAGGTTGTTGCTTTATAACCTATTTTATATGTACTTAGTAATATATTTAAATGGAATTGCTAAAACCAACTTATTACCTTCCACTAATAGAGCAACAACCTCTGGATTCTTTACTTTCTTTTCGATTAACTTGTCCAAAGCCAACTGCATTTCTTTACCAAGTGTTACAATATCTGTTTCTAAATGGCCATTAGAAAAGTTTCCTGGCTTTTTAACTTCAACAACGAACAGCTCAAAGTTAGTAGCAGTAAGTGCATCCGAATATAAGGTGAAGTCTGGGATCATGACTTGCCCCTCCTTTGATACCATTCGGTATGTCATCCTAAGGATTGTGTCAGTGATTAAAATCTACCATATTATTTACATATATGATATATACCATTCAGTTTTTATGCCTTTTGTCTTGAATATGACACAATTTAAAATGAAAGGTCGTAAGGTTTCTATTATCAAGTTTGATTTGGGTTCTTTTTTGCTATTATTGTTCAAAACTGTATACAGGAGAGAAGAAATAATCTTCACAGCAACTTTTTCATCTTGATTGTCACAACGCATCATCATTTCATCTAGCCGGTCGTCATATTCGTTTTCGTCAAGGTCGTCCTCTTGCAACATCTTATTTATTCTGTGACATCTTATAACTACCCTTTCATCAACTGGCTTATAAATTTTCTTAATATCTAAGCTCCGTATAATGACAGATTTCTCTGTTGGGCTCATTTTGGATAAGACACAAGGGTATGCCTTTGGTAGTAAAAATATGTACGACAAAGAACTAAAAATACAAGCAAGCGTAAACGTTAATAAAACCTAACAGGATGAAAACTATTACAACTTACAGTATCCGGCTATTGGATAAGATTTTGCGCATTTGAGCGCCTCTAATCGCTTCATTACGATAACCACGTATTAAATTCGATATGTTCATATCATTAATTAACCACTACATAAAAAAGCATCAATAAAGGTATCAAATTCTCATTTTATGTGTAATAAACTTACAGATGATTTGTTGTCATCAGAACCACCAAAATCAGTCTCAGCATACGTGCTGCTGACGTAAATATTCACGTACTTCTTTGCCCCTCCTAGTTCGGTGCTGTTCCAGGATCTATCTTCCGAACTGCTTTCTTCTTCGGTTTCCTTTCTTTTCAATGAGTCAGCTATTAAATATAAAATATAAAGCATATGTGAGCATTGCGTTAGTATTTAAAATAGAGTATTTACCTAGCGTTGCTTCAGGAATTTGTTCCTTATAAACAATATTCACTTTTGATTTGTTAATAAAAACGCCGCTGTTATTAACAGTAGTATTTCTGGAATTTTTTTTTCCTTTCTACGCTTTGTTATGAACATTGACAACATGCTTTTTTGTAACATTTAAGGATGAATATTCATGAAAACTAGATTCTTTTTGAAAAATTATATTTACCTACCAATTATCTAAATGTTTTTTTGCCGCCGATGCTCTTTCGTTGTTTTCTCCTTTAGCAGCTTCAAGTAATTGTACTTTTAAAAAAGTAGTACATTGCGCGCAGATAGGTTTGGGTTATCTTGTTCAATTCCTTGAAACGCAGATTTAAAGGACCTGTTGTATAATGATAATAGTTATTTAAGAAAAGATAAAGACAAAGATCAAGAAACAGTTTGAGTACTTTTTGAGACTGATCTTTATTTCAGTTTAAGTTAAAGAAAAAACTATTCTAATTGAAGGCAGGTATTTATAGTGAGTTAAAAAACCGTTTCAGTAAAATTGAAACTCACAAATTTATCTCAACCAGATAATGTGACATATACCTATCTCGTGCTCAAAAGGATTTCCTTGATAAAATATGTACTACTTAAGCTAGATACTTGTTCCTTTTTTTTTCAAACTTTTGAGATCTTTGCAATGGCAAATACTTTTTATTTCAAAGATGAAATGGACAACCTTTTCGATGAGCAGGGTGAAAGAGTTTATGATCCAATAGAAGGTGTCTTAACAGAGATTACAGATTCAAACACTGTGCTTGACACAATAATTAATCGCAAGAGTCATTTGGCTAACAAACCTGCTACAAAGAATATTGTGGTGAAAGAGGTTAAGGAAACGGTTAAGGATACATAAGATTATAGTCACTTTATTTTAGTAAAAGGAATCAGATATGATCCTGAATAATATGTTGACATGACTTGGGATCATTTATAACATTATTCCAACACAGATTTTTATATTCAGCTTTAGTCATATTAGCTTTACATAGTCAAACGTATGACATGGTTGTAATATAATTTATTGATAATATGAGCGTGTTGAATAGGGAATGACGATTATTTATCTGATCATCATTAGTCATTGAAACATTTATCCTGACAGAGATATTATTATAACAATGATATCCAATCACGGAACTAAAGGTCTTTATATTCATCCGTACCGTTTCCTTAAATAGTCCTATATTATGTTGTATCATAAAAATAAAGAAGACTATGTAGTTCAACGAGACTTAAAAAAGTTATATTTTTATTTAATATTATTGTATCTGGTATTTATATTATTCTCATGAAGATTCAATTAAGTCCTTTTCAAGATACTTTAATTAATTATAGCTGTAGATCTAGTATGAATCAGTTTTAATATGAAGACTTATTCCTGGACTGTTTATAATTATTTAAGTAGATCTATTTTTCATTTATGTCTCATTGCATCAGGAGTTATATGAAAACAACTTGTATTGAGTTAAAGGAGTAGAATTGGTTATGACCGAATAATAGAGAAAAGATTACAATAAATATTTGTAAAGCATTTACTACTCTAATTTCTTATAAATTGAATATGAATCATGTTGAAAGTAGGTTGGGATACGACATGCTTCCTTCTTCTGTATTAAGTAATTCCTCCACTTCTGAGATCCACTTTTTAATAATGTCGTGGTACATAGAATCTATCTTTTTCAGATATATTGTAAAAATATAAAGACTGCTCTACTTCTGGAAATCATAGACAGATAGTTGCTGCACTTAAGGATCTTGATTTTTTTTTTTTTGGTTTGTTTATATCGCGTCATAAAACATACATTCTTTTAAACTATTATATCAGACTCAATAATGCAATATTGATGTATCTTGTACATGCGCTTTACATAAAAATTGACGAATTTGAGGATTCTTTGATATTGTATAATATATGCAAAAGTGCCATTGCTGTATTCTAAAATGTTTCATAAGAAAAAAATAAGCTTTATTTTTTCTAAATCTATTCATATGTTTAAAGATCGAAAATTTTGGTAAAGGTTGCTTCCAAACTGTTAAAAATATTTGAATGCTATAAATGCAGTTAATGACAACTATTGCGGATGTAAACAAGCGTATCCAGCTTATATAATCAGTTTTTGAATGAAATAAAATAGTGATATTTACTATCCTCAACATGCATAACAGTTGGATGCAAATAATATAATCAATACTAATAAAGCATCTTGATAAAAAAAAATACAAGGGAAACAAAGCCGAAACTGGCAATAAGAACAGCTTACTAGAATAGTATCAAAAAGCTATGTAAACTACCTCAACCTGGGTTTGGCAAGTCTTCAACAAAGTCGGAAACCGATTTTTGATTTATTCTACGGGATTTAAAGAATATGTTTTTGCATAATTTTTTCTTTTCTTTCGATTATTTTCAGATAAAGAAAAAAAAAAGCAAAATAAAACATGGGATATATAATTGAAGTAAGAATAAATCTTATAAGGAAAAAATCTTCACTTCTCATAACAAATTCCTTTTAAAAACCAATTAGTATGCAAAAGTAAAAATAGCATAAAAAATACCAGAATTTTATGCCTGTGTTTTTAAAAAGATATTTTTATAGAGTGATAGAAGTAACTGTAAAGGCCCAGTGGGAACTTGTCCAAGTCCAACTCGTCACATAGAGGTAATAATAGGATTTTCAAATGAAAGTATTCTCTATTTATATATATATTTGTATGCATAAACGATATAGAAAGGTGAATTACGTTTAGGAGTTGAAGTTGAGCAGTTTCATGGTATCACTTGGAGACACTGGTAAGATAAATAAACTAGGCATATAAAAGGTTATTTAGTCATTATATAGGACTTGTTGCACACCTCAAGTTATTCGAAATATGCACACTGCATTATCTGGTCCTGAAGAATTGAATGGCTGGGACGAACTTCGAGAGGATGACCAAGAACGCATAAGAAGAACTTGGGAAGAAGGCAAAATTCCTGATAATGAAAAACCTGATCCTGCACATCCAAAAGAGACCAAGTATGCCTAATTTATCAATATTTAAGAATAATGGGTTGTTACTGATTTATCATTTTTCTCTTTTTCCTTCAATTATTCAGAACAAAAGCAAAAAAAGCTAAACAAGAAAAGTAAATAACATTTTTTTTTTTTTTGAAAACTAAATTAGACTATCTAAAGAGTAGATAACGTTACTGACGAAGAAGAAGATCATGATATGAACAATAAAGGCACAGAAGGGGAAGAATCTTATGAAGAAGCTAGTGGAGAGGAGGAACATGGTAAAGATGAGCATGAAGAAGATGAAGATAATGAAGGTGAAGACCACCGTCAAGGCTCTTCCTCTCCTCCTCCTGCGTAAGTTGACATTTGTGCAAACTAACTTGATTAATCATATTATTTATAGAGGTCGAAAACGAAAAATAGTTGATTTACCCATCAGTGAAGAGTAAAAATTGATACATTATATGTCACCATATACATTTTACATATGTTCATATAGAGAAAAAAATGAAAGGCTCCGAAAAATAAGAAGAGAAGCAGGTAGAAAAGGGGGCAAAATAGGCGGTAGAAAAGGAGGTAAAATAGGAGGAGCGGCAAGTAAAGGCACCAAGAAACCGTAAATTAAAATGAGGTATTCCCATACGATTTGTACATAGTAACTATCTTTTTATTAGAGGTGCTGGCCGTAGAATTGGCAGAAAAGATACAGCTCCCAAACCAGGCGAATCAAGAAAACGCTCTATGGAAGAGGAAGGCGATGAAGATGCTGAAGATAGGTATGTCCTTGAGTTATATGGAGTCACTTATACTAACACATATTTTTATGACGAATTAGCAAGCCGTCAACTGCTAAAAGAACTGTCAGATATAAAAAAGTCAAAGGCTATTAATACATAGCTGGATAGTTGTTTTTCATTCATCATTAACTAATTTTGTTGCTTCAATAAATAAGCTTTATTTGTTATAAAGCTTTTAAATAAACAGTTACAAATGATTCCCTTAAAAAGAAAATGCTTATTAAACATTAATTTATTAAATGACATCTTTAGGATATATGTATAATTTTTGGCTTAACAAAATGGAAAGACATTCTCTGTCACTTCCATTTAGCATTGAGGGTACTATCTGAGCTAATCGGTTATGCTTTAACATAATTACTAGGAAATACGCCTGATATAACCCTCCCTGTTCCATCCTCTTTGGACCCTAGCCACCATATATTATCCGAAGTATCCATTACTATTATTTTGTCTCCTTCATTTAAATCTAGCTCTCCATTTCCTTGAGATTTGAAGGGATATTTTGCATAAAAAATTCTGGGATTTGCTTCACTAATTGCTGGTGGAGAATTTGGCTCATTTGCAGGAGTCAAATAAGCAGCATCAACAACATTACTATCTGCTGTGCTATATTGCTGCATTCCAAAGTCAATACCTTCATCATCGTGCTTGTACGGTCTCCTAGGTTTTGATGGCCCAGCTAACCCTGCTATTGGCGTTACACCCAAGCTTGTGCTCGCTGCTATTCCAAAGGCGTCTATAAGTCGCTCGTAACGGGGCATAGGTTCTGGGTTATTTTTTGGGTGGTATTTAAATACATAAAGTATGCCAATTGCACTCATTAAAAACAAAATTCCAGTTGATATGCCTACGGAGATTAGCACAACAGCTACCACAGATAAATAATCTTCAACAAAAAAGTTATTTTTATGTCATAATATTTAGTAGTATATACATTACGTCGAAGATTTTTTGAATCATAGAAATCGGACTTGTGAATCATTTTATAAATTTGTCCAGGTTGACTATCCCACTGTGTAGAAGTGAGGTAAGGCAGCCATATATTTCCATCGTAAAGAGCCGCACTGACATGGCCAATATTGAGTATATCAATGTCTCCAAATGCAAGAAGCATATTTTGGGCCCCTTCTGGATAATAATATGAGGCATTTAATGCAGGAACAAGAAGTACTTGATTAATAATTGTGCTAGGTCCCAAGCCAGTGTTGTTGAATGAATTGTACGTTTTGTCATTGACTACGCCCACAAAGAAACCAACAGCATTACTATCATTAAAGTGCCTTTCAGTTGTTTTTCGACCAAATGGTTATCAAACTTACTTTAAAAAACCAGCAACAATGAATGTATTTGCATCTATACCTTCGATAACACTCACAGGGATTCCAGGCAAAAAAGTGCTGTCCGCTTTCATAGTCCAAGAACTAATCTGATCTTTTAGATTAGCTATATATAAACTTTGCTGATGAGCGTAGATATCACCAAAGATAATTATTTCGCTGTTTTTTGATGCAAATATGCCACGTACAGTACCGGTTAATCCATCTACAACTGCGTTCCATTGTAAAGTGACAGGATCTAACATGCAAACTGTGCTGCAGCTGAGTGATCCGGTTTTTAAGAATTCACCACCTATTAAAATATTTTTTCCATCTGGATGAACTTCAATACTATTCACTATTCCTGGACCATCATTTTTGTCTAAATAAAAAAAAATTAATGGATTGCTTCCTTTGCTACACTAAAGTTATTACCAAAGATCCCATAAATAGGTATGTTTGTATTATTGTTGATCAAATCATAAATGGCAAAACTGACAGAACGGTTGGACTGGAAACGTCCACCAACGTAGAGTCGGTTGCGATATTCGGCTAAACAGTAAACGTCTCCTTGCAGCTCATCAACTAAGATCCAACCAGTATTATTAGATATTAAGATTCTTGTCATGTTGTCATTCGTAAAGTGCCCAGCAATAACAACTGAATCCTGTTGCGTTACTACGCCGGCTGTGATGAATGTGGGATAAAACTGTGATTCGTTATCAAATATATTAGGTGCAAGATGGTCAGAGTCAAATATGGCCATATCGGCCCGATAGGTCTCCCCATTAAGTTGATTGCCAATAATTAGCGTTTGAGATTCATTCCTATGTACCAACTTTACTTGTCCTATGAGTAGTGAGGACATCTTGATCCAGGAGCCGCTAGTAATACCCCATTGTGAGATCCCTCCTGACTTAATACAGCGTTCTGCAGATGTAAACTGACAGGAAAAGAAGCCGGTCAACATAAGTGTATTATTTGAAATCAGTAAAAGATCAGTGACTGGGCCATTTACGCCTTTTTGAAGTGGTAACCACGATTTTTGTTGCAAATCATATTGGGAAACATAAGGAAGGCTAATGTTTGCTACTGATGTTGAAGTAAATTCACCTGCAATAAATAGTTCTATTATGATACGGTCAGAAAAAAAAATTCAATAAAAAAGGTTTTCTTACTCGATGCATTGTGTGCTACTATTTTTAAAACTTTCCCATTTAGCCCTATACTAGCTAAAGGAGCCATTAAGCCAGTTTGATATTCATATGCTACTATATTATTGTATGGATTGCTGAAATTCATATGGGAAAATTCGCCACCAATATAAAGCATGTCACCACTCGAAGCGTCAATAGAATAAACGGTGGAAATCAAGGGCAGCTGTTCTGAATTTTACGAGATAGAGTCAATTTTCATATATACAAATATCAAATTGAATATTTACGGTTCAATGGTTTCCAAGATACAGCAGAGCTATTTTTAGCCAAGGTTAAGTTATGCTCTAGAATGCTGATGATAAAGGGTGCTGCTGAGCT
Source organism: Rhizopus arrhizus (assembly GCA_024220505.1). Taxonomy (NCBI): domain Eukaryota; kingdom Fungi; phylum Mucoromycota; class Mucoromycetes; order Mucorales; family Rhizopodaceae; genus Rhizopus; species Rhizopus arrhizus. Next base: position 83,834 of record JAKZZE010000022.1, read on the forward strand.
GTTTCTTACAAAGTCTATTGTGTCAGCCATGATGACAATTTCACCTTTTACTGTTGAATTGAGGGCGGGACGAAGGGTTATGGCCGGTCTAAAACTTTCAGATATTGGTGAAACTGGTCCTGAATACAGCAAGGTACGTGAATCTTCGAAGACATTTTGATCCAAATAAACTGTTGTCAGCTGTCCTGCCTGTAACCGAAGTTGATATTCTACTTGTGTTCTTTTGTAGCAGTTTGAGCTTCCGATACATCCTGGTGTCGTTGCATAGATGTTATATTGACCATATGAAGGAATGTTTCTATAAAATGTAAGAAAATATTTCAAATAAATTTTGCAAATATACTAACGGTTGATATGTAATACTTGTATTGGTTGTTGAAAGCCTAGAGACAGAGATTTTGGACCCCAAGACTTTTTGATAATAGCCATAGACATAGATGTCTTTCCAGTTGCCAGTTATGATTATCCTACTTGAAGAACTTCCTTGACAGGCACCATTGCCAGTATTCAAGGCTGGATACAACGATATATCTGTTTTCGTTTGGGTAACCATTAAAATCATGAAATGCACATCTTTGTTTTCGTTTACCTGATTGGTATATTTGAACATAACTTAAACCACCACCCTTTCCATACCAGGTATTGATGTTGATACGTATGCCGCTGACTGTTATTGGATTTAAAACTGTAAAATCTTGAAACGTATCATTTGATAATATGCAATCAACCGAACATGAAACAACTTGATGAGTAGCAGGATCAAAATAGGATAAATTAAAGTATTCGTTGGAGCCTAAAGCGAGAATACTATTTAAAGGAAACTAGTGTGAATGAAAATGTCCTCCTTTTTTTCTTTCTCTCCCCATAAAATTTCCCCTTTTCATTACTTGAATGAAACAGTTCCACGTCCTTTACTAGGTGGTAGGTTGGATAATCTAAATATTGTTGGCTGAACAGGATGAGCAAATTGGGCTTCCCAATAACCAGGTACACCATGTTTGAGAGTCCAAGATTGGCTAGATGCATTCTGAGACACTTTTGAAGGACAAACAATACTCTCTGGGTTGGATGAATAGGCACCATTTCCATCTGAAATTGTCTAAATGAAATTTGATCATTATTAAAGGGGAAATAAACGCAATTTGATCCTTGTTGTATTTTACAGTAAAGGGAGAATCCATTGGAATTGTTTGACTAGTATTAAAATTATCGCTTTCCAGATTAGAAGTATTGGTAAATAATGTAGTATTAAATCGACCACCAAATAATATAGTATTTTGTTTATTATTTTTAGTGATTGTATACACTGGACCATTTAGCCCTTTCCAAGGCAAAGGTAACCAAGTATTGTTATACCACTGAGCAACATGTCCACCATAGAGGCTAGCATTGATGTTAAGAGGAGCAGTAAAGAGGCCACCTACATAAAGTATGCTATCCGTCGAGTCACAATAAAGGCTGAGTACAGGACCATCAAGACCTTGATTTAAAGGTTGAAATTGATTTGTCTCTATGTTGTATTGTACGATGTAATTCACTGTTTGATTCACAACCCTGAACTGACCACCTAAATAGATTGTGCTTTCCAGAGCACAAGCAGCAGTGATATTTCCATCAACAAAGCTAGTTAAGTCTAAATAGGTATCGTTTTGCTGCAGTAAAATGTTTGAAGGAGAATGAAATTGAAGCATGTCTTTCGCAAATGATATTCCTGCAAATTTTCCAATGAGTCCTAGTTTTCCAGTAATTTCACGATCATTAATGTTTGGTACACCTAATATGTCTCCTTTAACTATCCATGCAAATAGCAGAGTAGAAAACAAAAATAGAAACATCAAGAGTATAAAAAAGGGAAAAAGAAAAGGGAAAGAAAAGCTTAGTTTGCTTATAAACAAACCCTTTTATTTGTCACTTTTGTGTTCCCCTGAACTGAGCAATCTTACAGTCACTTAAAAAAAAACGATTACGAAGAAAAAATAATTAACGGTATTGAGTAGTAGAAAAGGTGACTTTGTATAATCTTACTTATCTCGAAAAGAAAGCATACAACTGAAGTAAAATGCTTTCGAAAGTACCTGATTTCTTACTGTAAAGGGTATCGATAGGTAAATAAATCCACAAGAAGCATTATAATGCATTTACATAAAAGGTATTAGTTTCTATTTTATTGGCTTTTTTCTCTCTATTTTTATCCTTTTCTCTTTTTCTTTATACAAATATATGCAGTAACGAGGTATATATTATAAAAACTTGTCTTTAAAATTTCTATTTACTGTTCCTCGGCTCGCAATTCAACATTTGTATCTTCCAATGCTCCATAAACATTACTAGGGTTTGGATTTATCACCGGTATAAAGTTAGTTTCAGAGTACGAGAAAGAGTGTCTTGATCTGCGAATATGAGAGTGTTTCAAGAACTATGAAATGCGAGAAAAAAAATTTAGTCATGCAGTATTCTACTAAAATAATCTATTTTACTGCTCCAGTAGCACCCAAGTGTCCTTCATGTCTCAAGAATAATGCTTTCATTTCACCATTCGACCAAAAATTAATTGCATAAGAAAGTGTATTCATTGTGATAGGATGTCCTCTTATAAAAAATCCTCCAAAATAGATTCGAGTCAAGTTGTGTTGTTTTGCATTCAGATAAGCGATTTGTCCAATATTATTACTAACCATAAACAACAGGCTCTTGGCAATGTCTTGCGCTTGAAAGCTATCTTGTGACTGTTGAACACCCTTTTTAAACACTTTACCAAAACTACTCGCTATACGTGTAGATTTTAATCCAAGTTTTGTATAATCTGAACCGTATATATCTCCTACTAAAAGATCTATATTTCTATTATCCCCTGTTTTTGATATTTCCAGCATATCTATATACAAAATAGTATAAACCTCAAACGTATATTATGTGTCAATCATCATGCTTACTATCAAAGGATATTGTATTCGTCAATAAAGACATCAGACCCCATAAAGTTCCTCCACCAAGCTTTTTTTAAATAGTAATAAATAATTACACAACAGATTCATTTTCCTCTTATACTTACTGAGGTTCCACTAATACGGGAAAATTCATCGGGGCCTGTCACTTTTAAAATGCTTACACCTGATCCAATGTTGACCAACTATGAAGTATAATTAATACATATAATGCTTTTCTCCATTTCTTTCTTTCTATTTACCATGTATGGATAAATATCATTTGTTTTTTTTTGAAACTTCATTGGATCAGAATCTTGTTCATTATAGGTAAATACTTCATAGGGTATTTCTGTAACAAAGAAATTCAAGCCTAACAAAGAGAATTAGTAAACCAAAATGGTGTTGTCATAAGTACTAACCTGTAATAAGGCAGTCCATTTCGTCTTCCTTTTGAATAGCCACGCCAGGCAGTTTTTCTTTAAGTTTATCATAAAACAAATGTGCGCCTCCTCCAGTTGCTTTCAATACAAGCTTATTATCTCGACGTGACTCTAGCTTTACGTCTGCTATCAAAGTAGCTACATAATCGATGCAGTCTTCTATTTTCTCTGTTTCAAACTTTTTAAAATGAAGTCTACCACCTTTTTTATTTGCTGCAGAAGTAAAATAAACTATCTTCGCTAATGATCCACCAATCTAAAGAGAACAGGGGGTTCTTTGTAGGTAATACAACACTTTCGTTTCTTTTTTTTTTACATCAACAGCAATATGAGCTACATGTTCGTTTTGATTTGGCAAGACAATATCTCTTGTTTCGTGTGCAGCAAGAGCAGCTTCAGAGACAGAAGCGCCATCGAGATTCATTATGGAAGTCATGACTAATGATTTTACAGAAAAAAAGTGTCAGGTTGCAAAAACAGTAAGTTTTAAAGCACGCTCCTTTTTTATCCATTTCCCACCCAAAAATTGGAAATAACCACTGTAAATTTGGGGTAGATATATTTTTTCCTTGAAAAAGAATGAAAGTATAAAAGCTGAGCGCTTGGAAGTACCGTTTATTTTTTGTATACAAATGGAACAGTGATAAAAGATTTCAACAATTTGGATAAAGTATTTGATTTTAATACAAATTATTATATTAGCAACGTAAGATGTCTTTGATCTGCATTAATGATATGAATACTGACTTAAATTATAATACAATTGTGTATTGCGTATGTGATTTTGTCCATAAAAAGCTTATTCGTGTCTTTATGAGACTCACTAGAAACATCAAAATGACTTTTGGGGAATGATACACAGAAGCCTGTTCCTACTGCTTTCACTTGGATATAATTGATTTTTCTCAATATTTTAAAATGTTTATGAGCATAAAGGCTTAAACATCATCTTCATTACTAACAAACACCAAACTTTAATAAATGTCCTGAATAAAGGATTTTTTTCAAACCTAAGGCTTTTATGTGCATGACACATGCTTGATATTTTAATAGAGAAAAAAATCGAATTAGTTTGTTTAATTCAAAATACTTTATCCAAACCAAATTACTATCGGTAAGTTTTTTTTATTTTACATTGATTGTTGTACTTATATGGTATGAGATATTTGAAGCATGTGCATTAAGAAGTTGTATTTTTATCTTGTCAGTTCTTTAAGCTCTTGTTGTTTTTCCATAATCTCTTGCTTAATAGATTCAATCATATCATCCTTTTCTTTCAATTGTTTACTTAATACTTCATTCGACAATTCTTCATCCAAGGCACCGCTCGACTCTAATTGCTCTACTATTTCAAGTTTTTCTTCTACTTTCTTTTTTAATTCTTCTACTGTCTGCGTAAGTGTTTCCTCCTTTCTTAAAAGAGATCTCTTTTGTTCACTTTCAGCTTTCAGTTTATCGAGAGTTTGCTTTTTATTTTCTATGTCTGAAAGGCTTTGTGTGTTTTTTCTTTTAATGAATTCAATTTGATTCTTTAGATTTTGAATCTTATTTTCCATTTGAGAATGTAGAAAAAAGAGTACTAAGTCACAGACAACGTTGATTTACTTTATTTAGACAGCAAATCATAACAACAATAACATATGATATAAATACCTATTTTTCAATCTCTTTTTCTTTACAATAAGGATGATTTCAAGGTCAAAAGTTGAACACATTATCTGTTTGACTTTGAATGGAATTAATGTGATACTTTATCTATTTATTATTATTGCTATAGTATTTAAATGTATAAGTGGTGATTTTGCTGCTATAGTTATGGGTATCTATGGCATGTAAATATATTACTTCACTCAATAAAAAGAAACAGTTAACCCATTTTTACTATATAGAGTCATGGCTAGCTTACTGGTCATAAATGAATTACAAGAAATCAAGTGTTCTTTTACTTACTTTTATTTCTTAACCACTTACCGAGGTAGAGGGTTTATCATGATCTTGTAAGCACATGCACTATGTTGCATAGTTGTAGCAACTAAAGCAAATTATTATATATAGCTTTGGATGCTTAGTACTTGATGTCAAAATTATAAATATCGTAGCAGGAACACTTGTATTAGCTACTGGTTTGCTGTATATAATTATGTCATTCGTCACAAACTTTCCTCAACCACAACCGTTAAATATCAATTGGGGAAATTGGAAGGACTTTTCGGCAGAAGGATTAGATTTACCGCATTCAAAAAATAATAACCAATTAGAGGTAGATGACGATGTTGAAACTATTTGATTTTAATAATATAAATTAGAGTGAAATGCATCAAAGACTTCGTTCACCACCACCAATTGTATAGAAAACTTATACCCAAACATCTTAATCAACCTAACGTCAACCAAATGAGTTTATATGCCCTTCTTTATGAATATAAAACACTCACCTTGATGGATGAATAAATATGTTGCACGAAAATGTATGTACTCAAGAAACCAAGTGTGCCTGTACATAATCCTATTAAACAACATCCAATCAATAAATTTGTAATATAAATATAACTTCCAAGGAATCCTTGAGTAAGTGAATGTTGCATAAAGTAAAATATGCCGTAACTATTATGAATAATAAAGATAAGTTAAAAGCACAAATAGTTATGAGAAGTAGCTTACGATAGCATGTAAATTGAAGATGAACCACCAATCAGAAAAGATTGCCACCACCAAAGATAATCTTCTGTACACAACTGTACAAATATTAAAATGATGGTCACCGTTGAAGTAGTAATCAGTAAAGCAGTAACACATTGTACAGTATAAGCAATTGACAGCACATATTCTCCTTTGATTAGCGAAGATAAAAATTCATGCCAGTTCAAATAAATGACTGAAAATGGTATAATACCACCCATAATAACCCTTATATCATATTAAAACTTGCAAAAATAATTATTCTTTCTTACCTAATAAACTTGAGTTGATACCATCGTTTTGCAGGAATCATTCTGGGTATTTGTGTAGTTCTTGATGGATACTCTAAGCGCTCACGTTTTTCACCCAAGTAGGCACCAAGAAAGGTACAAGGAACAAGTACAAAAATAAAGATTGAAATCATAGATATCCATCCAGAAAATGAAATAGCAAGTGAAGATTGCTGAGACCAGGTTAAGACATTGGTTCCAAAAAAGATGGAAAGTACAATGGTTGGGACAATACAAGATGTCTGCGATAAATGAGAGAAAAATGAACATTGAAATTCTCATTAAAGAAGATGCAAGCTTACCAAGAGACTATTCAAAATCCATGATTTCCCTCTAAATACTTTGTAGATTCTGGCGCTCCAATAGCCAGCAGGCATACTAATTTTGATGATTAATAATTCTTATACACCTTTGTATTCTTTCGTACCTTCCCACCAAAAACAAACATGTAAACCATTGCGTAAATGAAGCTGGTTCAGCCGGATGATACCATCCTTTAAAAAGAGCAAACAATAAACCAAATGCGACTACTAAAAGCTGAATACCAGTTCCCATTAATGGTGTTAATAGACCTCCATAAACAGGTCTTCTAAACACATCTCTATCAATCAATCTCCAACCAGCATAATCCTCTACGTCCTCATATATCTTTAAAAAGATGTCAGCATCATTTTTGTTTATATTTCACACAATTTACCTTAATATCTTTATCGTCTTGATTAGGACTTGTACGATGATAACTGGTTTTATACAATATAAGTCCAATAGTAGTCGATAATAAGGTAGCAACAATAATGCTATTTAATGAAGCATATTTATATCTTTCTGGATTAGGTGGTAGTAAATATGTATCCCAACGATTACGAATGTTATTGGCTTGTTTCCACTTGACAGAATACGTAAAAGACACAGTAAATCTTCGTTCTAAAACTCTCTGGTGTTGATAGTCTACACTCTTTTTTGTGCATCCTCCTTCTGCAATCCTATTTTAAACATGTTGAAGAAATCTTTTTCTCGAATTATTGCTTATATTTACGAATCGGGATAGATTTCAAATCCTAAGATATTGTATTTACCAGCTTGATTTTTTTCATAGAGTATTTGGATGATAACGTGATTATTAAGATAGTACATGTTGCCAATTCTAAATCCTAAAGGAAATCCAATTCTATAGTTGTGTTCAGGGGCTTCATTGGTATATGATACAGTAGCTCCAGGCATGCCATCCAATTCCCTGTTATTTTTTGAGTTTTTTCTTTTTTTGTAATTTCTTTTTATTTTTTCAGTTTTTTACCATTCAACTTGATATTCATCGCTTACTAAATCGCTTATTTTAATAGCATCTTCAACGCCTAACGTTTGTTTACAAAGTAATTTACATTCTTGATCTTCAAGTACGTTAACCTATAGATGAGATAAGGATGTTATTTGTAAACCCTATCTTTTTCTTTTTTTTACTTTATAGCCACTTTGAATAAGTCTATCGCCTCTAAGGTCTTGATCAAATACAAGAGGGCTCTTCTTTCTTGCTGAGGATTGTTGAGATTGACAAATGAAAGGTAATGATTGAATACTATATGTCAGTGGGTTTCTTAAAGAAAATATTTTATTGTAATAAAGAGGAACGCTTTCTCCTTGTCTATAGTCTTTTAGAGCAAATGTGAGCTGAAATAGACATAATAATATAAAAATGACTTGAGGTGTCATCTATTATTTCCTTGACCGCTTTTATAAAATAAAAAGTAAAATAAATTAATTTTACAGAAAGTAAAAAAGAGGATTGATTTGCTGTGTAACATAACCATAGGGTATTTAACTTCTATGTTTTAGCCTTTCTCTTTAGCTTTTTTATCTACTCTTTCTTATTTCAAAAAAATGAGTAAATTCAAATTAGAAGTTCCTGTGGATTTATCTGAAAGAACCTCAGGCTTGCTGGATACTGCCAAGAAAGTACTTCATTTAGTTACTTTGGCTACAACACTATTAACTATATGTGTTGTTGCTCCTATGATAGCAACTGAAGCGCGTTACTTGGTAAGACAGTTGTCAGAAAAAACTTGTATTCTAAATAATTATGATAGGGTGGAGGCAAGCCAGGACCAAACTATACTTTATTTGTGTCCATCATTAGTCTTCCTATCCCCTTCTTCTTGGTTTATTTTCCTTGGATGTACGAGCATCATAACAAATTTAGACGTCCGGGAAAGTTTTGTCTCAAAAACCGTACCAACTTGATTTTTTGTGGTTTCAATTCTTTTCTTTGGGCAACAGCTGGCATCGCTTCTGCCGTTTATTCAAATGATGCCTCAGCCTGTACTGTGGATTCCGATCTCAGGGAAACCTATGGTGATGACTATGTGAGCTCTTGGGGAACGCAAGTAAGGGAAAACGGAAAAGAATGATTAAATTATTAAACAATCTTTTATTAGTGTAATTTATCCAAGGTAACTGCGGCCTTTGCTTGGATTACTTGTATCATTTGGCTAAGTACATTAGTGTGTACCGTACTCTCATTTTGGAAAGAGAAGCAGGATATTCAGCATAGATTGAATGAACACAGAATCAGTAAACAATCCACATTACATGAGGAAACCTATACTGAAAAACACGTTGAATCTGTTTATCAAAAGGAAGAAACAACTCATCATTATGAGACATCGTCACCTTTTAATGACTCTGCTCAACAGATACAATATCAACAACATACCGTTTATGATAACAGTAATATAACCCAGCATCAATATTCACCTTACAGTGGTAGTCATTCAAGTCCATATCAACCTGCTTCCTATGAAAACCACATAAGTCCTCCAGCTCTGAGCCACGCAAGTGCCCCTATCCAATATCAAACCAGCCCTCCTGTGCAATATCAAACCAGCCCTCCTGTGCAATATCAAACCAGCCCTCTTGTTCAATATCAAACCAGCCCTCCTGTGCAATATCATACAAGCCCTCCTGTTCAGTTTTCTCCAATGCCAACTCCTCAGCATGTAATGCCTCACCCTGAACAGACACATTACCATAATCCTTAGTTTTTAGTGTATAATGAGTATCTTAATTTGAACAAAGCCCAAAGTAAATAGTAAAAAATTAAATTAAAAAAAATCAATCAGAACCATGCTTATTCATCTTACTGATTTGTGTTTACAATAAACGTCAATAAGAGCTTCGAAAATGCAATGAATGATTAATAAGGCCTTCGCTTAACTGCCAAGCAAAGTCTTAAATTGCTGTTTTTTGGGGAACATGAGCATTCCCTCAAATGACAAAAGCAAAAAATAAAGTCACACATCCACAAAAAAGGTCACATATGCCTTGAATATTTTAGCAGTTTATCTAATTATTTAGGCTTCTTTGGGTCCCCATTCTTCTAGAGTTATCAACATAATCAATTATCTGTCTTATTTCTTAAAGTTTTTTTATAGACATTGTCGAGCATGTCATGGCCGCTGATTGTAGTAATGCTTCTTTTGAGATGTCGAAAAGAATCTAACTCTAGTCAAATGTTTCTCTTCAAAATAAAACGTTCAACATCTTGAGAAGAAACACTATCAGAAATATTATTATTGACACTAGTATCAGCAAGAACTGGAATAGATGCTTGGGAGAGCAAGGTTTCCATCCTTGAGAGAACCTCAACTTCAGCATGGATGTGTCTTTTCAATAAATACATATGCTTGCATACGGCTGAGTTAAACTTGAAATGACAACAAGAGCAAGAGGCAATTTTTCCATCTTCATTGATTTTGATAATATATACAATGTTTTCTTAATTAAATGATTCGACGGTATATTGAGTATCACCATCCTTCGAGATTATTTCTATCATTCTATCCTCTGAAATACTGTCAGATATCATCTCTCGCTGTCTCCTCCTTCTCAATTCAGGCCCCATCCTTCCTACTTCAGAGCAAATCCTTTCAGCATCAAGCTTTAAATCACTTTCAACATCATTTGTTAGAATGAAGACAAGACGATATAATCTTCTATTCTTGATTCTTTTCAAATAAACTGATTTTAGTTGATTATGTCAGCTTTCAATGCAATTATCGGTGCGCATGTTTCGATGCTCTTCAATTACATATGCTGAAGGTCATTTTTTATAGCCTTCTAAACCAAGCCATCTATCCTCCAAGTACTCGACAAGCTTTGGTTGAATTGAAGTCCACTTTTCTATAAACTGACTTGCTTTTTCAACTACGTTCTCGCGAACAGTTTCATACATGATTGATTGCAATTCGCTCATGATATTGCCTCTAATTACTTTCGTATTGTTGTACTGGACAGGTTGATTTTTGATCTTCGTTGCCAAGTTTCTACTCCAACATTGCGCAACGTGAAAAAAGCACGATTGTATACCGCAATTTTCTCCAAAAGTAGCTCTGATTGCATCTGCTTCAGGAATACTACAATCGACTGTAATTGGTTCAAGCTGCATAGAGCAGTTGTCTCTGAAAAAATTTGAGCCATTCTAATACAGATGCTACTGGTTGGCCATTGGTGAGTAAATAACCTACAGGTACCCCCTTTTCCAGTATCAGGATGCCTGACAACTAAACTGTACAAGACCTCATTACTTCTTGATAATATTCCGAATGTTCATTATATTCATTTGCCGTAAAGAGATGAATCTGTAGAAGAAAACATTATCTAACGAGTGATCAATATCACCACAGTCGAAAAGTTTTCTCTTCTATAATTGAACTGATTCAAACTCATTGTTCATCGTCCTCTATTTCTTGAAGAAGGCATGATCTTACTTTTCTTCTCGAAAATCCTTTACATAAGAAATTTTTGATCTTGTCTCGCAAAGTATCCGAAATTGACATAGGTTGTAAATCAGAGTAGAACTCAGGAATATGATTGTGATCATTCTTTTGTGTAAACTCAACAATACTTGGATCAGAGATGCGATATGTCACCATAATGATGGCATTACAGCCGATTTTCGTAGAACTTTTTTTGTACTGGTCGACCGTTGTCATCGTTCGTTCTGGCCTTAGATACGTGTGTCGGGTCCACAGTGATACACGTATTTTTTTTACTCGACAAAATCGTCTTATGATGACCCAGTGAAGAGCTCTCAGTTCCCTTAACTCTGAACCCTTTGTTTATCCGGCGAACGCAAGTAGAACCCTCCAGCTTTTTAAGCTCCTCCTCTCAATTATCTTTGCTGACTTCCATCTTTTCAAAATCTGTAACATTTAATGAGTGAAATCTAGTTGTTGAAGTTGATATGGCTAAATGAAATGAGTATTGCTAGTTCTAAAATTAAAAAACGCGAAGAAGTATTTCAAATAAATTGTTAAAATATTCAGGGTATATGTGGCCTTTTTTATGGATGTGCAATTTTTTTTATTCTTTACTTTCGTCCTTTGAGGGCCAAAATAAGGGAATGCGGATTGGTTATCAAGGAAGCAACACCGATTGTAGAGGCAACTACAGATGGATCAAAAGAAGGGTTGAAGGAAGACCCCGGAGATCTGTAGCTCTTATTGGTACTAGGAGTAGCCATACGTCGTCTGGTAATAGTGGAATCTGGTTCACGTTGTCGAGGACGTTTGTGAGGTTGGAGGCTCCGATCATGAGCTCTTGTACATTGGTAAGATGCATGTTCTTTTTTATGACAAATGAAGCAAGTACGGAGATCAGCGGGACGCTTATCACAGGAGCCCTCAGTATGGTCCACGACCTTACAATAGCGACAATAATCAGGCATCCGATCCCAGGTTGCCAAAAGGAAGGTATCTGTACCTGTCAAACTGATGCGGTAAGTCAAAGTTTCAAAGGCGTCTGTGAGACTTTAGGGATCTCAAGATAAACATGGTCGTTCCCAGTAAGCCATTCACAATTTATATCATCGTGGTAAATAACTGTATCCTTAACAGAGCCAAAACGTTTGAAGGTAGAAAAAAGACGAGATTTCAGGAATTCCTTCGTTTCACACATGACGGATGTGAGGTTAATCTTATGCAGAACGTTTTCAGAAGAGTAGGCTGGAAAGGCGGGGAAAACATAGTCGCTAATAATAATAGGCGCGTCCATTGCTTTCAAACAATTGAGAGGAACTAAAATAGAGTGAGATATTTGAATAGAAAGTCGTCTAATGATTGGCAGGAAGAGATATCACAAGAGATAAAGTAGAAGAGTAGCTTTTCGTAAGAATAAAGATTATGTTTTATTGATTATATTTAAGCTGTATTTATATTATTTGTGAAGGAATATACCAGAAGGTTCGTTAAGATTCGTAGCATACTGTTGCTGTGTTGTGTTGGTGTAATTGTGGTTTGTTGAAGAGGGAATATAGGTTCCACGGCCACACCCTCTTGGTTGAAAATTTCCATAGGTTCCTCGTCCAAATAGTCTAGGATCTCTTCCATTTTCGCGTTGATAATAGCCTCTGCTTCGATTGTTGTTTGTTGTTCTTGAGATAGCTCTTTGTTCAAATCTAGCCACGTGTAAGTTCCTGGTCAAAGACATTAGACGTTCTATTGTCATCATTTTCTTGTTCCAGGTGTCGAAGACTTGCTGGCAGCCTAAGTGCTTTTGTGGTATATTTCATTTCTTCTTGATCATTTTGTTTTGCTTAAACGAAACCAAAGACTGCGAGTTTTGCAATGGGTTTCCTCATCAATAAAGTGTAATTTGTCTTTGATTGTCTCCAAAAGTTCAAAGAGTTCCGTATTGGTTCTTGACTGTAGTTTGTTGTTTTCAGCATGTTTATATATTGTTATAACAACATGCGATATATCTACCTTCCATTTCTTAAGTTCTGGAACAATTTCCTTATTAATTTGTTGGTTTCTTGTCCAATCTTCATGATTGTATCGTGGGATTTGTTTTCTATATAGTCTAATATCCTCTTTAAGATCAACGGTTGGTGTTGTGTCCAGAACCTCTCTGGTTCCCTCTGGTAACCCCTTTCCTTTATAGCTGACCTCTCTCTCTATTCATCCCTTTGTCGTTCAAATTCTCTGAGGAAGTTGACAACCTTATCTCTTGCATATATTGGTACTTATTCTCGTTGTTGTTGCTGAAGATTGTCTTCATTATTATTGATATGATTCATAATTTTTTCCACGAAGCGCGGCTTTGAAAGATATAAGGAAGAAAAGTATTTTATTGGTTTGTAATTATATATATTAAAATAAGGCGTGGCTCTGAGAGCATTTATCGCATTAGGAGCTGAAGCGAAGGAAACTGAGATTGCTTTAGGTACGACAATCAATTCGATTTTAATAAGGTTCGCACTTATACAAAAAAAAAAGTCTGGATTTGCCTTTATCAGCAGTTATACAGTAAACCGATGCTTTTTCCACAAAAGAATATCGTTTGTTTGATGATATATTGGTTCGTGAGGCTTTTGAACCTGTTCCTACACCTGACTGCTTACGTCTTAAGGCCCACCCATCGGATAGAATAAATATTAAATGAAGTTTACTGGCAGCTGTTGGCAATAGCTTTGTACTCTTCATGTTGAAATTGTAAGTTTTAAAGAATTCATGAAACATTATCTTTGTAATAATGTGATTATTTGATATACAAGCCGCTCCAAACATCTTCAGCAAGTGAACCCATCGTCTCCCCTTTCGATCGTAGTCATTGCTGAAAATACAAGGTTAATATAAAGCAAAACAATTATAATCTGTCATTACCTTTGTCAACCTTATATGCAAATGTACGCGTGTGCTTTTGATATTGATGGTCAGCTATGGCACGACTCTTCAGTTTTGATACAGTGCACCCTCCAATGTTACAAGCAAATGTCATAATAATAAGTATTTATAGGCTTTGGATAGAAGGTTGAATTTAAAAGATGTACAGAAAAAAGGAAGAGTATTTAGGAATGGGAAATTTTAGGTAAAAATATAATATAACAACAAAGATAAAGAAACACTGTTAGAACTTGGTATCTCTTTAATAAGTTAAGATAACTATGATTAAGATTCTACATGTAAAAAGTGAGAGTATTTATAGACATGATATGGATAAAGAATTAGGACAAATTTATAATCAATTTGACAGAATAGATGATTACTATTTCTAATTATTAGTTTAACCTGTTCCTAGCTTGTATTGTCGATTATGCTATTGGGATGATTTCAGATAACTCTGGACATATAACTATTTAAGGAAACGGTACAGATGAATATAAAGACCTTTAGTTCCGTGATTGGATATCATTGTTATAATAATATCTCTGTCAGGATAAATGTTTCAATGACTAATGATGATCAGATAAATAATCGTCATTCCCTATTCAACACGCTCATATTATCAATAAATTATATTACAACCATGTCATACGTTTGACTATGTAAAGCTAATATGACTAAAGCTGAATATAAAAATCTGTGTTGGAATAATGTTATAAATGATCCCAAGTCATGTCAACATATTATATTACAACCATGTCATACGTTTGACTATGTAAAGCTAATATGACTAAAGCTGAATATAAAAATCTGTGTTGGAATAATGTTATAAATGATCCCAAGTCATGTCAACATATTATTCAGGATCATATCTGATTCCTTTTACTAAAATAAAGTGACTATAATCTTATGTGTTTGATGGAAATTATATATTATTTTTTGATGCCTCAATAAACGATAGAAGATAATTCATAAAGATGAACATATTTGATGAAAAAAGGCGCGTTTGTGTTCAATCTTGGCTACTTGCTGTCTTTTTTCCCCTCTAAACAATCGTCGGTAGTAGAAGTTTCAATTGTATTTAAAAAATGGTATCTAGAAATTAAAGCGACTTAGATGTTCACTATTTCACAGTGAACTACATGAGTGGGTGCTTGTATGCAAAATAAAGCATATAAAACGTTTTTTTAGCTTTCTGCAATATGAATACAGTGAACACAGATAGGATGGTGCCTGCCTTTTGTACCTGCTAATTAAACAAGGAAGGAGACCTATTTCTTCTGAACAGACCAATTAATTTTTTTAATCTGAAAGTCTTTTTTTTTTCTTTTAACTTTTTTAATTTATTTATACAACACAAAAGAACATGCAATCGACACCACTGCTTGATCGTACAGAGACTTTGAGCTCGCCTATAAATAACACAGATCAATTTAATAAGCCACTAAAGAGAAGCTATACCAGTTCACCATTACGTTCAACAACATCCAATTCCTCATTATCTAGAACAAGCTCATTCTTGAGTGAAGTCGATGAGGAAGGCGGGACAAGGTGGACGAGACAACACTGGAAAAAGCTAGAAGAATATTACATTAAAAAGGATAGAGACATTGAAAAAGCAACTTCAGCATTTTACTATTGTGAATCCCTGATTCGTGTCACTGAATCAGACTCAAAGCCTATTATGAAAGAGCTGTGGCCAAAAGATAAAATCAAGTGGCGTTGCAAGTGTTTAGATACCAGGGCAAAATATCAAAATAATACAGTGCCTTTTATTAAGAAGAAACAAAAAATTTTCTCGCCTTCAAGTGATAATGTCATCTTTAGTATTCCAGGAAAAGAAAAATCATCACAAACAGATTAATAAAAAGTGCATGTAAATAATTTTTTATTCTTTCTATAAAAATGATGATGATGCTGGAGATGAAGGGGTAGAAGGATTAGGTGTATCATAATGTTTTTGATGAATAGATGGATACAGTTGACGAAGGGTAGCTGCAAGATTTTTGGGAATAAGTGGTTTTGTTAGATAATCGTCCATGCCTGCATCTACACAGATTTGTTTTGCTGATGATTGGATGTCTGCAGTGAGAGCAATGATTGGTAATCTGCAGCCTGTCTTCTTTTCTAATGATCGTATACATTTGGTAGCTTCTACACCATCGCACTATATTTGTATTAGTTAGTTTTCTTTCCATTATTTCTAAATACTTTATAGAACAAACCTTTGGCATATGATGATCAAAAAAAGCAACAGAAAAATAATTGGGAGGTCTTTGCTTATACAGCTCAATCGCTTCCTCACCATCGCATGCAGCCTCAACTGTAAATCCAAGCTTTTCTAACTGTTGTTTCAATAATTTTCTAGCCACGAAATTATCCTCTGCAATCAATACAGATTTTTAGCATATAGTTCGAGTTCATCTTGACGGAAATAGTCTTTCATACGGGTGGCAATCGCTGGTGTCAGAGAGGGTACTGTTGTTCCCTGTCTTTTTTCGCTCATCACAATCTCTAGCAAACGAAGCAACTTGACTCTACGTGCAGGTTTAGCCATTTTTACTAGGCGACCACGACGATCTGAGCCTGAGTTGGTAGCTTCAGCTGCTATCTTGTACCCTTCAGTCGATGGTGTGTACAGCAAAATGATGTGTAATTCACATTCAGGATCGTCTACGACACTTTGTATCTGATGGATAATAGACCCACTTGGTGTTGGTGGAAGATCCAAGATCAAGACAGGATGACGCTCTTGCAAGGCTTTGGGTACAGCCTGATACATATCTGGTGTATATGCTAAACGAAAATCAGATAATAAGGACTTTATCATTTTAGCATTTAGATCGCTGCTCGTGGCTAACAACACACGCTCATTTTGTTGAAGATATTTCAAAATGACCGGTTGCCCGCGTTTACTGCAGCATGCTGTATTCTTTTCCTTGTTCACAGTCACCGTAAACCAAAAATTGGAACCCTTTTCAGGTTGAGAATCCACTCCAATGTCACCCGTCATGAGTCGTACAAGTTGTAAACAAATTGATAGACCTAGCCCTGTACCTCCGTACTTTCTTGTTGTACTTCCGTCCAATTGGGAAAATGGTTCAAACAACCTTTGTTGCTCTTCAGGACAGATTCCGATACCAGTGTCAACAACTTCAAATTTTAAACGCACATAATCATCTTGATTTTTTTCATGCTGGTCGTCATCAGAATCTGTAAAGGGATTGTCTAGGTGGCATCTGATGACGACACCTCCGTGGTGTGTGAACTTTATAGCGTTGCCTAGTAGGTTTGTCAGGATTTGTCGAACACGAGATGAGTCAGCTATGACGGTAGTAGGTACATCAGGATCCACAATATACGCTAGTTCAAGGCCTTTTCTTGTTGCCAAAGAGCTAAGTATTTCAATTGTATCCGCAATGACCTCTTCTACAACAAGAGGACCCAAATCAAGTGTCACTTTACCAGCTTCCAACTTTGAAAAATTCAGCAAATCATCTGCGATACAGTAAGCAAATTAGTAAAGATATATAACACGCGTACAAATATGTATAATTACCAATGATTTTCAAAAGCGTCTCACAGCTTTCTTTTGCAGTCAATACGATATCTTGCTGTTCTGCATCCAAAACAGTTTCAGATAAAAGTGAAATCATACCATAAAATCCAGAAAAGGGTGTACGTAATTCATGAGACATATTGGCCAAGAAATCAGCTTTTAATTTCATAGCGTGAAGTGCAGCCTCCTTGCTTCTACGTGCTTCCTCTAGTGCAGCCTTTTGATTTTCAATCATTTTTACATTTGCATAGGTTACTGTTTGTATGCTCTTGAATAGCAAGGCATTTGTCACAGAGATACCAATCTGTTGTGAGAGTAAACGCAAAACGATCTCATGACGAGAGGTCAGGGACCCAATAGGAGCTTCAATATAGATACAACCCACTACAGCCGATTTATGAATGATCGGTGTACAAATACACGACTTTGCTTGTGACGTACTGCCATCTGAAAAATGCGAGTCTTGCTGAATATCAACAATAAACAAGGATTTTTGAGTATGAATTGCATATTGAGAGATACGTGTCATGATCGAATCTGCTTCCTCTGACAACAATTTGGGTTTGCTATAAATATCGCATTCATCTTGTTGTGATCCGCGCCCAACGACAAAAAAATTTGTATTTTCCTTGACGATAATCACGCCAGAGTCAGCACCCGAATTCTCCAAGATGATTCCCAGCATCTGTTTCAAAAGAAGTTCAAAATTCATTTCACTTGATATCACTTGACAACTCTTCAAAATGGATGCCAAGTCAACAATGTCCAATGTCAGCAGGGCCTCTTCGGGTGATGTTTCCATGCTATTCATGTTTAAGTTGCAAATCATATCGAGCTCCTTGAGCGATAGATCACCGACTGACTCACGCTTGTCGAGTGGTTTCTGAAGACTATCGGTCTGAACAGCGGCAGTGGCCTTTGGTGGATGGAGTGGTTGGATCCCTTCGAGGAACGCCTTGTGTTTTTTCTTTATTAGATTAGCAAAACCATACGCACCAATGTGCTGATATCCACTAATTGCTTGCTCAATAAAGGACGCTGCAACAGTGGGGAGCTGCAGTTTTAGGTAATATTCGCCTGCCAAATTATATATCAAACTTGTTTCCAGTGGCCATCGACCCTGCTTCGCTTTTTGAATCGCACTATCAAACAATCTTTGGGCTTCCAAGTGGTTTTCGTTGATAGAAGCAATTCCTGCATCAATACAGTCCACATGTGATTGTAGGTTCTCTGGATGACTATGCTTGGCCCAATCAGCAAGCTTTTCACGACTTTCCAATAGTGCTTGCTCCAAATCAGTCCGTTTGTGCTGCTGTATGAGACGCGTCAAACACAAACAGCGAAAGAAATACATGATGTGTGTGAGCCTTCCGGTAGGTAAAGAATCTACCAACGTCATCTGTTCCGAACTCAACTGGACCGACGCCTCATCGAATTCATACAGACCCAAGACGATGGACTTCATTGCAAAATAATAAAATAAGTGAAACTGAGGGTTGATGTTCTCTTCTCTAGTCTTGGCAATGAAGTTTGCTTCTTTAAAATCATCATCTTCAAAGATGCCTTGCTCCGTAAGCGTTGTCTTGCCTTGAAGAGCCAGTATCGCACGAGTAATTGTTGTGGCCATAGTAGAGGTGCCAATGGAGGAGATGGTTTTTGCTTCCAGATAGCTTTTGGCTTCCTTTAGAGTATCAGCTATATTTTCCCCACAGAGTAAGCTGACAAAGATCGTTTGAATATGTGCAAATGAAGAATAGACACGATTACCTCCCATCAATGCTTGCTTGGTGGCTGTTCGAGCCATGGCGATGGAACGATGATAGGGATACTTCCAACAACTTAAAAAAGTAGCATACAAATATCGAGCACGACCTGTTTCTGAGTTCCCACCATAGCTATCACAGAGAGTAACGCCAATATGACCGATTTGCTCTGCAAATTCGTAGTCTTTAAAAAGTTGCATAGCAGCGATACCGAAAAAGACAAATCCAATGCCTGTGGTTGGAGTTATGCCGGCCTTGAGGGTCTTTGAAACAAAATGTGAACCGGTGCTAAGCATGATGGGCATATCATTTGTCCAATAGGCCCATAAACAAATCTCTTCTATAATAGAAAACCGAGTTCGAATCAGGCGACTTTCACAGACTGGTAATTTTTTAATATTTTCAAAGCCTAAATTGAGGACCTCTTGCTTGGTTGATTCATACAGTTTTTCCAATTCGTCTTGCGGCAAATCCATCCTGATCTTTTGAATTCCCAAATCATGCAAACAGTCTATCAGGATCATCACACTCTTCACATTACCTCCTGTTCTCAACCAGCGGTAACGATGCTGTATAAGATAAGCAGCCGCACGATCCATAGGCGATTCGGCATGACGCAAGATGGTGTTAAGATAGTTTCGAGTGAGGGCACTATCAATCAACCAACTGATCTCTGCCAGTCGAGTATACAAATGAAGAGTTTCGGTATATTTTGAATCCTCACCATTGATCCAAGGATCCGGACTGAGGAGTTCTAGAGCAGCAGAGTAATAGGAAAAGGCAAGCTGATGTGCACCAGAGTCAAACGCTTTATCACCTGCCTGAATAAGCACCTTACGATAGGATGATTTGATGGAATATTGCTTGATCAAACGAATGGCACCCTTCACATGGTCTGCTACCCAAAATTTATCAACGTTATTTTTCAGAATAAAATGAGAAACGATACGCAAATGATAAATGTCTTGGTGTTCAGGAGAGGCTAACATAGCCACTGCCTGGGAATAACGATCATGGGTAAAACGAAAGTTGTCATTATTTGTAGGTTGAATGAAGCCTTGCTGAAGTGCAGATTGAAGTCCATTGATAGCATCAAACTTGCTTTTATGTTTCATCAACCCTTCTTCCTCTTCATTCTCCTCTTCTTCAAAAGAATCATCCTCAAAGTCATCCTCATCATCAATATCATCATTCTCGATCATTAGATTTTTAACTGTTTCGTAATTGAAGCTATTCCCAATAAAGGAAGCCCACTTTAAAAACTTTCTACCATCCCGCGGCAACTCTTTGAGTCGCTGTACTAAGAATTCAATACTAACATCTCCACTTTCACTGATCTCTAATGCCTTTTCGATTTCATAAAGATTGTACTCCCAGTGTCTCTTTTCCCAAGTGAAATAAATAAGATTCTTCTTTTCTAATGTTGTAAGCAATTGACAGACATAAAATGGGTTACCATGCGTCTTTTTATGAATAAAGTCAACAAGAGGAGTCAGCAAGACTAGATCAATTTCTTCTTGACGGTGCATGGTGACCCTGATAAGTTCCATTAAAGCAGATTGATCCAAGTTTTTAATGTTGACAAATGAAATGACAGCATCTTGATTGGCTAGTAAAGTTGAAGGTTGTTTAGAAAGTTCACTGTCTCTATAAGTCAAGATGATAAGAAAATCAAGTTTTGCTGAAACGAGTGAATTTAATAATTCAATCGAGGCCTCATCTATAATTTACGTGTTACAACATGCAGTAATACAAGAATAATTTTTTTTAACTTTCTTTTGTGTACCTGCTTCATGCAAATCTTCCAGAAACTTTAAAAATGACGTAAGTATGACTTGTTATACAGAAAACAACATTTAGACTTACCAAAGTGACAAATTTGAAGTTTACCATTGCTTGAAATATTTCAATAAATGCTGTATGAAACCTTGTCTTGATTTCTTCTCCAACTTCCATTTCACAATCTCCGACTTGGATTTCACTATTCGTCATCACTCTTTTAGACAAAAAAGAGGATAACTCTGGTACATTATCAACTAACAAGGTAGGTAATTGAGACATTGTTTCTGCACCCAATTGTTCCTTGAGCATTTTAGA
The DNA here is from genome assembly GCA_024220505.1 of Rhizopus arrhizus. NCBI lineage: Eukaryota > Fungi > Mucoromycota > Mucoromycetes > Mucorales > Rhizopodaceae > Rhizopus > Rhizopus arrhizus. The sequence continues at coordinate 105,244 of JAKZZE010000022.1, forward strand.
AAACCTTTCGATCTCTTCCGTGCTTTCTCCCAAAATATTTTTTAAAAATATGGACAAACATCTCAAGATACATCCATAAGGTGTAGGCTGTCTCTTGTCAAATTTAGCTACAGCGATATATCCATAATCACGAGCAAGTTGTTTTACATTTCTGACAAGTGTTGATTTACCTACACCTGCTTTACCGTAGATGGCTATTATTTCTGTTGATCGATGAATTATTTGCTTTCTTTGTTATGAACACGTTTGAAGCTAAAGGCGTCATCTAACTTGAGTACAGGAAGAAGGGTGGAATTATCGGAAAAGAATTGACGTCGTTTTACATTAGGTCCGCACATGTAAGCAGTCCTTTTGATGATTGAATTGATCAAGTTGAGTTCAGAACTACGTCCGAAACAAGGATTATTTGGTAAAGTAAAGATACTTGCAATATCATATCTTCCTAAATCAAAAGGCTAATTTTATTGATTAGCACAAGTAAAAAAATTTATAAAGTGTTACTTTATACTTTAATCTCTTGGTTTAATCGAAGTTGATTTAGACATTCTATTAGATCTTGTCTTAAACCATGAGCACTACTATATCTTTCATCAGGAGACTAAATGATGTAATTATTTAATTTTTTTTTAATTAATAGTTTTTTTTTGAATGGAGTTTACCTTATTGGCTAATTTTTCAATAATCATTGAAATTACTTTTGGTGTATTGGGTAATACTTCATGTACAAGTGGAAGTTTCTTGTTGAGTACATTATGAACGATTTCCATTGGACTTGAATGAATAAAAGGTAGTGAGAGAGTCAAGATGATATAAAAAGTGATACCAAGACTATAAAGATCTGTACGATGATCAGGTTGAAATGAAGTTCTTCCAGTTTGCTCAGGGGACATGTGAATTAACATTTGTAATAAACTATTCACATCATTTCTATGAAATGTCTTTCTCCAACCTTCTGATGTTAAGCTCATATCTAAGCTTCTTGCTCCTGAACCAAAATTATGTATTTTAACTGAATGATGTTGATTTCGTGGCCATAAAAAAGCGTTTAATTTAATTTCTCCGTGAATGACTATGAACATTTAGATTATTAATCATTTTAACTGTGTATCAACATTACTTTGATGCTTGTGTATCATCTCCAAACAATCACAACACTGAATAGCAAAATTTAAGAATGTGTCCAAATCAATCAATCTACACACTCCTTCTTCTACCAATTGATACTCGTCCAGCAAGTTTTGGCCATAATCCTCATAAATAAATGCAATTAAACCATTTGATAAAGTGATCTTATCCAAAGGTCTACATAATAATCTTTTTGATGAATTTTCTCTAAATAATCGTTGTACAATATGATATTCTCTTTCTAAGCGTAAAGGTTGATGTGATAATTTGGCTACAATTGATCTTTTATCTCGATTCCTTTATAAAGTGTGAATAATAATTATATTAATACTCTTTACAAAGTACCTTAAACCATGAATAATTGCTACATTATCTATTTCTTCAAATAGAATTGGCGTATTAAACGTATATCCAGTTATATTACTTATTGCTTCAAGTTCTAATTTATTTAAAGAAATCATCGTATTTTCTAACTTATGTACCAGAAAAAAAAAAAAAAAAAAGAAAAAAACAAATAAAAATGAAAGAGAGAAAAGAGAGAGCAAGAGAGAGAGACAAGATATATTTCTCTTGTATTTTTTTTTTTTTCTTATCTAGTTTTCTATTCCCTTTAAGAAAAAATTTAAAAAAAAAAAAAAAAAAAAAAAATGAAAAAGGATGAAAAAGAAAATCAATATATATTACAAGTAATCAACTCCGATTGAAATGAATGATGTGATTGTACAAGTTGAAAAAAAAAAATTCTACATTAATGGCAACACAAAATTGGCTTCACTGCCAATCAGCAGAAAATTCAAAAAGAGCTTGTAAGAATCATTTGTAGAGACCTTATTCTTTACTTTTAGAGATAAATTTGCACATTTTAGTCTATTTTTCATAAAATATGTTTGTACAAATAATATTTGTATGGTGCCTTTGATATGTTTGGTTTGGTAGCACAAGTAATGTTTTCTACTACTTCAAGAACAAAAAAAAAAAAAAAAAAAAAAAAAAAGAGAGCAAGAAATAGAGGATCTACGAATTAAAAACGGCTTTCATGGCAAATTTTTTTTTCTTTTCTTTTTTTATAAATAATAATGCTTTTTAACTATAAATACATTTATTTGACTTGAGTTTTTTTTTATTTTATTACTTTCTATACATTAAATATATCAAGCTTCCTAATTGAAAAATATACAAAAAAAAAAATATATTGCATCTTTTGCTTTAATTAAATGCTTTGAATGACAACTATTTCTTATATTTTTTTGATACTTTTTTTTAAATAAACTATAGTCTATTAACCACAATGCTGACATTCATTATTAATATAAAAACTCTATGCGCTCATTGGAATTTCTAATAATGAATTGCTCATTTGTTTTTCTTTAATGACAGTATTTTTTTTTTCCTTTAAAAGGTTACGAAATTATCGTATTCAGTGTCTATTATGCTATCCTCTACAAATACATAATTCTCCTTTCTTACTATTTATCAGTTATATCTCTCCATTTTAAAATGGCCAAATGACTACTCTGCTGAGCTTGATCCCTTTCTTTTACTGATCAAATGATATCTTGACCCTTGTTTACAAAAGATAAAAGATATCAAATAGTTCTTTAGACACATGCTAGATCATGTACAGAGTACCAATTTACTTTATAATTTAAACAGCATGAATTTGTCAACTTAAACTTGGGTCATATTGATAAATCTGAATCTTAGTTTAATCTACAAAGACTCATCAACATTTAGCCGATTAGTTTAAGTCTCAGTATTAAGCACAGGCATTTACAATGATGACATGTCTATGTATTTTGAGTAACATGTTTATAGATCTTCAACTGATAAAACAACGTGTGGTGGAATAAACATCATCTTTGTTGTACACACACACACACCCAAAAAAAAAAAAAAAAAAAAAAAAAAAAACTTGCGACTGACTCTTCATGTCAAACTCGTAAGGGAGCGATCAATGCAGTGAAGTCGGTTATTGAATTTATAGCCAGTGACTTGACTACCCCTTGCTACATCACACAAAACCTTTTTTTCACTCTAAAATGAACTCTTTAGGATTTATTGTTACTACAATCACTCGTCATCAATTAACAAGATCCCTTTACACATCAGCTACTCAATCTAATGGTGAAAGTTTAAAGAATTTTGCAGAGGCTTTAGCAGAGAAATTTATTAATCAAGTCAAGAAACAAAGACAAAAGAAAAAAGACCTCACTCGATTAATTCAGATCGAGCTCCTTCCTTTTACAGCAACAGCAGAAGATATTCGAAAGCTAGCAAGAGAGGCCTTTCCAAAAGGAGATAAAAGCATTGTTGACAGTAAGAATAAAGAAGTGACAGATTATTTATGTATTTCAATAAGTGGTGTTTTGTAGAAAAGAAAATTTTGCACCCAATGGTAAATGTGTCTTGTTGATGACTTCAGGTGAAGATGCACGTCGTTTGGTTTTGTATGGAAATAGACGTGCTTTAGGTGGAAATATGATTAGAATGTCATTTGTAACTATTCATATGCTATATTATTCTATGATATTCATATTATACGTATAGGCTCGTAAATCAACCAGAGATCCAGATGGGTATTTAAATAACTTGCGTCAAAATGAATTGAGGTCAGCGACAGGAACATCAACGACGGCAACAACAGCAGGTCAATCAGTTATCATTACCGGGTTCTATTCTTCATCCACAGAGAAATTATTAGATTATTTAAGCACAAAGCATTTCTATCCTGTTGATAACATCCTGTTCTTGAAAAGGTTTCTTATATTAAAAGCAGTGGGTTCATTCAACTAACATATTACATTTGCAGTAAACATGGATCAGCTAAACACAAGCATTTGATAAAATTCAATACTGAGTCAGAAGCATGGCGATGCGTGCGCGCTTTTCATAATAGACAACATACTTTTGATAAAAAGACATATACAGTTCAAGTAGATGTTCTTTATTAAATTATCCATTTTTATTTATTTTAATTAGCATAACAAATTGTCCCTTATCACTATAAAACATATCTTTAATTTATTAAGGCAAACGGATATAGAACATGAAAATCAAAATGACTTAACACTGCGCATTTGATCTTTTGGAAGAAGAAAAAAAAAGTAGGGGGGGGGGGGAAGAGGCAAATATAATAAATCAATAGTGCTTGCAATAGATTAAAAGACTTTAAACATTGGTAAGACTCAGAAAGGGATCTTGACCAATCAAACATTCGTATTTTTAATAGTCCGGGATTCAAAGATGAGTGTGGAAAGCTTCTACTGAATGAACTCTCTCTCAACTTCTTCGTTCATTAAACAGCATGGTACGTTTAGATTCAATAAAAAGAAGGAGACCAAAGCATGACCAATGACCCAATAAACAACATTTACTGGATGGATGGATGGATGGATGTATAGATCAGTAGCGATATGTGTGGATTTTTTGGTCTCCTCTCTTTCTATGATTCGAGAAAAAAAAAAAAAAAAAAACTAAAGAGTCTAATTTTGTAGACCTGCAAGAGAAGAAACAACGGACGTAATAAGCACGGACGTGGACACACCAAGTTTGTCCGCTGTATCAACTGTTATCGTTGCGTTCCCAAGGATAAGGCCATCAAGCGTTTCACTATCCGTAACATGGTTGAAACGGCTGCCGTCCGTGATCTTCAAGAAGCTTCCATCTATGAGGGTATGTCATTGTCAAAAAAGTTGGAAAGAATATAAAAAGTTAATTTCTACTTTTAGAATACGCCATTCCCAAGTTATACGTTAAACTCCACTACTGTATCTCTTGTGCTATTCACGCTCGTGTTGTTCGTGTCCGTTCTGCTGTTGACCGTCGCAACCGTCTTCCTCCTCCCAGATTCAGATTCCAAAAGGTAAAAGAGTCACTTGAAAAACAAAAATTGTATTAAACTTATATATACCACAGGCTGCTAACAAGGCTTAAAAGAAGATGAATAAAGGAAGTTTCGCTTAATAAAAACTCTTTTTTTTTTATTTCTTACTAATGTGTCCTTACAATGCCTTTTTTTCTTTTTGAAGACAACATGAGTAGATAATGCATTATAGCATTTGATCAGATTCTATAAAATTGTTTAAAACTGTATATCTAAATCCTAAACTTATACTGCATCCTCATCAACAAAAACATTTCAAGAGTCCTTTGATTCTTATTTATTTTTAAACATCAAATGGGACAAATAAAGTGTCAACATCAAATATTAAGAGACCGATTTTGCTGTACTAAACTTTTTTTTTTTTTTACAACCCATTTTTTTTTTTTTGGTTCATATATAATTACAGTAAAGATGAGTTCAGTTTCGTCATTTGAAGGAAGTGACAAGGATTCCTTTTTTCAAAGAAGTTTTCAAGACAATCCAGCACTTGTAAGGCACGCCTACCTTCGAAAGACTGACCTGTTAGACACACTGGACACCGGTCGTACTCGTGACACAGATAGTTGGAGTGTAGCAGCAACAGTGGATGATCAAGAGTCTGTCATTAGTTCTCATGCAGCGAGCATTTCTCGATTGACTCAAACGGATGACGACAATATAGACGATATTCGAGACCAACTTCAAGAAGTTCACCTCCGTGACATTGGCGAAGACGAGGATGATAAACAGTCTCGATCCAACGCAGCTGAATTCGGAGATGCTCAATCTTCCATTACATTTGATGTTAGAGATAACAGTGATGATGAAGAACATGACGTTGTTGATGACCAAATATCTGCACCACCTCAGCCTCAACCTAGTTTTGCTTCCTCTGTGGTGACTAAATCATATGCAGAATTATTAGAGGAGAACGAGATGCTTCAGGCACAGTTGAGGAGTGCCCAAGCATCCCAAAAGCATCAATCCGAAATGATTATGAACTTGAAAAATTTGACAGGTTGTGATGAGGAGGTCTACGGTAAGGCCCTGGCTTTATCTCAAATGAAGGATGACTTTACCACATTCGTCGTCAACTCACGTACGCTCACACAAAAGTTGGCAAGATTAGCAGAGACCTTGAGTCGATTTGTGATTGCGGTAGTCAAAGATAATGAAGAGTGGAGATTGAGTTTGGAACAGTCCCTGTATTCTCACATCACACAACTCTACTTGACCTCGCTTCCTTTTGGCACAGAGAATCAGCACTTGTTGAACACAGCCTATGCAGATCAAATCAGTCGATTTCAAAGTACACTGGGATCCAATTTTGCTAAATGGTATAGAAGACAGACGGTTCAGTCCTTGGCTTTAAACCCTGCTACAAAAGAATACTTGGAAGATATCCAAAGACATTTTACAAAAGAAATGCTAAGGTTATTGAATACAGATCATATGGATGATGACATGATGCATATTTGGGATTATATTTTAGATTTATGCGCTTCTTTATCATTAGAAATACACGGAGGAGATGCAGATGTATCAGTTCAACCTATTGAAGTTGGAAGTAAATATGACCAAGAAATTATGGCTCCAATAGGAGACGTGAATAGCGCAAAAGATAAGTTGGTCAAAATGGTCATCAGCCCTTTGTTTATTGATGAAGAGGATATAATTTTGTTGCCTGCACGAGTTGTGCTCGAATAAAAGAAAAAAAAAAAAACAAATAAAAAATGAAAAAATATATTGTGACTCCGAATTAAATTCTGCATAAAGTACCTTTTTTTTCTTCTATTTGTTTAATGTATTTACTCACTTCATATCCCTGCTCAATCCAACGGTTAATACTAAAAGAGCAAAGCATGTATTTTTAAGTATAATTCGCTCAGAAAAGAGTCATGTTAAAGAGCAATCTTTCACAGTCTACATTATTCAAACAAAGATATAAAAAGGGGATTAACAGTGAACAATAGGATAAGAGAGAGATTAAGAGTTGTAGTGAGTTTGAGTCATTCATAAATGGCCTTGTTGGACTTTATCCTATGCTATTAATGCTATCTATTCCTGAAAAGCATACATTTGATGAAAAGCAACAGCAAAAAATAAAAATATTTTATTAGTTTGCTTTTTAAGTTGAATATATTTTTAAAAACGATGATAATGACTCACTCGTTGATAAAAGAAAGTGAATGCAGGAAAGATTCTTGATTAGAATAAGCCTACATTCTTTATTAAAGCAAGAACACATCTTTCATCGATGCATTCATGGTAGCGAAACTTGGGTAATATCAACTACCTGTTTATATAAGTACTCGACAAAATCTGATATATGAAAAAAAAAAAAAAAAAATAGATTGAGATTGTGCAATGCTCTCCACTTATAAACCTACCAAAGGATCCACTACAGATTTATTTATCTATTAATACTTCTGTGATCCCAGTACCTTCATCCTCGTATAAACTCAAACAACCTCACCAAGCGTTTGAAAAAAAAAAAAAAAAAAAAAAAAAAAAAAAAAAAAGAGAGTCCAAAGTAAGCAAAACTTTACAGAATGGGATACAAACTTGATAAATTACAAAATTATATCTTAAAGAGACCCACAGGTGTATCAAAAGATAGCTGATATAAGCCATACTTTAAATTGTAATTCGATTTTTCGAATGATTGTTCAAGAGTGGGATCAGTTTGCAATGCAATAAGCTTACATGAGTCATCTCGTTTGCTATCCAATTTTATAGAGAAATTCTGTCAAGTCATTAACTGTGTTTTGCCAGATATTAAAATAAGAGACAAAAAACTAAAAAAGACAATAGTTGTGAAACTAAAGATTATATCGGTTTATTAATAAAAAACATTTGAGGGTATTTATACTTTTTGAATGTCTGGATCTTTACCGCTATTTCGATTGATCGATTAAAAGAAGGATATGGAAGATAAAGGAGGGATAGTGGATAATCAATAACTGCTGTGTTCTTGACGAATCAAGGAACAATGAAGTAGATAAATTATTAATGTAACAATAATTATTGAATAGGTTTGGATTGAACTGCCGTTGTTGTAATCAGGTTCCGATATAGTCGTTAGAACGCCTATAGGGACAACAGGGCAAGGTTGGCTATTGCAAAAATTAGTTGTATGGATACAACAAACTGTTTCTGTACAGCCACAAAAAACATGGTGATAGTAAATGAGTATAATTTATACAAAGGAATAATACGTATTATTATTATATTAAACTACTAGAGGTTGAATGCTTAGAATACATACAAGATTATTAATCTTATATTCATATCACTAAACAAGTACTACACTAGATGGTGACTCAGAACAAACACGTCAAAATTAGAGCATGCAATAAAAAAAGTAAAAAGAAGGAGGGGAATGTGTAATTATATAAGCATATAAACGTAGCTTGAAGAAGCAAAGGAATTAATAGAACAAGATTTAGAGTGACTCAAGGTTCAACAAGAAACAGAATTAAAATTGATTTTACTTTTATTTGTAAAGACTCATTTAGATTATGTGTGAACAAGTAAAAATTATCTCTTTTTTTTTTGGGTCTAAAAACAAAAATCTTTTTATTGTAGAATATGATGAATTGGGAAAATATAAGAAATGAAGTTGATGTTTGTATCAATGAATTTAAATAAAGAGAAATGTAATTTTTTAAAAGTTTTCGCGCATGAATTCAAAGAAAGCAAAGTTATCAGGATGAGGACCATATTTGTAAACAAATTGAGAAGCCAAGTAAGCACCAAAGATGGCCTTGACATAGCTTTCGGGTACACGTTCAAGTAAGGTCTCAAGACCCAATTTCTCCAAAAGTAACTTGGGGAAGGCGCGCTTCAAGACGGTGGTACGAAGAGAGGCGTTATCCCAAAGACCAGAGCTTTGTAATTGTTCTTGAAGTTGGACGATGGCATTGGAGAGTTCATCAGAAAGGACCGAGATAGGTGTCTTGGTACGCTTGTATTCACGCCAGAGAGCTTCGAATTCAATCGCAGCATTATGTTCAATGATCTTTTGTACTTCCTTGACATAAGCCTCATAGAATTCGGGTACAACACCGTTCTTGACACACATCAGCTCTCCAAACTCATCATCCTTGAAGGCCAAGGCGGCCAAGACTTCAAGTGAAGAAGAGGTCACACCACCCTTATTGGCAGAGGCATCCTTGAAGATTACAATACCGGCCTTTTCAAGACGAAGACGAGCTTCTTGAGTGAAGAACAAGTTGGCGCCTTCAACAATGTATTTGAAAAGAGGAGCACCACCATCGTTGGCCATCAAAGCCTGCACGTTATCAAGACCGACAGATTCAGGACGACCACCACAAGGGACAAAGACAGTGGCTTGTGCAAGAGGGTTGGTGTGGAAAGTGTTTCTGAAGAAAAGACCGTTTTCAACAAGAGTACCATCGGGCAAGGTTACGTTTTCTTCGTCCACAAGAACACGGAAACCAGACTTGGATAACTTGCTAGCATCAAAGTTGCTGATCATCAAACGATGGTTGGCAAGACGACTGAGTTCATCACGGTTGATACCTTCACTGTCGTAAAGAACACCAGAGCCATCGACGATAGCGATCGTTTTGTCTTTGGAGATTTTGATTTCATTGGAACCCAAGTCACCATCAGGACCACCAGTCTGAAGCTTTGTACATTCCTCTTCTTTCAAACCAAAGGTACGATAGATACCGAGAACATATTGATGAACAGAGCGAGTGGTCATACCATAAAGATCGTGAGGAATACCACCCAATGATTGTGATTTACCAGTGGTGAAGGCCTTCCAGAAGCTGGCGCCACGTCTGCGAGCGTGTTGAGAGGCCCAGTCCATGTATTCAGCAGTACCTTCATCAGGACCAAAGAATAGGATTTCAGGTTTCTTGGTCAAGTCGACCAACTTGTCCTTGATCCCGATCGTTTCCCCATCAATCAACAAGTCCAAGATGGAATCCACATACTTTTCAAAAGCGACCAAAGGCTTATCTTGTTGATCGATATCCAAGAGAATGGTACCCTTAGAACCACCTTCAGGAATGTCCTTATTCTTGCGTTGTTGGGTAGCAGCCAAGTTGTAGTTTTCATCAAACAAGGTACGCAAGTTGATAGAATAAGCTTCTCTGTTTCTTGAGCGAATGATACGAATACCACCACGAGCAACATCACCGAAACGAAGATGGAAACCACGGAATTCGGAACCTACGACGAGGAACATACCGTAAAGAGGGGTAGGATATTCAATATCGGGCAAGAAGCTGGGATCCATACGGAAAGAGAGAGCGACCTTGGTGGATTGATAAAAGTTGGTCTTGAGAACATGACGGTTGAAGGTCAAGAAGGATTCAAAGACGAGTTGTTCGTGAGCATTGGAAGTCATGGACTTGATCTTTTTGCCAATATCTTCAACAGAGAGCATTTCGCTGTTGGTCAAACGTTGATAAGAGATGGTAGGTTCAAGTGTGGCCTCACGCTGGTTGACATAGTGTGTGGTAGCAAAGTTAGCATACAAGACCTTGATCAATTCAGGGTATCTCTTCATGATGTCCAAAATGTATTCACGAGTAAAGGTATCTTGACGTAAACGCTTCTTTAACTTGGAAAGGACTTCCTCATGGACAGGGTTGGAACGATCCAAGATGGAGGTCAAACTCAAGTATTCTTTACCCAAACGATTTAAAAAGTGTTGAGCAAAGATCCAACCAACGTAGCCATAGACCATTTCTTGAACAGAAAGCTTGTTTGTTTGAAAGTATTGTTGAAGAGGAGTCTTGGGAAGACAGTATAAAAGAGAAGCTTCTTTCATGACTTGATAGATGGTATGTTCAATAGGAGCTGACTTGGTATTAGGCACAGGGTGCAAGTAGAGACCGATGATTGTCACTCCATTAGAAAATTGTTCTAGAAATTATTCCTTAGTAACCCCATTTTTTCTTTTAATTTTCTATTGACACTTACCAACATATTTACGAGTGGAGTATAAATCATAATAGTGGTACAAATCAGAAATGGCAGAAAAGAATCCCTTTGTACTTCTTTGACGATAACCAATAATCAATCGACGTTCACGAGAGCCCTTGACTTGATACATTTCAATGACAGGACCTGTACGTTGAAGGACACTTTGCATGACTTCTTCATAAACTTTGAGGGTATGTTCGGTAGCTTTCTTTAAAAAGTTTTTATCGCCCACTTGTTTGATGTCTGTCTCTTGTTCAGGTGAGGGAGTCGCGTTTTCAAATTCACATTTTGTTACAAAGTAACTACGAATTTGAGAGGTCAAACCGCCACCGTTGGAACTAGAACGATAAGACTCGACACGGTAAGCTTCAGAAGGGGTTGAAATGTCCAAGAACTTTTCATCGATCGTCTTTTCATGTTGAGGACCATAGATTTGAGAAACACCAGGTTCAGAAGAATGAATATAGACAGCAGCATCTTCAGTTTCCTTTTGTAAGTTAATGTCAAGTACATTTTCATTCTTGGTATAAGCCAACACTTTAGCACCATACAAAGCCATGATATGGTTAGAGATTGTTTCAACACTTTCAAGTGCGAAATAGTAGTCGTCGATATTTAAATTACTAATACAACCCACACTTAGCTTTCCTCTTTCACTGTCTCTTTTTCCACTTTATTTTACCTGTAAAACCAAGATACTTCATTCTTTACTAATTCTTTAGGAAGGAAACCAAGTTGTTCGAGATGATCACATACTTTGACCATTTGACTTTCTTTATCAGCAAACACATTAGCGGCATAACCACTTTCATTATTAACAAGGTGTAATGTATCCTTCATCTTTTTTTTTATATAAACTAATTGTATTATAACGAAAAAAGAAAAAAAGGAAAAGAACGAGTTTTTTGGTATTTATATTAAAAATAAAATGCACGCAAACAAATAAATGTCAGTTTAGTACAATTCCCTCGTCATGAGTCAGAGATCTCATTTTTAAGGCACAGCTTTCACTGAACACGATTTGAAAGCAAAATAACGCAATTTTTATTGGACGAATCGTGTGAAAAAGTTACTGGCTTTGATTTGTTTCTTTTTTTTTTTTCTTTTAATAGAAATTGTCTTTATTTACTTGTGAATAAAACGAGTTAAAAGAAGGAAATAAAATAGAAAACGTTTAGTGGATAGATTTACACTTGTATTTTAAGAAAATTTTTAGATTCACTTTTCATTTTATCTCTATTTTTTTTTCAAGTGCGGGGTAATAAAAAGAACGAAGGCAACTTCCCATTTCTTGCAGTGGTCCGAGGGAGCATCAATGTGGGAAAAAAAAAAAAAAAAAAAAAGGTCCTAGAAATAATTTTGTGGGGTAAAACCATGTCACGGATGGTGACCAACAGTAGAGAATGATTACTATTGGTCTTTGCTCTTTCTCTTTTTCTTTCTTTCTTCTCACAACAGTAGGCATTCAACTTAACATTGTATGCTTTTACTTTTATAATCAAGTTTTATTTGTGCAGGAAAAAACATCAACTTTATTCCCGTTTTAGTGTTTTACTGACTTATTTTTGGGGGCTGCAAATGAATAATTTTTTTTTCTTTTCCAGAAACAAATCAAAAGTGAGTAAATAATGATGAATCATCTTTCATGAACCATAATGAAGCTTGGACCACACGGGATAACTCTTGTACATATTATATGCCAGTCACTCCATGTAGTGAATCACTGAACGCACAAGTTTCATCCCACACACACATACATATACGCACATCTTGTACTCTAATTTCATTACTTTATTATGACCTCATAATTTCTCTGAATTTATAATTTTGAAAGGGTCCCAACAAAGAACTAAAGACATTTTTAAATGCAATGGTATGGTTCTAACGCTTTTTATTACAATTGAAGATTACTTGCCACCCTTTGATAAATACAATCAACTCTCTTTGTGTAAATCATGATATTCAATATAGACTCAGTATGTAAAGAATTCTATTATTGCAAAGTATGACAAAAAAAGGGCTTTGCTCCATCAAAATATTATAGAATTCTTTTTGAGATACGTTTAATAAGAGTTAAAACATGGCCTGTAGAACAGAAACATGATCATATTTTCATATGCATATGGTTCCCACTGATTTTTTTTAAGGATAATTCTGGGATCTGTAGAGAGCTAAGCATAGCACATCCACTTTTGGCTAAAATGGCAAAAAAAAAAAAAAAAAAATTAATGACCTTTAGAATTAGAAATGGATGCTGTTAAGCGATTACTCACCGGGGAAAAGAATGTGTGTTTGTTTAGATCCTCTTTCTATAAAGTATGCATTGTTTTAAAAAGAATATTTATTGACTTTTTATGCTCTCTTTCTTTCTTTTTTTTTTTTTTTTTTTTTTTTTTTTTCTATAATCACACCAAAACCCAAAATGACACAAGTGCTGATTTATTCAGTAACAATCTAGACGAGTGTACCTATTACACGAGCAACATCACATTCTATACTATTGGGTACTATTATCCTATGGGGCCTGTACCTGAATAGAACCAAATTCTAGAATAAAAGTGATTTAGGTTGCAGACTTTTCATATGCAAACATTTAAGAAAAAGAATCTTTTAGGGTTGAAACAGATTGGATAAGAAGAAGAATGCGTGTTGCTTAGTAAGTTACATGATTATGTATATTGATTGTTCAAGTATATTCTACTCTTGGTTTCATCAACAGCAAAGGATGAGTGAGAAAACTAGATGTTATCAAAAGAAAAGAGTTTTGAACATAAAAAAAGAAGAAGAAATCGATCAGAGCTATCCATTTCAAATATGACATGAACATGTATAAACATTCAAGGATAATTTCAACTTTATGATTCCAAAGTATCCTCGAAAACTTTACAATTCAATAAAATAGAGCCATTAAAATAGATGAGAATTCCTTTTTATTATTATTTCTTTTTTTTTTTTCCACTTTAAAACATTCATTTTATAAACACATTCATCATTTTTTATCTTCTTTAGTAATAAAAATAATGTTTATTGATGATTTATATAAATAGAGAGATCCTAGTTCAGATGTGATGGCAAATAAGATGAAGGTTCTTTTGATAGTCATTAATAAAAAGTGCAGTTGATCATGAACAGCTTAATTTACTTTTCTATTGCATCCAAGAATCGATTCGGCATAAAAGGGAAGATGTAGTGTAACGATAAGAAGGATATGTGTTGTGTTACTCGCAAAGTGGGGAATGTGTAAAATTTTATTTATTATAAAAAACGTTATTTTGCTATATTTTCTCTAGTTAATGATGGCATGACATTAGACTGTTGTTCAGAAGGATGTCTTTCACTATATTCATGTCTTCTACTGTTTGCTGGTTCATAATGATGAGAATACATTGAATTATTATATTTTGGTCTTGACTGCCAATCATAGTGATGACTATAACCAGGATAACTATCTAGAGTCATAGAAGAGGGTGGAGGTGGAGGTGGTAAGCTGTGAAAGAGTGAGTTGACATGAATTTATATTTTATTTTCATACCTCTGATGACCATAAGGTGATGAGTGATGTCCATAAGGCTGAGAATAGTAAGGATGATCTTGAGCAGAAACAGGAGGTGGGGGAGGTGGTGGATGATGAGTGTGATTCATATAAGGTGACCCATGTTGAGAATGATCTACACTTGAATGTGTGCTATTATTTGAAGCCATCCTGATCCTATTCCAATTGTCTTGTGAAGAAGGCGGGTGATGACCTTCTTCACCTCTTTGCCAATAATAAGGAGAAGGATGATGTGAATCTTCTTTAAGGTGGTTGTTACCGTTTTCATTATAATCATGGTGATGATGATGATGATGAGGGTATGTTTCTGTGGAAGCAGCAGAATGAGTTCGTTCATGAGGTCCAGAGAAGTAGTGTTGTGAAGGCTGAGAAGGCGCGATAGGAAGATGAGGTGTTCCAGGGTATGAGTGAGGATGGGACATGGGCGTAGTAGGTGCGGTTGGTGTAGCTGCAGAAGTCGTAGGTGGAGCCATGTGTCCATAATTAGGATAATTGGGATACTCGTATGGAATGTATTCATCAGGTTGGAACATTTCCGGATTGTTATGACCAGCATATGTATTATTATTATTTGTTCCTTGAGGTCGACCATAAGGAATTCCACTGTTGGGAGTAGTAGGACCAGAAGTGGATAAATGATGCATGTTATTGCCTGTATTTATCACACGTGGTAGCCTAGGGGTCGCGCCATCTGTTTCAGCATAATGACCAGGACTTCTACCACGAACGACTAAAGGAGAGGAAGAGGTGGTTGCAACCGTCACTATATTACCACTTTTGAGTTTAGCTATCAATTCCATCACAACCACATAATATTGTTGGGCAGCACGTCTTTTGCCATTGTTAGCCGTAGCCGTCTTGAACTGCAAACGTTCAAAGGTCACAATGGTCTGTCCAGAACCCACAGCGCTAAACCCAAGATTTCCTCCAGGACGAATAGGTTTAGGCAAAGGCGTTGTCTGTGGACCTTTATCACGTTTGGGTGTATGTTGAATGAGTTGAACAGTCTTATCACAATCAGATAATCTAGCATTGACGCCCAACATGAAACAGTCAATCTCTTCTAGTTGCCCACTGATAGTCTTTGCATAGCAAGGATATTCTTGTCCTTCATACAATACGCCGATACCATCCAAAGAAAATGAGCCACTCACTTGAAAGTAATTACGACGATAACAAGTCCAATCGTTATCTGCTAAGAAAAAGCCACGATCCACTTTAGTATAAAGACGAACATCAATGCTAATCATAGTTTAGTGACGCACAGAGTTATTGCAGTTAAATTATATTTACCAAGATTGTCTATCTAAAGAAAATATATTTTGTAAATAGACAACAGGACCAAACGAAGGGCACTGATCAGTGTAAGACTCTTTACGGCTTCTTCTTAGTAGTGGTGGTTGTGTTGGTGTAACCACATCGTATTTTTGAGTTTCCAGGGGTAGCTGTGGGGAAGGAGGGTAGTGATTATTAGTTGTATCAGAAACAATCTCCTGACCTGTAGGTGGTAGTGGTGGAGTGGCAGTTGGTTGAGGTGTATTTGGTTGTGATGACATGACTAAGATGGCGAACAAGAGGAAAACACAAAGACCAAAAAAAGTGTCAAAAAAAAATATTTTACAAATGTGGAACGCAACACAGGCTATAAAATGTTACATACCTATTCGGAGATGGCTGTAAGTCTTGATTTGCTCGTGAATTTAACTTGAAGACTATAGCAACTAAATAATCAGTTATAAATGGACCTCTTGACAAAATAAATGTCCAAAACAAAAAAAGAGAGGGGAAAAAAAGGGAAAGAAAATTAGAAAAAATAGAAAAAAAAAAAAAAGTTCGAAACCGGGGCTTGTTTTGCTGATGTCAAAAAAAAAAAAAAAAAAAAAAAAGATTTTTCAAAGACACCCTCTTTTTTACATTTTTTTTTTCACAAGATCATTAAAGTATATTTTTTATTATTATTATTATTTCAATCCCTTTTTTAATAATAATTTCATTTACTGTTTAATGTATTAAAAAAAAGGAAAGGATTGCTTTATGATTTATTATTAGATCCAAAAATTAGTTATGAAGCGGAGTTATAGATTCAAACATTGATAAAAAAAGATTTCAATATACGCTTAGCCAATGAATGAAGAGTTCTAATGTGCAATTTAATATCTGTACATGTAAAACCACCGTCAATGGATACTAACAGAAAGTAAACAAAAAAAAAAGAAAGTATAGACAATGTAACAAGTTACACAAACACAAGTGAATGTAATAGAAAAAATGTGTAAAGATAAATCAAAACATGTTTGAACAAGTTCTATAAGTAAATAGAACCAATCAACAAAAAAGTAAAGTCTATTTTATAAACCAGCGAAATTATAGACAATCTTGTATCTAAATCAATATCGTTGTTTGAAATGAAATGAATCAAAGTTTAAAACATAATCACATTTAAATTAATAGTAAAAAGGCATCAAGAATAATAGACTGTATGATGTCTAGAGCTAATGATTATCTACATTACAATTTAAGAAACAAGATGGTATTCATTGATATAAAACATGCGATCAAAATGATTTATTGATCACTGACAAAATGACTAGCGGACACATAGACCGAATACAGCATTTTCAACGTTTGGATGATACACGAAATCATATCTTTTGGTACTCATCTTCTTTGATTCTTATAACTACAATTGTATGACAAACAAGGATGATATTTGTTAATAGTCAACTTCTTTTTTAGATGTTGGTTACATTCAGGGCCCAAAGGGCTCACATCACTCAACCATTCTCGTATTACAACATTAGTTTACACTCTTGATGTGACACAAGCTGGTTAAGGCGTATGTCGTGTTTGGCATTGGCTTGAAAATTTTATGCAGAATTTCTATTGTTTTCGAGGGATAAGGTGTTGACTTCAAATAAAATGATATGCTCCATCATCTATTCTAATGTTTATAAAAACTTGTAGATTGTGGCTTGTGATTATTTTTACTAGAAAAAAAAAAAAAAAAAAAAAAAAAAAGTAAACTTTGATCATATGTTCACATAAAGATATTTGTTAGACTATGACTTGGAAATAATGTGTTTATTATACATCCTGTACTGATTGTCATGAACTTAGCATCATTACTCATTTTTTGTGTTACAGGAGTTTAAGATTTATTTTTTCGCCAAAAACTATCCCTTAATATGTACCAAGGAGTACAGTAAGATGGCTCGACAGCATTCTTTGTGCATGGTGTTATCTGATGCTTACATGTTATCTAAACACAAAGATATGAAGCTTGTGTTCTTTATGAATGATTATAAATTAAAATTCACTGGCTTAATTAGGTTAAAAATTATATAATCAATTTTAACCAAAAATAAATCAATCATTTAAACAGTGCCATAGAATTGATTGTATACAAATAAACGATATTGAAATAGTCTAAAATAACATCATCTTTTAATAAACAGCGTTCATCTAAAATTGCTAAGCAAATAATATACAAACAAGAACATAAAAATACAATTAAACCTGATAAAGAATAAAACTTAAAATGATAAGAAAGATGAATCAAATGTTTAAAACCCTTTAAAAAAAAAAGAGGGAGGCAGTCATCAGGTTTAAGGAAATCACTGTCTTTTTTTTTATTTATTTATTTCTTATTGAAATCCCTAAAGGTGGCTCCAAAAAGAAAAGAAGGGAAAATAGACATAGTTTACAAGATCGATTAAAGATAGGTTTCAGAATACCTTGATGTGGCTTTGTGTATCTTACCTTTTATATCCTCAGCAAACGCCACGTATTCAAATGCTCGCTAAAGTACCCAAAAAAAGAAACTTGCATGTGAGTTGATTGCTGCGTCTTGTGTGTAACGACAGCTGCTTAGCAACCATTAAATTTTTCGGGCATTCTCGCGTTGGACACTTCACGTTGTCTAAATTTGTGGATGGCATTGATCTGTCAATTTTCGTTTCGTTATATGTTCACCTTTGTTCCGCACTCAAATTGATTAATATTAAGATGTGCAACACGACAATAAAAAAAAAAATTTTAAAGGCTAAAATAAACTAGTTTCATAAATTTCTATAGATTTTATTGATAATAATAGATAAAAAGTATATGCTTTGTTTCAATAGAATAAATAATAAAAGGAGAGTAGAGGGATATAAGAGGAATGTACAAGGGATCAATAATATATTAGGAAAGTTTTTTTTTTCTTTTTTTTTCTTGTATAAATAGGGCCTTAAGGGGGTATATGCAATAGAATAACAATTATTTACATTAAAATACAGTTTTTGTTTTGATTTAAATCATGGAGCCATCAATTTCGAATGTGCCAACAATTTTTCTGTTACTATCTCTGATTCTCACCATCCAGTTTCCATTGGGTAATTTGATATAAAAGTTAGAATATCCTTGTCCTGAATAATCCATTATGTTTTTTGATGAAGGGGTTGTCACAGCTGTTTCAAGCTCTGTTGAAGCCAAGTTAAAGGATCCATTTGTTGGGGTTTTTATCAATTCATCATCGCTATTGCTGCTATCAGTTGATATCGTATCGTTTCTTTCTAATGCCATTGGAATCATCAGCTTTAATTCAGGCTTCTTTTGGCGAGAGAAAATGCTAATTTTGCGACCCATAATAGTAGGTCTCTTTTGTAATAATGTAGAGAATGATAATTTTCGATTCATTTTTTCTTGAAAAGTATTTAAGAATATGTTTGGGTAAATATTGTCAGTTTCTTGATTATAAAATTGAATGCTGTCAGTCATTGTTGTATGAAAAAATAAAATAAGAAGAGAAAGATGAGAAGGTAAAGAATGGAAAAAGAGGCGCGATTTTATATGCGCGCTTAAATTGTAGCACAAAACAAAAAAGGAAATGGGCGAAGCTGCGGAAAAATTTTTTTTCTTGATCATTTGTATCCTTTGATTGTTTCATCATTATGATTAATCCAATTGGACTTTGGCGCGCAGCTTCTACCGTAGCAACATTTTACTTGGTTTTTACCAACCGCAGCTTTTTAAACAATCATTGACAACCATTCTACATATTCTTGAGGAATGGCATCCAAAACAAAGATGGCTTTTTCTTCCTTTTTTCCTTATTAAGATCCGGCCCGAGAATCCGCACAAAACTTAGCTTGTAAACCATTGTAACAATCTTCTTTCTCTTGCAACCTTTGTTTTGATTGTCTCCTAGGATACGTAATGTTGCTTTTTCCCTTTTTTTTAAAAAAAAAATGTTGTTTTCATTAAAACTTTTTTAATTTTTGGCATAGTAGTAAAGGAAAAAAAAAAAAAAGGAGACAAACAGGATCTTCGATTTATGCGGGAAGGGAGGTTTTCACATATAAACAAAGAAGCAAAAATCATGTCCAACAAACAAGCTCGTCAATAACCTAAACATGATGCGAATAAAATCAACAAAAGGAAAGCGGTTGTTGCCAAGGTTACCAAATATTTCACATCCCGACTTTACAAAAACTTCAAAAAACGTGTATTTCCTAAAAAGCCCCACTTTATGGAAACATACGGAATAATAGACAGTACAGATAAATGGCTTTTTCTTACTTTAGTAACATTTATTTGAATCAAGATCGCCGAACTCTCGCAAATAGAAAAAATGAAGTACATATCTCCATTTATCTCAGATTCGACTGGGCTGTGTATGCAATACGTAAAAAAGGATTCACAGTCTAGCCTCTCCTATTCATCCTCCCCCCCCCCCTCTCCTCTCTCAGCAAATCTCGGTAGATCAGAGAAGATCAAATGACGATAAAAAAAAAGGATAAAAAGTTGTTGCACACTGACAGTTGATTCGCAAATCGTGTTGATTTAAACATTATTTCGATAGGTGAATATTAAAAGGAATCTTTACCTTGTTTATCCAAATACACGTTATGATTTATAAAAATCTAGTTTTATGTTCTTATGCTTCCTGCAAAGATTATCTTTTTATGTGGCTTCAAAATTCAATGCCATTTTAAATGCGGTTAAATAGATTTTTAATTCATACAAATACCGCCCATCCTTTTCCGTATTTCATCCGAAAACAAGATTTCTTTTTTTTTTTCGATAATTAATAAAACATTTTTTTTCAAGCCATGTTTCGCAAAATCTAGTGTTATATTAAATAGTGTCACAAAAAGGGACTAAAGGGAAAACTATACCGAACTGCCTATTTCTTTTGTGACGTTTTTCAAAACAAAAAAGTTTATTTATAAGTCAATCCCCATTTTTTACATCGTACGCCCCATAAACTGATTTGAAAGGATATAATGCGTCCATGTACTATGTCATGAATTATTATCACAATTATGCCAAGCTATAATATACTTGTTAAAGATACTAGAAAGTTAAAAAATTGCAAACACGATTGACGCCTTTTATTTAATAATCTCATAGGTAAATGATGCATGCAGTAGTACAAACAGTATGCTGTCAGTTAATTACTAATCAGTTTTTTGCTCACCTTTATCGGCTTGAGCGATATTAATATCACTGTATTTTTATTATCATTAGTCCTAACGTCATAATTATCCTACTCTAAAGTTTTCATTAGACTTATAGCTAAGCACATATTTATTTAGATGAGTCTATTTACTGGCAAAGAAACAATGTCGTCATCAGAAACATAATAGCTATACAAAACTATAAATAGCTAATTGAAGTAATTCTAGTTGGACACTTGTTCTAATATACAGCATTCACTCAAAAGCTATGGGAAAGCTAGCTAGTTGATTGTTTATTTTTTAAAAACTTGTTGAATAAACAAAGAGAAATAAATCGTGTCGCTTAAAATGGCTTTATTAACCTAATTACCGACACAAGTGTGTTGACGCCACAATCAACAAGTAAAGAAACAAAGATGAAACGATTAGCTCCTTGATTTAGAACAAAGGGGGTCCGGCGATTTCCAAAATAGGAATCTACCATCGAACCTACCGGACTAAAGGTATATCGCCCGGACCATAGCTACCATCTCTCGTGGTTGCTATACATCCTTGATTCTGCAGAATAGATCACTCTCTCCCCCCCTTTCAACTAATTTAGGATGAAGTAAAGAATACAAGGGAATCCATCCATCTGCAACACACCAGTTAATCAATTTACATTTTAGGCTCGAGATCTGTTCCTTCTCTGGTCAAAAAATCTATCCTGCCAAGGGTAAGACCTACGTTCGTATTGACAGCAGGTAATCTTTATAAAATATTAAGATACAATTGTATTCATTTTGTTTTGTTGTATAGAGTACGTACCTTTTAGAATAAAACAGACATTATAACATTCGAAATAACAATTTGCATCATAGACTTTCCGTTTCATCAATGGTAAGACTGAATCTTACTTTCTTCAACGTTTGAACCCTCGCAAGATCAGATGGACCGCCATTTACCGTCGTTTGAACAAGAAGGGTATGACTGAAGAAGTTCAAAAGAAGCGTTCTCGTCGTACTGTCAAGCACGAACGTGCTGTTGTTGGTGCCTCTTGGGATGCCATCCGTGCCAAGCGTAACCAAAAGCCCGATGCTCGTGCTGCTGCTCGTCAAGCTGCTATTGCCAAGAGCAAGGAAGCCAAGAAGACTGCTGCTGCTGCCAAGAAAGCTAACCCCTCTGTAAGTTTTTTTTTTTGTAGTTGATACACAATGAGATACTAATCTTCTTCAGGCTGCTTCTCAATCCAAGGTCAGCAAGCAACAAGCCAAGGGTTTCGCCCCCAAGGCTGCTGCCACTTCTCGCTAAGTTCTCTCCTATTCCTTTTGTGCATAAACAATTTTTTTTTCTATTCCAACTAGCTTGAATAAATAATTTGTTATAAATTTGGATGTTGACATGTGTTTGGGAAGACTAATTGATTTAGTTTGGTTTGACTATGATCTACAGTATGATAATGGGTGAAGATTGCATAACAAATTCTATTGTCATACAATAGCTTGTTCTCTATTACTTTTGAACGCGACAAAGTATAGCATACTTTGCACTTACCACAAATTGATTCTGAAGAGTGTAGTTTGAATATTTCATCAATCTTTGCTCAAAGTTTTCTACACAGTTGCTTTAATGGTTTTGTACATACTTCAATGGGACATTGAATAACTCCATTGGCAGTAGTCTTATCATATGTTGCATTGTTATTATTTCTTGTATCCGTTCTAAAGGCATCTCGCAAAAGAGCATTACTATTTGTCTCGTTTTCCATTCATAAGCTGATACACTGAATACCAGAAATTTTGTTTAAAAACACAAGATGGGATTTATTTTTGTTGATTTAAACGGACCAGTATGTAGTGATTGATAAATATGTGGGCTCTGATGATTATGCTTCTTGCATCTTTTGAAGCAGCCATTATTCTTTGCTTGAGATTGTAATGATATTAGGTGCGAACATATCAATCCAGAAGCAACTTTTTGATAAAGGTTTTTTTTATTATTTCCATCAAGATTGGTTGCAAAAACTTCGGCTTTGCTAGAAATATGGCTTGCACACAATGGCGATCTCGGACTTTTGTGGTTTGTTTACTTACAGCTAAAGCATTTGACATTTGGATCTCCTTAAATACTATTACTTTTTTTTTTTTTTTTTTTTGCAAATCTTTTGTCATACTTAATATCTTTGTTTCTGGCCTAAAGCTCCAACTTTTGAAAAAGGAAGGTGGAGTTGGATATATACTCTTATTCAATTACGTATATGTGCATTTTTGTTAATATTACAGCTAGCGGTGTCTGATTCAAACAACTTGTATTTAAAGTAATGCTTTAAATGATGCCAGCTTAACTACAATCCTTACAGATGACATCATTATTAATATCATCGTCTTCTCCTCTTTGATCATATCATTAATGCACAACTTTTCGTCTTTTCCCTTCGCTTTATTTACCTTGCTCTTTCGTATCTCTTCTTTTTTTCTCCTTCACTGTACGTATCTTTCCAAGAATTTTTTATTTGTACATTTATATTTTTGATAACAAAAAGATGAGCGACGAGAACAAGACACGAAAAAGGGGTAAATGCGAGTGACATCAACTTATGCACTTCTTAAATGAGACTGTTCAATTTCAAGAATACTGTATCAAACCTCTTAATTGTAGTTATAAGGGAAAGTTTGATGATTTGATACCCTATCACTTGCCAGCCCCTCTCCAACTATAGTTTTATTTTTAATTCAGACCAACTTTTTACTTTATCTTGCTTATTTTTACTAATAAGAATAACTGTAATAGGTTGAGAGCTAAAAGAAAGCTTATAAAAACTAATACACTATCTTTAATAGCTTTTTGCTTTATAAAGTGATTTTAAACGATACTACTCGTCATCCATACCTGTTCTTCTGAGATTTTCAATTTTTGCTACGCCACGTAGAAATTTGACATCCGTAATGCATCGTGAGGGGTAGCTCTGCAAGGCCTAGCCATAAAAATAACCTGATCTGTAAGCAGTCAAGAACACAAGTAGCTTAGACCGAGAGCAACTCAAAGTATTAAATAAGTATATTTTAATGTATTACTTTTCAATTTAAACATTCAACAAAAAGATCTTACACCACCAGTCTGTTGGGTAATTTAAAAATCAAAAAAGCATAGAAGCAGAAAAAAAGCGTTTATTTGAGAAGAAAGTTAATGCACACATAACGATGCATACAATCCAAGTAATCCGTAACTAATAGCTTACACAGTACATAGTTCACGACCAACTGATAAAACTAAACAGTATATTTTAAGACAAGTTTTACATTGAATTTTAAAGCTTGAAAAACAAAATGCGTTTCCTTGTCTCCATTTGTTTCTTGCTTCTTGTTGAGCATACTATGATAAATTCATTTGTGCCGTATTCATGTTATGTAGCTTCTAGATCTATCTTGTTCTATAAAGCTGCTTTCATTTATTTAGTATTGTTTAACCTTGTTGATTTTTGGAAAAATTTCATTTTTTAAACTTTACTATATTTGTAAAAGAAGTGTGCTTAAAACTATCTTGTTCAATTTGTTGTACAATTGGCATTTGTAAATAGACATAGTTAGATTGCTTTTGATACCTATGTCCTTGCAAGTTTGGTTGAACAGATTCATTTAGCAAGAATTCTCTTAGACAATTTGAGACATTATCTTACAACAGCTTGAATGTGTTGACATTTCACAGCTATTCAAACAACAATGGCCTTATCTGCTGTCAATAAGTATAAGAGAGCTTGTATTGATGGTTTTTAAAAAAGAACTGTTGTCACATTAAGCTATTTTTAAAACTGTCGTCGACAACCAGAAACACCAGATGTCCATAGAAACCAATATCACTTTCGTTGGTATACTTAGCAACACGATCTTCTATTTGAATGAACACATCCCAACTAGTCACAAAAAACCACTGGCTGTGGACCAATACCACACTCTACAAGAATGTGTTTCCTTGATACTATACCAATTATTGAAGCTTGTCGATTAAGCTTCATCGTATCTGTTTAAGTAGATACAGGCATTAATGTATATGTCATCATTTTTTAAGTCATCGACTGCTATCAACAAAGGAACACTCGTTTTTCAGAGAATAGAAGCTAGACTTTTGATTTTCTGAATGTTCAAGATATGCTACTAGTATGACCTCAGTTTTTCTTGCCTCTTCCTCTTTTTTAAATTGTTTAATTAGCAATTTACTATTTGCTGTTTAAAATTTTTAAATAGTTCACACGAATCTTACAAATGAACAAGATAAAATATTTCATAAATTGCATATAGTGAATCACTAAAGCACTGATCAAATACGATAATAACTGAATGAAACAAACATTGAACTATTTTATTCCAAAGATACTATTTCAAAGGTGCTTGAGAAAATTATTTGTAAGTTCAGTAACTTCAACAGGAGCTTTTTTAAGTTAGCTGTTTTCTATAAGCTTTGACATAAAATGTCAACCTGAGATACAATAATATAGGATGCAATTAATACAGTCATCGATTTGATGTGAAGAATTTGAATTCTTGAGTGTTGAAAGTAAGAAAATTTTTATCCTTAGCGTAGCATAATTCTACATCTGTTTTTATGACATCTCAAACTATAATCCGTCTTTCCAGCTATCCAAGTAAGCCAGTTAACAATGGTGTGAGAGAGCCATGACTCTCTCTCATGATTGCTTACTTTTAATTATGTTTTCTACATACGTATTGATTTGACAACATGCGAAGAATACCACTCGTACTGAAATATCAATACTCAACAGATTTGGTAGACGATAATTTACCATTAATAGAAAATAGAGCTTCAGAAAAGGATAGTGAATACCTTGAATTTTATAAAACCAAAAGTGCAGTTTTATAGAATACAGTAAATTTACATATTTTTTATTTTATTCTTTGCAGTAAGAAAATGCTTTATTGGGAACAATAAAATTACCATATTGATAGGTTTGAAACAAAATTTAGATAAAAGCAAAAATAAACAAGTAAAAGGATGAGAACTCTTGTCAATTAATCATTACTGCTTATAATGCTTGTTTGCTTTATTTTGTAACATTTGCGGAGTGCAAATATTGTACCTTCTTTTTACTGTAGGTGGACGAAAATCCCGACTCCACGTTTTTTCTTATTTTTTCTCTCCTTTTAATACATCAGACATAAAACAATGGAAAAACCTCAAGTAAATAGTAATTAAAACATAAAATGCACAAGCTTTTCTAAATTTTATTCAGAAGGAAAAAGCATTTAGCACAGAAGATATAACAGTCATTATTAAAGAAGTAAAATATATGTGAGCTTTACTAAACTATATATTCATTTTTTTTCATAAAGGTAGTTGAAGGAGCAATAGGCGATGCAGACTATACACACACAAAATCTCCAGGATGGAACAACGCCATTGTAGAAGGCTGTTTAAAGAAATTAAAAGACAAAAATAAGAACTGCAAATATGTTGGTAAAGAATACTATTGCTTTAAATTTTTTTTTTTGCTCATATTTATTAGTAACATGTGTTATTATGCAAAAGAAAGGAGCTGGATTCTATGCTGGAACCTCAGTTTACTGGGATAATGAAAACGATGGTAAAGAATGTTTTTCTGTTTTATGTATAAAGCTAACATGTAATTTATTTTTATTAGCAAGCGCAAGTTATAGATATGAAACTAAAACATTATACGCGGTTGTCAATGTTTTTGCTTTGAGTCTATAAATCTAACTTTATATCATTTAAATTAATGGATTTCATGTTGAATCCCAATTTTTGGAATGCGTCTTGAATGTCTGCTATTTTAGAAGGTGTACTAACAACTACAACGTTACTTGTTCTTGGGTTAAACATGTTTACAAAATACTTGTTTAATACACGTTGTAAATCGTCCAATGTGACATTCTTAAACAAATAAAAATCAGTATTAAGTTTCATTTGAATTTCTATATAATTACCTGAACAGCAGTCATCATATCATGGTTGTAAGAAGCCGGCATATTCATCAAAACTTGACTTTCAAATGATAAACGAGCTGCTCGATCCATAATGCTTTCTTTGTGCACTAAACCATAGATAACAGCGCTCTTGGCTCCATCCACTGTAGAAGGATCGATTTCCATTTCACCATTACCCAACTGCTCAACAACTAATTTGGCTTGTTCAAATGCTTTGAAGGCATCAGGAGAATTATAAATCGAAAAATAAAGCAATCCTGACTCGACGCTTTCTCTTAATCGAGTTGAATATGCTAATCCTTTTCCACGAATAAGTTTCCAGAAGATACCCTCCATGGCATCTAAAAGCTCCATTAAGACTAATGTAGGGGCAATATCAGGATCGTCAAACTTGCTAGGTCCCTTGGTAGAATGGAATGAAAATGTACTTTCAACAGCAGGCAAGTTAACAATCAATCCTTGGTTTCCTGGTTCCTTTCCTGCATTAGAAAGGACATGTTTGGCTAAGGTAGTGGATGCCAAAGAACCAATAGTTTTTTGACCTAAAAAGTCTTTGAAAGCCGATCTAGGGTTCTCAAGATTGAGGATGTCACTAATAACATGAATTCTGATATTCTCAGGTGAACACACTAAAAAAACATTGTGTTAACATGCTTGACCTGTATATCCAACAATACTTACAAGCTGCACGATATTCATTCAAATCGGCCAAGACTGAAGAAGGATCTTCTTCTAATCGATCGATTACTTTTTGCAAAAATTCATTTTGATATAATATGTTGTTGGCAGCAAATAGAGACTTCTTTGGATCAAACTCGAGTGTTTGAATAGTATCAGCAGCCATCTACAGATACTAGATAAGAACCCCATCATTGATTTTTCTTTCGTATATAAGCTTACGCTGTAGCCATCTCTTTTGGCTTGAGGAAGATCACCCAAGATTTGAGTTGCGACAATCTTCAACCTTTCAGCAGTAAACCTAGTATTCCATAAGATATCCTTAAGCCATTGAATAATATTTTTAAATTTTGATGTCTTTGCTTTCAGTTTGAATACAACCAATTCCTTAAACTTATAGGTAGAAGTACCAAGATCAGCTTCATAGTATATTGTATCCTCTTCCAAACCCTTCACAACATCTTCATAAGGAATAAGTTTCCCATCCTTTTCAATTGGAAGTGAAAAGATGCACTGAAGAAAGAGCCGAGTGTAAGGTAGTAGGTGAAAAGGTATGGAAGAACCACTGATGTAAGCAGAAAGATTCACAAAGTGCGATTTAACATCTAATTACGTATTAACAAAGCGTATTAAGAACATATTGACTGCCCACTTACGATCGTATTGGATGAATAAAGGTATATCTGATTCATTGTCTTCGTTGATACAATTTTGAATGTGATTGGAACTATAATCATTCTTTCAGAAAAGCATTTCAAGTGCTGACTCTATACACTTACATATCTTTGTCGTTATTTCTGGCAGTTACAACATCAATAAACTTGATAGAAGAAATTGGGGGAACCTTGAAACCTTCCAGTAATTCCTTTGGAACTTCGACATTATTTTTTGCGGTTGCTTCGTCCAACTTTTTCTGAAGATCCTCTAATTTTTCTGATCCAAGGTTAGTACGCTGCTTCATAAGACGCTGGCTTTCCTCTTCACTCTGCTGCTTGGCATATTCTGCTGAAGGTTTTCCATATAAAATAATGTGGGGTGCATCAATATACCATCTATAATAAAAGTCTACATTATTTTCTTTTCTCTGCGTAATAAGGCATTTCTATTTACTTTTTGAGAACATTCAACCAATCTTTGGCTGTATACTTTGTAAGAGTATCAAGGTATTCTTGATCTTTAACAGATTCCTTCAAGCTACTTCCATCCTCTGAGCCATACAAAAAATCAGAAATAGCAACAGCTGCAGCTGTATCATGAGCATCCATTTCAGCACTTTTCAGAAGCTATACAGGTTTAACAATCTTGTATGCTCTCTTCTTCTTTTTTACTATTTTACCCCAAGTATTTCCTTTTCAATCACGGTTGCCATTCTTGACATATCAATGTCATTTTCAGCTACTAAACGATTCAATGTTTTGAAAAACTCAACTGGAAGCCTTTCCATTTCTTCAATTGGCACACTTGAAGCTGTGAATGTTAAAGTGGACTTCAAGTGATCAGAGATATAAAAGTCGACATCTGTACAAAGAGGCTCTTCAATTTCAACGAATTCCCTTTGCAATACAGAAACAGATGAATCGGTAAGGTAAAGATTCAACACCTCTAGTTCTTTTTGAGTAAAGTATTCCTATTGAGCTATTATATAAGCTTTCATCTCACCCTTATTTTATATCCCTCTTCTTTTTTCTGTTTTACTTACGCTAGATTTGGGACCATTCCATGCAATAAGCAAAGTACCCATAGATTCATCTTCATCAGCAAAGAACACTGTTTCTTCAATGTTTTTTTCGATGTTAGGGAAATCACCTGTGTTTATCCAAGGTCTTTGCATTTCAGGAAGTGAGCCCTTTTCTAAAATAGATGCTTCCACAATATCTAAAGTCTTCATGAGCTCATCTTTATCGACTTTACCGGTGACAATTAAACAAAGATTATCTGGTCTATAGTAAGATTTGTGATAATGGCGAACTTTACAAAAAAAAAATAAGTAACAGTTCTAATATTGAAGGTATAACTCTTTTACTTTGCTCTACACTTAATTCTCTCAACTTTTTCATTAGTCCACCAGTAACTGATCTATAACCACAGTTTTCTGGATAAATCAGCTGCTTCATACGATGATGAATTCTTTCATCTCCAGCAGATTCACACCCTTGCATTTCTGAATAAACAACCTATTGAAAGCTATGTATTAAATATAAATTAACAAAAAACAAAACAAAAAACTTACACCAGCGTCTTCTCCTTTTCCATTAATATGATGTACTTCTGTATAATACCCAGATTCAGTTAATGTAGGATATAATATATGATCTACATAAATAGGTAGAAGATTTAAAAATCCTTTTGATCCAGCCGTCAAAATCGTGTAACACGTATGATCCACATCTGTCCATGCATTAGTGCCTTGAGCAAAAGCTCTATTAGCAAGTGAATCAAGTACACCCTTTTTAAATAAATCAGTTTCTGATCTTTTTTTATATGAAACACTTACCTTATAAGGATATTGACGACTTCCTAAAAACACAAGACTTTGGAAAAAAAATTTGTTAAAAGTCTTTTATAAAAGTTAGTCAGACTCACTGTTCTAGAGTATGTGGACAGCCAAAGTCATCAAATGCTACGATAATATTAGTGACAGACTTCTTTTTTTTTTTTTCTCTCCCTTACTTTCTGTTGCCAGTGTGAAATAGCCATTGACAGTAGGGGCTAAAAAAAAAACAGATCACTTTTTAGCTATAGCTTGTAATACACAACACATTATATAACCTTCAACATCTGCTAATATAACAGTTAATCCAGTTTTCTCGCTTTTGAATTTTGTAAATGTGACCCCAAATTTAGTGGGCACAGTGCAGATTTCCTTGTAATTATTCATTGAAGGAAAGAAACGAAAACACATACCACGCGTTCAAGTGTTAAAATACAACTCAGACAAATGCATCTGAATTTTTGTTCCGCAACGAAACTTAAAAGTAAACTCAATGCTCAAAAACAGTCTATTAAAGATACACTTTTGGCCAAATGGATTATGGAATAAACTGGTCCGAGCTCAATTCTAGCACAGTAGAACAGCTACTTTTGACGAGGATGCATCCAATTTTGATCTCAGAATCTGTCCATCACAGCAATATGTACTGGAAATCACTTTTGGTAAAAGAAATATATAGTTTTAACATTTTTTATGTCAATCTTAACTCTTGAGAATTGTTTCCGTATAGACAGTATCAAAACAAGTCCGAAAATACTTGATTATTTTACAAACTGACCAAGTGATAGAAGAAATTTTCTTTATAACACTTAAAAGCTCGCCTCACCGTTATTTTAGAGGTTTCATATCTGCTTTTAGTTTTTTATAACCTATACCCCAGTTTGAAAATGTAATCTCATCATTTCTATCAAAAAATATGCCTGTAGCGAAATAATTGCCAAATAATTCAGAAACAAATATATGTTTCCTACAGAAAGCTTTCCATCATCTTACTCCAAGTTCAACAAAACTTCCTAGAATGAGTTTTGAAGCTCCTTGACACCTTATCCAGCAAGAACTGTTTATGACGGCTTTACCATCCCAAGCCACCATCATGCTCTCGCCTACACAAGACCATCCCACACTCTATTGCAGATGAAGGATGTTTATTGTGTGGAGCAATCAAAATTGACGAACATTTTCTATGGTCTTTCCCAGCCAAATGACACATATGAGATAATCTATTTCCTCGTTTTCTTGAATTGCATTCAATGCTATCTTATGCACAATTAACTCAATACGTTTAGACAACATCCAAAACACTTGCTTATTGAAAAATTGACACCATTCATATCGTGGCATGCAGTGTTTTGAGATTATGGCGATCACATTGGAAATTTATTTTTGAAGAGGCATCTTTTTGGCCAAATAAAGCAACAGCAAGAGCTATACTCTTACTCAGTCAGATTTATTATGAGAATGTATTTTTTTTTTGTAGGGGCTGGTAGGCCGTATTTTTATTGAAAGAATAATAAATATATGAAGTCACGTGTATAACAGCGGTGAGCTCCTGATTAACAAAAAATAACATAAAAGAGAAGCGAGGTAATGTATAAGAGTGTTAAACTATTGAGGACAAAGCGTCGGACCGGAAGGGACCAACTAAGGAGAGGATGTTTTGGAAGACCGTTGTGGGGTCGAAAGGAACTTTGTCAAAGATAAATCGCCAGTGGGCTTTCCATATACCAAGAATAGTGCAAGCAATGATGCTTTCGTTTGATATTAGAGATAATCTCTGAGGAGGGAAACACAACAGGTGGATAGCCCTGTAAACCTCATGAGTAGTCATTATTATGAGAATGTACCCAAACAGAACACTCATAAACATAGCAATATAACGTCACAGTATTCCTTTAAGTTATTTGTTTATACTTCACGTTTTTAAACTTTAAAATGTATGCCTAATGATGGCTCTGGAATAAAATCCTTAAACCAAAAAAAAAACATACCTTGCACCTATTTTCCTTGTAACTGAGTCTGAGGCTATTTTCACTTGAGCCTCAATGAATACATCCTCACTGAATCTCTTTCTAGCTTTTTTTTTCTATTTTTTATTTGTATATGAGTTGCTGTATGGATATGACAGAAAGTTTAATAAATTTTAAGCATTCAGTGCCAACATCTAAAGGTGAAAATATAAGAAAAAAAAGCAACCATTGCTAATAAATCGTTTGTAAAAATGGATATAATTCTCATTTATTTTTTCCTTAAATTTAATATGTAATATGAGAACCATTAATCGTGACGGATGAGTGAGAATCATGCTGAAATGGCTGGAGACTTTATGCTAACCGACTATAGATAGGAGAATTTCCAGCATATCTTAAACTATGAAAAGTTCCTAAATCCAATATCAAAAAAGCGCTTCATATTTAAAGGCTTGAAACAAGAAACTCATATAGCTACAGTATATAACGAATGCCTTACAGTGCATAACGATCACCTTATATTATATAATAATCGCCTCTTACATTATAACAATTATCCAAATTACCATAAACAGAACAAAATCATAAATTCAAAAAATATATAAATAACTCTCACTTCTCACTTCACTCGTATTTTCTTACCTCTGATTTTAACTTTTTCTTTTTATCAAATAAATATTTTTTGAAGAGGCAAATTACCTCTTATTTTATTTAACATCAAGAACAAGAAATCCCTTGAAGCCATCATACTTCATTGTAAATCCTTTTTTATTTTATTTTTTTTTTATTTTAATTTAATCAAAACAGTCTAATCTACTTTACAAGATCTGATCGTCACTATATCAAGTGAACCGAGCCAAATCCGACTCACATAGTCAATTCTTATGTCAATCACAACTCAAATCTCTGCTTATTTAAACCTTAATTAACAAATCCGACATTATTACTGTAAGAATTTAAAGGTTCTTTAAAAAAGGACAGGTTTAAACTTATTTACAACAACCAGTTTATGTTTATTTAGTTACAATACGCTATGTAAAGTATAAGAGTGGAATTAAAAGGATTTTGTCAGAGTAACTGACATTTTTAACGTTTAAATTAGCAAGGAATTAACTATTTTGTTGAACTAAGCAATGAGGTAGTAATTGGCCCAACGTCCAATGGAGAAGTAAAAACACATTCTTTTCTTTTATTGAGCTATGTGCACTAATTTATTCATTGTTTGCTTTAACAGAAGCTCAAGTATGAAACGTAATTTGCTTGCCCATGCTACTATGAGCTATTCAAGGATGTGGATTCTTTAAGTATCCATATCACACATAAGCATAGTATCTTTAGTTTACTTTTTTTGCGAGTATCATTTATTAATTACTTTTACCTTTTAGGTTTAGCCAAAGAAAATGAGCTGAATTTGGATGGATCACTTTTAAGTGTACAGAAGCTCTCAAAATTATTAGTTCCCTTCAGAATCAACAGATATAGTAAAAGCAGCAGAAAATGTATCATTAGATAATGCCATAAAATTATTGTACCCTGAGGACAGTTGGACAAACAGTCAAATCATTCTAAATATTATCGTGTCCTTGAACTTGACGCCTTTGATATGTAGCCTAATTCTACAGATGATAGCCAACTCAAAGCCGCAGCCCTCGCCACACCTTCCCAATACAAACGTGTTTTGTATCTCAAGAAAGACATAAAGAGATTGAAGTTGAGCACTCCTGTTAAAAATGCTACTATCCCAGCTGCTGATTGTATATATATTAACAACTCGTCAAGCAATACAGCTTTTGATGAAATAATGACATTAAATCCATATCGCCAACTTCTGGCATTTGAGATTACATTTAGATTACTGAAGAACACCTCGAATTATTGAATGCTCATTTGGGGAACGGTCCTGGATATCTATGGCTGTTTCACGATTATTGGCTGGTGCTGTCTTAGTCGATGGCAATCAAATACTTCTTTTGAGTGGTGTGGGGACATATAGTAGATACCCTAGCATTGGTGATCACTATGAAAAAGTTCAACCTACTCAGGAATCCTTAATACTAGACTTTACTTCACAATATCCAAATATGCTGAAAATAGCAAAAATATATGTCGATAATTCTGAAAAATTAGTAATTGGAACTAAAACCTTCAACATTTTGACCATCTCAAGTATCAGAATTGATGATAGCAAAATAGTACCTGAAATCGGATCATCAACAAAGCAATTTACGCTGTCTAAAGGTACACGCATTTTTTTATCCATTTCATTAATACAGCTCTTCACTAATAACCTAAAATCATCAAATGGTAAAGTGCTTCATGTGGGAATGGATAACTTAGTTCATATAAGACATCTACGATCAAAATTCTACCAAATTACGTTTTCTCTAAGCAAATTATATAACATATTCACTCAAGGCGTCATTGTTCAACCTTTCACGATATACATACTTTTAAACAGAGCCAAAAGTGATAATGATTATATTCTAGGATCTAAAGTTATGCTAGTAAAAGGCGCCTATTATTTTGACAGCTCGCAAGGTATTCATCGTAGAATTCCCATTGAACCTACTACCAAGCGCAGGAACAAGCTCATCCAATATTTTGACTTACTATGCACCAACCGTATTCACAAAGCAGACTCCTTTGCACGCTTTACACGAATCCCATTTCAACAGCCTGATGCTTCCACCCAACTCATAAGATATCAATGCCCTGCGTCAAACTTCAATGCTATCATCACATCTGAGCTACAGGATGGTACTGCTCTAATTTTCATGTCTACTAAATGGTTCAGGCTTTCTCATCTTAAAACACTTGATAATCTCCCTGATACCTACCCACGTGCTTCCAAAGCATCTTGGCGCGCCTATTGGACAGCTCCTATACCGCATCCTGCCCGTACTGTCCTATGGCCACTATATCACAAGAAAATTTCATGTATAACTCGACTCCATAATATCGTCCCTTCGTACTTCCCAGACCCCACCAGTGTCCTGTGTGGTCGCGAAGAAACTGATGGACACTTTTTTGGCCCTGTCCAGCTAAAACGCATATTTAATCTACTTTAGCTTCAAAATTTCTTATGAACTCTGAATCTCTCAATTATCAGCACATTTGTGCTCCTGGTCTGGCCAAATAGACATCCGTCCTGAATTCCTCTTTGATAGCCCTGCTTTTATCGCGTGTGCTATGTATGCAGTCTGGTGCCTACACTGGAAACACGTCTTTGATCCTGGACCCTTTTGGCCTAATGAAGCTGTCGCTCGTGCTACGCTCCAACTACGCCGAATATATCGGGAAATCACACAAGCTCGTAAGACTATAAACTACGCTTAATTTTTACCATTTTCTATCTTATGTTTCTCTTTATTTCCCATAAATAAGTGCATATCACTGTACGGCACCTGAGTAAAATTCCTTTTACAAAAAACAAAACTGTCCAAATGATGGTGGAAGCACTGTACAAAAAATAAATGATCATTGTTACTTTGCTGATATCTTGTAGATTTATGTGATACGCAGAGGTAAAGTTTGATTTTACAGTTAAGATTGTCTAGTAAGTTGTTGTTCAATGTAGAGTTTAAGCGGATGCTTGATATTAATAGTGACCACTAGATCTTTTATATAAGATCAATACGATGTTTCTTGATAAAAAGTTATAATAAAAGAGCTCAACAGAGAACCTGTAAGACAAAGTTTAGATTTTTATTGTATGGATTGCATTGATATAAAGTGACCACCAGAGCTTGTTAAGTAGATTAGACTTGTTTGTAATAAGGCAACTTGATAAGAGTTTTGAAAATGTTTACAATGAAGATAATTGGTTTCAAGGGACTTGTCTTGCTTGTGTTTTAAGAGTGTTATACCAAAAGATTCAGGGATAAAGATACTTGATTTATTAGATAAAATATATTTAAAATAAGTAAAGTTAAGATATGTAAGTCAAGAGAAGTGAAGTAAAATAAAAATAAAAACTTGTTTATTTTATAGATAAAGGAAAACAAGCTTTGATTTTTGAAATAAAGTTCAAAATGGGGAATTCACAAGATGCAGTCATCATTGGCACTAACGTTATAACTTGCTTCGTCACAGTAGATTCTTCCTTATAGCAATATACACATCGACAAATGTAGGCAAATATGTGCCCGGCTAAATATTTAAGCGAAATCCGGAAGAAAAATTTGCCCGACGTCGGGTTCGAACCGACGACCTCTGTCGTGTGAAGACAGTATGATAAACCGCTACATCAGTCGGGCACATTTTCTTCGTTGAGCTATAAATTATGATGTTCCCTTTAAACGGCTAAACAAATAACCGATCACGTGAACTAGAAAGATTTATTGAAAACTACTGACCTGCAAGTAAAAAACCATTCAAAAATCAACAAGCATAGTCTTGTCTATTTCTTTAGCATTTATGCCTAAGATCTCTGCAGAAAGAAGCATTATTTTGACATCTCAAGATCTCGAACATTTGCAAATTAACCACCTGTTAAGTTGTTTTGTCAAGCCAGGGAGGAGAGAAAGTCGCGTTAAGGGCTTGAAGGTGCGAACCGCGAATAGGACACACAATGGTTGATAAGCAATAACGAGACAAAGATAAGAATAGACGGACAGTCTAATAGAGAGAATAACATTTGATGATTGACTGATGTTTATTAAATAAAAGATTATGGGTATTTATACTATTATAAGAAACGTAATTTAATAAAAGAATTAACTTGATGTCGTATCCCAACATACTTTAAACATGATTTATATTCAGTTTATAAGAAATCAGAGTAGTGAATGTTGTCGTATTTACCTCATTAAATACTTATTATTTGTGTGAGATTACTCATATAAGAAATAACAAATACTGAACACATAATATTATTTATTACATATTCTCTAAGACTCATTTACAATATTAACCATATACAATATTTATATTGTTCAAGCTCAATACTAAAGTTGACCTTGAGCTCACTTCGGTCCCTAAATAATTTCATTTCCTAAATAAAGGCGTAGTTTGGTTAAATGGGTTCTCTCTCTCGTCTTGAAACCTAATAAAGAGGTTACATAGAGACTCATTCACTAGTTTTCAAGTACTATTTCCTTTCTATTTCTCACTTTATTCTCTGCAAATATCCCAAATATTTTACAAAGATTTATTACAGACTTTTCTCTATTATTCGGATATAATTAATTCTATTCCTTCAACTCAGTACAAGTTGCTTTAATATGGCTCCTGAAACAATGACATGTAGTTGAAAATAGATCAATTTAATGTAAACAGTCCACTTGAATAACCTAAAACAGATCCTCATGTCAAAATCTATTTATACTAGATCTATAGCTATCTTGAAAAGGATATAAATACTAGATACAATAATATTAAATAAAAATATAACCTTTTTTTAGTTTCATTGAATTTTATAGTCTTTTTATTTTTAATAGATATTAAAACTTCATTGTTCTTTAATTTGTCAAGAAGACAGTGGCTAACTTTTGTTCATTATGTTTTATTTATCCTCCCATTCTTCCCATATCATTACTTTAGCAGGTCAACTGAAATAGCAGTGAATTCTGATCCTTATCATGGAACAGGTAGTCAAGTTCATAAAGTATAGTGTAGATGACAGGCGATCGAATAAATCATGAAGGGGCAGAATGAGAGGAACACGGTATTCCATTTGGTAATTTTTTGAGAAGGAACAATAGAGGATCTTGAACTGTTTCTGGTGTTCGTAAGCGATGATACATATCGAAACATTTTATTGCATATTATTTTTTGAGCATCTGAGTAGGATATCTTGGACAAAGTGCTAGTTTATCACCTGGTAGCCAGCCAAGGCGCCATCGCAGACATCTATTTCTTTCAGTTCTTGTCACTGGTAGTCAGGGCACTGTGAAATTTACAGTATCTCCACTTCAGCTTTGACCAAGGTGGCAACTAAATTCGTCCAATAAAAGTTAAATTTTGACCAGAAGTGATAGTTCATTTCTCCCAGCTTTACTTACCTATTTCGCCCATTTATGAACACTTAATTTGACCAAATTAGAAAGGGGTTTTCTTTAAAAATAAAAACAAACTCAACCAAATAGTACTGGTCTTTCGACTGAAGCCAACATTTTCTTTGTATTGAAAATGAGCGTATTAATAGTATTTATTTTAAGTGAACAAAGTGAGTATCAAATTTATACTTTTTGAACACTCAAGTATCGAACCCGAATCAAGAAGAACATCCAGTTGTTTTCCCAAAAGAATATCTTAAAAATAAGAAAACAAGTAAAAATCAATACCAGGCATATTCCAAAACAGAAAGGGGTCAATTTATTCAGATATATATGTTTATAAATCTCAATTACAACCAAGTGGCGGAAAAATAGAATATATCTGCATCTACGTTTAAGTACCGGATGAATGACAGAGAGACTAAATGTATAGTATCAGCTGGTACCGAATGGTTTATGCTTTTATAGTAGCTGTAGTGATACCTCATGTTTAAGGCTTTTAAGGTATAATGTGCTTACTGTTTTTCCTGGTGTCGCTTTATTATTAAAGCTATCATAATAATACTGTCCTATTAAAGCATAGTTTGGAGTTTATTCTGCTCTCTGCATATATCATGTCCTCCAACAAACTAAGAATATCCCGTGCTCATGGTGCTTGCATAGTGTTTGGAAAGCCACATTCATGAGAAAATGAAGAGGAATGCCTTTAAAACTAGATGATATCGGTCATGGGCTTACTTTGTGTCATTACAGGGATCCTGAGTGACCGGTTCTGTTGACGAATATCTACTTGGATAAACACCCTTTACACTACACCAAATATCCCATTGATAATAGTTTAGAGATTAGAAAAGATGATTCAAGCAGGGAGTTTCTTCCGAATATGGGTAGCTGTGTATATTCTAACTTAATTTACTTATTGTATCTAATACAACGAATATGGAGAGAGGGATATACTTGAATTCCTTAATACAACATTCAGGAACAGAACACCCGACTAGGAAGATACACAATTGTACCTGGTTGAAACCTTGAGCGTTGACAAGATTTACGATCGTGTCTCGGGTTTCATCAGCTGTTTTGACGATAAAGATGATTCTATTAGCGCCTTCAAAAGTTGGATAAAAACCCATCAACCAGGTTCATGTCTCTTTCTTTCGTTCGAAAGAGAAAATGATGACAGACGGTATTGAGTAAAGGATCTGTAGAAGAAAAAATTATGTTTTGAGTCAGAACCACTGGTGTAAGTCATTACTTTAAAAGATGAATAAAAGTCATGTAGCCCCACAAAATTATTTACATAACCAGGGAAGGAGATTGATAATGTACTGGACCAATAGAAGAAATACCTGGATAGGGTTCAAGAATGGAAGAATGAAAACTTGGGCCTTATTAGTTATGCAAGGAAGTCTCCCAATAAGGACGAGGATAACGAGAGTCGTGGAAATTGTTTAACACGAATGATAAATGTGCTTTATGATCGTCCTAAAACGGTAGTTGTGTTTTTGTAGCCGGTTTCTAGTCGTGATAATGATATTGAAAAGTTTACGCTTTCTCCGTTTTCATGCAGTGGTAAAACACAGGGTAAGAAGAAGACTTTGATTGAAGTTTTTAACAATCATTGATGTTCTAGTCGCGGACGGATTGTGAAATATTTTGAAGGATCCTGTTAGGTAGGAATGGCTGGCCATTGAAAATACAATATCAGCGTGCTTTCTATACTAAAGAGAGCGCTGTAATGAGTACTATATTAGTGATAGTAGCCCTGTTTGACAGTAGTTGGCTGAATAGAAATCGAGGGTTGAGAAGACGATGGAAATGTCCTGCGTGTCGACAGTGAGTCACAAGGATTCACAGATAACACCTTGCCAAGCAGCAAGTTTTGGTGGACACGTAAAAATAAAGTGTTCAGTCGAGTCGACAACTACGTTACAAAGTGAGCAGACTGGAGTGATGCATTTTGAAGACAGGAGGCGATGTAGCATAGTCTTATGCGGAATTCTTTTGTGAATTAATCTGAACAGGATATTTCTTTGAATTACCATTAATGCCAGAGACCAAAAGACGAGTCAGAGTTGTATTTGAATAGCAGTGAGAAAATGTGGTGGAGGATTCAACTAGTTGACAGTTTTGCGGAAAGTTTTTGTATCAATATTTCGAAACGTTTTAGGAGACAGTCAGAATTGTAGACAGTTGAGCAAAGGGTTGAAGCTAAGCTGATGTATCGGGATCGGTAGTTTGAGGCAGATAGTGTTTTCCGAAGAAGTAGTTGATGTATACGCTTCCGATATATATGTCACGAAAGGCTATTCTCTATGTTGTCCTTTTTTTTTCTCATTTTGGTTGATATCTTTAATAACAACCATGGTTATTATCACCAGAGAACAAGCTATACGTATATCCTATCATAAACCTTACGACAAGAGTAAAGCTTCTGAATTACTCAAAGCAATTGAAAATATAAATGTTGAACTTTGCTATAAAAATGATCCTTGAAAAACAATTCTTTTATATATGAATAGCATATGTGCAGATCCATATAACATTCATACATATCAAAAGGCAAATGAGTCTTCTGGTATCAACAATGAAATTCAAGATAAAAAGAAATAAATCGGTACCTTTTAACAAAAAAAAAAAAATACATACTTTGCATATTGATTACTCATACACAGATTTTTTTTTGTACAGTTAATCAAGTACAACTCGCAGAATTCCTGAATGCTGTGATCCTGCCCACAAATCCAAACAATGAAGAGTCTTATAATTCCCAAAATTTAGTTTGGAAGCACACGGGTATTTTTATGAAAAAACTGTCTATGGTTTTAGCAAATGGTATGAATCACACAAATTACGTTTAATGGAAAGCACGCTTAAGAGAAAAATAGATGAATCACAGTAGAGAGTCTCAATTCTTTTGCTTTATGTATTAAAAGATGAGTTCATTGGTAAGATATACTTATATATTTTTTTTTCATTAGCATGCAGTTGATCTAGTGTTTAGGTGGTGTAAAAGAAGACACTGTGGAACATTTGCCTCGCTACCAGACATTTATCCAGAGCTTAAAAGACAACTGTTATTATGTAGTAGGTTAAGCCAGAAAGTCCACAAATGAAAAAGATGACGGATCATGTGTGTTTGTTTAATTAAATGTGTAAAAACTTAAAGCAAAAACCCTTAGTCAGTAAAGTTTTTGCGTTTGCTTCCTGTAGACTTAATGAACCATTATTACAACGATATTTGAACAAAAAGGGAAATCTATTGTCACAAGTGGATGTGCATGGTGATATGCAAGGTGAGAAAATGAAATATTCTATTGTTATAATCATAATTAAATTTCAGTTCATTTGTTAGATATGCTAGCGCACATCGCTACAAAAGAAAAAGTATATATTGTTGCGATTGATTTTGCAGGCTTAATAACAAACTGTGATGATTTATTAGTCTTTTTAAAGTAATTTACAAAAAATATGATGTCAAAATAAAATGATTACTCGCAGCCTGTAATAATAAGAACAATTCTAACGTAAAGAAACTAATAATATATAAATTATTAAAGTTACGCATAAATTCAGGAGGCATATCGTTATAAATCCTTGTGAAAATGAAAAAACAAAAAGTGAGTCTCATGGTTACAGGTACGCAAACAATTTTTTTTTTAATTTTAAATGTCATTTATTTATAAAGTCCATTTGAGCGCGGGACGTTTATCACATCTATTCGCCTGGAATAGTTTAATATGAAATAAAGTAAAGTGAGACTAAAGAAACCTTTTGGGATCAAGGGTAAAAAAAAGGTCAATAGAACAGTATTTTGAACATGATAGCTTCCTTAATGTTTTAAGATCCAACTTAGAAGGAGCTGACCATGTAGAAGTCTGGTACAAGTGTATATATGGTGGTAAAGATGATCCAGTTCAAATACGATTGAGCATATGGTTGACCAACGAAGGATCCAAGGGGTAGTTACACGGCCTGAACGAGGAACTTTTGTTGTTGGTGGGAGGTTTAAACGAAATGGCAAAGAGCTTCAATAGTGCTAAGCATACGTAGCGGGTTATACATGTTGAGGCACTAGATATATGCGTTTTTGTCAACGTCTGATTCGGATGGATGAGACAGGGACAGGACCTAGGTTCGCAGCCAGGCAGTCATCCGAGGCGCCATCCTGTGCATAGGCTACGTTCTTTTCGGGTCATCGACAACCAAAGGATTGGATCAAATGAGACTGTTGGTCAACAGCAAGGAAGCAATTTTAACTCCTAAAGAAGTGCTGTGACATTTTCCATATAAAAGCTTTATGTGCTTAATGTCTAGCTTCATATTGTTTCCACCATGATGTTGTTTCTGGATACCAGGAGGTTGTTTTTGCTCGTCGTCCTTATATATCTTTATGTAATATCGGGCAGTTCTCGTAACAGTGTCAGCAGTTAAAGAAGCTTGTCTTTCTGATATATATTTCTCTATAACGAGATCAAGTAGTGATTGTACCTGAGCAAGTGTATAGGAATAATAGTTTCTAACTTTCTTCGTTTCAGAGACTTTTTTTTTTTTTTTTTTTTTTTTTTTTTTTGCTATAGACTGTTCTTTCTGAGAGGCTGCAGTTGCTTCTATCACATGCTCTTTGCAGACAGTTTAGTAACTATCAAGGTCCAAAAGCCTTTTGGTATCTGGTCCTTGCGGCTGCATGGAATGCTTAGTGTCTGGTTGCCAATGGTGCCATTTCAACATCAGTCATTTTTACCTCTTCAGTATGTTTATTCTTGACATAAAAAAATACTTTTGTTCCTATGTACAATAACTTCTTTTAAAGATATAAACCAAAAGTATATTATGATGCTTTTGTTTCATTTTCAGTATAAAATCTATGTTTTTAAATGATTTATTAATTTTTGAAAAATAGCGTTCTTGAAATGAGTAATTTCATACTCTTGAAATTCAAGTAATATTCGGTATTGTTTGAAGTGTATATCTTTCAAGTCTTTCATATTTGAGGAGTGTTATGAACCCTTAT
This sequence comes from Rhizopus arrhizus, assembly GCA_024220505.1. Lineage (NCBI taxonomy): Eukaryota > Fungi > Mucoromycota > Mucoromycetes > Mucorales > Rhizopodaceae > Rhizopus > Rhizopus arrhizus. Next base: position 148,270 of record JAKZZE010000022.1, read on the forward strand.
GGTTTATAAACCTTGACCGCGCCTGGTTCTATTTTTAGGTTGCTGTTTAAAACAAATGCTTACTGTTTCGATTCTTTAAGTTCACACTTCATTTAAATTTATACCTAATCTTTTATATAATTTAGCTGAATAGTCTCTAAATGCTATTTTTATTGCATTACAACTCTTTAAATGTCTGTTGACAATCTGAAAGAAGAAATTATTTTTGACAAGTATACAACAATAATATATATAATATTGATGTGTGTAGTTTGTAGTTGATTAAAAGTGAAATAAAATAAAAAAAAAAAGGAAACTTGATAATCGACGAGTCTTTTGAATCTCTTTATCAAGTGAAGACAAGAGGGAGTGCTCATTAAATACAAACTACGTATTGTTTTATAAAATTAATAATTGAGGAACCGATGACTATAATACTACGTATTATATAGGGGTAGCTTTAAATTATATAACATGGAGATCTTGAGTAATCCTATACGACATTTAAGTGTTTAATAAGGAAAATACGATAATGCACTTGTAGAGAATCAATAAAATTATTGTTGTATTCAGTCCAGTCACTACATGCAACAGTAGAGTGACATTGTGGTTTCTTGTTAAAATAAAAGATTGTAAAATTCAACGAGACCGAAAAAGTACATTCTATTTAATATAATTATACTTTGTATTTATATTCTCTTCATAAAAACTACTCAATCTTTTCTGAGATACTTTAGTTAGTTGTCGCTATAGAACGAGGATAAATAAAGTTTTAAATCTGTTCTTGGTCATACAAGTAAACTGCCTATATTTATTTTTTAAGTTGATTGTTGTAAAGCATTCGTTATTCTAATTCCATAATTTCAATATAAATCATGTTTAAAATGATTCGGAATACAATAAATTTTTTAAAATAATTACTATGTCAATTTTTATTACTTTTATCCAAAAGTGCTATTTATTGTATAGAATCAAAAGACCAAAGGCGCACACATGATTTCACTTCATCATTCATAAAAGCAACTATTCGGTCTTCGTCAAAACAAAGGGATTTTATATGTTGAAAAGGAAGATCCTGTAAGCAAGATTGATTTCTATTTATGTTGATAGTTACTGTTTCCATATCATTATTCTTCAATAGGTTCCAAACTTTAATTCCTGATCGATCAGCACTTAATAACTTTTCTTTTTCCATAGCCAGCGCCTCTACTCTAAATGTATGACCATATATTGTTTTTTTAAAATAAACAGCTAATTTATGATCTTTGATGGATACTATATACTGTTTGATAGTATTATTAGGATGGGCTGTTATCAAATAAGGTGGAGAGTAGACCATGGATGTAATCAAAGAATTGTCACAATTATCATTATTATTGTTATGGCGAGAGTAATAGCTCATGCTTGAAGAAAAGAAAAATGGTTCAGATTCTAGAGCAGTAACATGTTGGGAGGATTTGATAGAAGTAGGCGATAATATAATTTCTTGTAAGCCAACCGAGCTAGCATGGTTTCCCATTGAAAGGCCAAAGCATACAATAGCCTTCCACAAAAGTCGATTGTTATTGTATGCGTGGATATCGATATTCACTGGGTTCCAATCAACAGAACTTTGTAGCTTGTGAATTAACTTGACTGAGTTTGTCTCATCAATATAAATTGCTGATAATTCCATATTTTTTGTGCATAGCAGAATCATTGGAAAGCATATACCAATCGATATAACGCTGTTGTCTTCACTGAAATATGGGCTGTAATTCGCTATTTCCTTTATATTCAAATCACCAAAGTAATAATTAATCTCCCATAAAGCAAATCCTCCATTTGTATAGCCAGCGATCAATTGATGTGGATTTCCTTCTATTAACTTCATAAATGTTATATTGTATGCTTTCAAAGCAGTTGATTCTATGCGATAAAGCAATTTTGAGTCATTTTCTATGTATTTCCAAATATCTATGGCGTTATAGTTTTCTGATACTATAAAAACCAGATCTTTTACTATTTGGAGTAGCTGGCGACTGTTTGAATATAGTTTTGTATCATTTCCAGCAGGAATATTATCCACGTAACAATTTCCTATTGTTGCCGATTTCTTTATTAGAATATGATAAAGTTTTCAGCTAATAGAATTATATCTAGCTACCTGATAGCCAATTTTCATGAACTCTGTACTTTGCTTTCCAACTTCCTCCATAGCGTGTTACTGAGACTCTCCGCTTGTTATCAGTCAAATGTAATCCTTGCTCACTACTCGTTATAGAATCACGAAAACGATAATAAAACAAAGGTTTCCACAACTACAAAAATAGGATTCAATATAAAGTATAATTATGACAATGCACCTTTTATACCATCTCGTCATTTGCTAATCGAGCCCAATGAGAACTAACAGCTGCGCATTGCACAAGATCGGCTGAAGACAAATAGCTGAGAACTTTAAGGGCTAATTCTTTTGAAAATAAATTCAAAACAAAATCAATACGTTTCTCGTTATGAGCTGTTTTTTTTAAGCGCTTTTGGCGTTTGCGTGCAGGCTCAAGATTCATTTAAAAAGCATGATAAGAAAAAAAAATAATGCTTTCATAACTAAAAATTAAAAATAGTAATGTTTTATTGGATAAGACATTCTGAAACTTTAAATAAATCGTAATCTTTATTGGTCAAATTCGCATAGTTCAGACAATAAACTGTCAAATGTCAACATATCTTCAATAGCCCAAATAGCACATAGTATTGCTAGATAAAGGTGGTATCTTTCATATATTTTTAGAGCTTAGAAACTTGTCAAAAATGTTTTACCTTGTTTTCAAATAAGCTTGACAGAATTATATGTTCAGTAAATTCAATTGAGAGTACCTTAAAAAGACATAATATTTTTTTATAAAATAATTGAAGTCGAATGATACATTTGTGATGAGTAGAAGAGCTTTTTAAGATATCTGTTCAAGTCAAGATGTAAAAAAAAATCTCCTTCTTGTTCAACTTATCACAGGTTTAATTCTAGCCTGTGCTGATTATTCGTATTGTTTATCTCTACTGCTATGAATACCCTTAACGAATAGTTAAATATGTAAATAAAAGTTTACAAAATATTAAAAGTTAAAAATGCATGGTTTGTTCGAAACAACAAAGCTGACGCTCCATAGAAACTATAATTCTTCATGTTAGTCTTCGATGTCCAACAAAATATAGTTATTTGATTTTTTTAAAAAAAAAAAATGCCTTTTTATGATAAAATGGTTTTTTACTAATTGAATTGGTTGTATAACAAATCAGTTCATGTGTTATAAAATTAATTACAAAAAATTTAGCCATCAAACTGTATTGCATTCTCATCCAATTTTTGTCAAGGCTTGAATCTATTATGCATATTCAAACAAATGAGTTGATCACTTTTTTTTAAATTCAGCCAATTTGACAAAATAGCTTTGAAATTAGCATACAACCAGGTACATTTATAAACGGGATTGGCCCAAACAACTATTTATTTTGTATCAGTCGCTAAGCCACACCTTTAAATGGTTTATTACTATTTTCATAAGCGCCTTTTTTAAAAATGCGCTTTTATTTTTCAAACTAAAAATATGGGCATTACTTGGTAATGTAACGTACAAGGCTTATCTAATTCACTGTTTATATACTCACCTATTTGCAGTCTCGTTCGTTGGAAAAATGCGACAGGCATGCGTGATTTTACTTTTATAGCTGAACATGTCACCAAATCCTTACAAGGCAAAAATACGGGGCCTTGGTCACTTTCATTCAAAGTATTTCGTGACATTAATAATAACAAGGCGGTATCATTAAAGGATAGTAAATTACTTTATCAAGTCTCTCTTGGGCAACAACCTGGAAATGTATATTGTATGGTGGATGGCAGCGTGGTTGTTGAAGCAGGAAAAGAAATGGAAATCATTTTATCGCGTCTCAAAAATCTATGGCAATTAAGGCAGAATGTCACAATAGAAGTAAAATACACAAAGACAAAACAAAACAACCCTCGCTTGTATTCACAATGTTTTTTATAATTGTAGGGGACAAGTTATGAGATTGGTGATTTTACTTTAAGAGTAGCCAATATTTTATTAGGATCAACTTATAAAGGATTATTATTGGAGGTGAGAGATATAAAAGAAAAGACAACAGAAGATTCACTCTTTTAGTAGATTGATTATCACCCTTGCTCAACACCAAACAATGCAAGTGAATTATTTAAAGAGTTTGTTCAATCCATTGTTCCTCCAACTGCTCAGTTATCATGTGAATATGAGTATAATTATGAAGCTGTAGGATTAAGTAATCATGAATTTACGACTGCTCACACAAGTTATCAATACATTATGCTTTTTAAAAATGATGGTCTATTTTAATTCTTTATCTATTGTGTATCATATTTATAATACCCCTTTTTAAATAAATACAAAAAAAATCTATAAAAACAAAGATACAAGGGCAACCAAGAAAACAATGCTTGGCGTTTTGTACGCAGACGCGGAACTTGCTACAGGATTTGGTGTTGTTGAAGCTAATTGGGTAGCAAGGTGTGTGCTAGAAGCAGTAGTAACAGCAGAATGTGTGCTAGAGGCTGCAGTAGTCATAATCACGGTGCTATGTTGCTGAATAGTGGAGGAACCACTAGGCGCAGCAGATGAAATGGCGGAACTGTTAATGGAATTAGTGCCACCGGTTATGTTAAATGAGCTTGAATAAGAAGTCTCCCTGTAAACATTCAATGTACGTAAGATATAGTCCATTTGAATATCCTTCTTTTAAAACTTACATGCTACCATTGCTTGTAGAATAAGAAAACATAAATGAGTAAATTGCATTTTGTGACAGATTAGTGGGGACCTAATACGTACGTATAATCCATATTAGGATATCAAGCACGCCTCAATTCAATTTCTTGCTTTTCAGCTTTTTTTATACCTTCCAGCTATAATTTCCAGCATCACCGTCAACATTAAAGGATATACCAGTCAATTGCATCGTTTTGGGATTTAAACCTGTCAATAAGTATACAGTTGTAATATCAGAAGTACCATTTAACCATGCTAAATAACATATTTTCAATTGACTTGTATTAGGAGTGAGTAATTGTACTTACAAATAGTTACGCTACATAAGAAGGTTAATTTTTTTTTTTTCAAATGAGACAATAAAAATTTGAAAAGGCTTACTTGGTGCCTGCTTTAAATGATGTGCCCTGAATAGGATTAGTTATGTAGTAGGACCCAAAAACGCTTTGAGCTAAAAATGCCAAGAAAACTGTACAAATATATATTTTCATTGTGTGTAAATGAAGAAAAAGAATTAATAAAATAGAAAAAAAAAGCTTGAATTTAAAATAAAATCATTCTATTTCCCGAACAACTTTTTATATGAAACTTAACCATGTGTCATGTTGTTTAATAAAAGAAAAAAAAAAGTTTTACAATAAAAAAGGACCCTGGCTTATGTTTTTTTTTCATTAATTTTTCATATTGCGTACGCATGGATTAATTTTATATTTATCGTGCATGTAAAAAAAAATAAACCAATCACTGTTATATTTCTTACATTGAGATTCATGTGTATTTTGGGTTTAACACAATCGTCATAGACAAAAGGGTCAGTGCTGCTTAAGATGATACAGGGGTAACGTTACACTGCGTTTTATTTTCTGCAATATAAGTAAGGACATGTTAATCGCTGTGTCTTACTTTTAGTTTGATAATACTTTAGTTTGTTATCAAGGTCCGTACCGATTAAATTTTTCCGTATTTTTAATTTTTATTTTTTGTTTAATTTTTATTATTATTGTCATACTTGAGCGTTTTATTTCCATTGTCAATATTCATGGCCTATTTGCTTTTCTATTCATCAAACATGGAAAGGGAGATACTTTAGATTTTTTTTAAAAAAAAATCTTTATTCGGTTAATTGATCTAGCGTTAGCTTTTTTTTTTTTATTATTAATTATAAAAAACCAAAATATTAAAAAGATAAATTAGCTTTAATGATGAACTCTTTCAGCTTCATTATCTTGAAGTATATATTCTATGCTTAAAAGGAAGAAGTATTTGTCCATTTAAATATTAAAACAATCTTTACTTTATTTACTAGAAACCTTTTAGGATTTTGTACCTTTTTTAAAACTGAAACCTCTCCGATTTAATTTTATTAAAAAGCCAATTGCAATACTTGGTAACCAATCATTATAGTAATACGGTGATGATACAATTTTTTAAGTCTTTAAGAATAGACAAGGGTTCATTTTGCTTATTATACCTATTCTTTAATATATAATACCCTATTTTATTATTTCCACATAGCATACGGTCCAGTCTCAATGATCTGCACAAGTGTAACGTTTTCTGCAAATCAAAGTTTGAACGTTGTACAGTATCTCCACGTGCTCTCTTTTCTTTAGTTCCTGAAGATCAATGGAAGACATTTGAAAACAATTTCAATTTTATTATTATCAATTAACCTCTCTTTCGAAAATTATTTGCAATAATTAACCTAATTTCGATGATAAAGTATGCTTAAACTTATGTTCACAGCAAATATTCTACTCTCCTTCTCTATAAAGCAATCAAACATCAAGACCTTTAGCTAATTATTTGATCCTTATTAAATCAAGAGCGTCATAAATAAAAATCTCTTATTTTAATAAATCTTCTTATTTTTGTGGTGCATTTATGCTTTCTGTTGATAAAAACATCTATTAAAAATGTCGACTCTTTCCAGCACATACCTCATTGAATGTGTAAGCACAAAGTAAAAAAGGATCAGGTATATTTTCTTTATAAAGGAATTTACTGTAAAAATGAAAGAAGGTGATGCTATGTCTTTTATTATGTAAATGAGGGATAGGTAAAGAGAGAAAAGAAAGAAAAAAAGATTGTATAGAGCATGATATTATATTTGATTCAGATACTGAAATAATTAAGGACAGTTTGTCTTGGAAAACAGATACAAGCAGGCACCTTTATAACCCTATTTATTCTAAAACAAAATTAAACCGACAAGAATGATTCAATAGAGACAAAAGATTTTATATGAACATGAATTCGTCAGCTAATAGTTCAATGGAAGACCACTATGCCAAAGCAGCCGTATGCTTGGCAAAAAAGACAGCTTTATCTTTTGATGCAGATGTATATATATATATATATAAAGGGAAATGGTTCACCAAGCAATTTGCATGACAAATATTACCACAAGATAGGTAATATTTGTTGGTTCATCATTTAATAATGAACTTTTGATTTTGTCTTGGAACTCATTCCTTTACCTTCTTTTCGCACCACTGAATGGCTTATTGGACTGATATTCTTGTTCTAAAACAAGAGAAACCATGAGAAATACACAAAATCTACTCGGTCTATTCGGGCTTCGTATCATAGCCTTTTTGTATTTTTTTTTTGGATAGCTCGCCATCTTTGTTGACATGCTGTCCAGTCTTGGTGTGGTACTGCCCAAGGTCCATCTGTTTGGCACCATGCCTTAATATTGAAGTGTCGTATCTATGCCCTGAATCTTTTGAAGGCTATGCGGACGAGCCGCTACACCATGGTATGATTCATCATGGACTTTGAGTTAGTCATAAATAAAAGAACAGTGATTCAACAGGCTGTTGGAAGCTTGCTAAAACTACAATAAGCAAAGCTTCTCTGTGGGCACCGCTTTATAGAGCATAGATCAAGAACTTCAAACAAAAAGAGGAAAGTATCAAGCACTGTTGCAAAAAAGGCATGCAAAAGCAGTAATAATCTCCGAACTATTTGTCACATTCGGTAAATGTTGGATTATGCAACTATCAACAATACATAATCCCCACTTTGTATGATTTTATAAAACAAAAAGTAAGGGAATGATATAATAAAGAAAAAAATAAGCTTTGTGCCTAGGAATATAAAGTCAAAAATGACACCATTGGCAGATCGTTGAGTTTTTTTTTTTCTTCATCACTCAGTTTTGGTCTTCCTCTTCCTCTTACCTTCTTTACATGATCTATATCATCGTTACCACTGTTGCTGCTGCTGCTAATAAATTGCTCAACGTGTGATGTTTCCATTGCTGTTTGCTTTTTTTCCCTTAGCAAGTTGAGAGATATCAGTAACGGTTTTTTTTACACATTTAAATTCGTAAAGAAATAAAATACTTTTAAGCTTTTCTCTTTACGCCTCAAGGGAACGACCAACCTATCATTTTTTGCTTTAGACATATTATCTGAATACATATTGTCTAATTAAATTACAAGAAAGCGTGTTAAAATGATGAGACAAAAAAAAAAAAAAAACTATGCCATATTATGGTTGATTACTTACTGTCAATATCTTCATTAGAAGGAGAGTTGAGTAAACTTCTAAATTCTCTTTTCAAAGAGCTCTCAGAATCAGCAATCGATACATCAGATATAATTGACCGACTTCTACTGTGCAGAGGATGTATCATAGTGATCTTACTATAACTTTCCAAGGGATCATTATCAATAGTCATGGTTGAAGCATTAGGGCCACTAACAGCTGCTTCGTCCAAAGATGATCTATTTCTATTACGCCTTATAATTTCTTGAAGAAAATCTAGTATCAGACAGAAAACACAGTGTAAGCAATGGATCTTGCTGTTGTAGTTATAGCTTATTCAAACCTATTACTTACTATGACAGTCATTTGAAGTATATGTAATTTCTCATGGAGCGGTGTGATTTGAATGGTCTACCATTCTGCTTGTTACTGGGGTTGTTATCATATGCCATGTCATTTGCTTGATTGTTTTGTTGAACTCACTGCTTTCAACATCTATTACGTAATATATACACATATTTATGATTTTTTGATTTTTGCCTTATATAAAAGATTTTCAAATACATACCATCAAAATGAGAAAGATCGATAAGCGGGATGGACACGTTATCATCCCTATCTGTTCTTATTTTCTGAACATCTATTTGATGCAGGCCTTCACGTGCATATCTCATCCTTTCTTCTGTTAAAGCACCTTCGTGCTGGCCATGATCCTACAAATTTCCATCCAAACTAGGGTCGGATATACACAAGATACCAAAGGAATTTTCTGGAGGAATACGTGACTTATCTTCATCTGTGTAATACATGTTGTAAGAGTGAGGCTCATTATTTCCCGTTGAATCTGGTATTTCAACGTCGTCACCACGAGATTCCTGGTTTATTTTTTGATTTTCTTCCAGAATTCGACTCTCGTTTTCGTTTAATGAACAATAAATATAGATAAATGAGTATAATTAAGTATGGCTCTTTATCAGAGTATTGAGCTTTTTCTTTTACCAAGTCCTTCCCCAGTAGCGGTATTTTCGTAAAGCTCAGTATCATTCGAAAGTCTTTATTCATTGATAAGTTTACGTAAAAGTATCCTTCTTTCACATCCTCTCCAAGTTGAATAGGTGTTATTTCAGGATGGATCATTTTTCTTAGTCTTTCTGGTATGAGAGAGGCCCTTAGTGTAATTGTTATGGCAAGTGCTTGCATTTGAAACTTTTCTTTAATAACTTTTCCTAAGAACGCCCTGATAGTAGGTTGCTGTTTCATTGCACTGGTAGCGAGTAAAATTAAAGGATATTCCTCCTCATTTGTTCTACTGATATTCTATTCATTGTCATAACTATGAATTGTTTATTGAACAAAATCCAAACCGACAATCACCTTTACACCGTAATTTCTAGAAAAAAATTTAGTTGCGAGTTTTTTCCAATCAATAGAATAAAATCGTAAAACAAGATTTTGCTTGTCGTTATTCTTTGAAATATTACATTTACACGTAAATGTTTATATTTATAAATGTGATGATTATGAACAACTTACGCAATATAAGGTTCATAGAGTAAGAAATATACCTTCCCGTTAGCATGATCAAGCTCCATTGAGTGAGGGAAAAAAATACCAGCAAAAGTGGAAGTAATAATAGATTGCATTGTCTGTAGTATTCTTAGTCTAGTTTTGGAGTTAATATAGAACACATATCAAGTTTGGCTGCAGTTCATTAATCTATATTCTCGGAATGATTCACAAATATAAAAAGCGTGATTAATCAGCTATAAACTAAGCTCATGCTCTATCTCTTTTTCTGCTCAAGGTTGCCTAATTAATTAATTAGCATACAGCGATTGTTTGGTCTTGTGTGTAAATTACGAGTATTTTTTGTTTATGTTGTGATTCAGATGTGCAACATCGTGTCAACTCGCTTTGAACATTTTTTTTTGTAATCTACAATACAAAGCGTCTAGTGGTTATTGAAAGCTCGTTTCCTTGTACTTTTCTAGAGTGGTCTATCCCAGTATGCTTCAGAAATTTTGTCCTCTATATAACAAAATTTTTGACAACACAATTTGATACCAATTAAACAACTATAACTCAATGATGTCTACAGACTTTCAAACATGAAGCTATGAAAATCATATTTTTTTTTCAACCAGGTTCTCTTGGATTGATGTTAAATTTTGATTGTTTAAAAATGTCATGTCAGTGGATTTATGAGCAAAAACTTCCTCCCCCCTGATGCTGCTATTTATGGGCATGTTTGGGTAGAAATGTCATGGCTTTCACAGCAATCTGCAAAAGCTTTCCATGAATCTCCGTAATATGGGCTGACATCACAATGATAACGCATATCGCTCCAGCAGTAGTGAGTATCAGTTGCTCCAGTACGCGATTTTTGATGAAATAACATGTCTATGTACTGGTCTCTCTTTAAGATGCAAGGGCCTTGATCTTATATGTATTTTGTGTATCTAAAACGAATAAGGTGTGATTCTCAATGGACTCACTATTTTTTTGTATGCCGTTAAAAAACGTCTTGTATTACCCACTCAGTTTATTAAAGCTATGTTTACTGAATGAAGAGAATACATAGGAGCCACAAAAAAATTTGATGGCATGAATACCATGAAAGCGTACTGAAATAAAAGAGGTGTTAATAAAGTGAGTACGAAGTAACAAATGATCAGTACATGATTAAAAGTGAAAGCTATGCAAGCGATCCATAATAAAAATCTTACTGTTATGATTGAATAAAAAAGTGGAATTAGTCTTAATTCTATGTTAACTGATGGTAAGCATTCATTTGCACTGTGTATGTTATATAGCACTTTGCTCTATATACAATTTATACCGTACTACCTCAATTTCCAAATCACATTGTTATGTTCTAAGGTATAGTTTGTATCGAACAAGCTTTCTCTTTCTCCCTTACATAATAAAGGTATTTAAGAGATTTATCGATTGCTTGTCTTATTTATTGGCTTTATTCATCGAGAAATATAGCATGTCTATTTCACACTGGTCAAAAGAAGATAACGTAAAGAAAACTTTCGTGTTTCAGTTACCTGTTTTTGTGTTTCCTTAGCAGCTGGGTGATGTTGGCTCCTTCCTCCTTACTTGGCAGGAATATTTTAAGATATGATTCCTTTTTCTAGACATAAGAAATAAGTTTTATATATACTGTCTTTGTATGATTTGCATGTATATGTAATGGCTCGGTTATATAAAAATGGTATGAGCATAACGTTGTTGCACCAATTAAAGTGTTCTTGTACACAGATTCTTAAATGCGTCTGTTAATCAGAAAAGCATAAACTTTTCTTTTCTTTATTTCAGTATCATTGTATATCCATAATGGATGAGCTATCTGATGTTTACAGCAATGTGAACCGGGAATCTTTAACATATGATGGAATAGACTATGACCATTTGCGTGATGTAGTGATTGCACAAGTAGAAAATTTAAAAGAACAATTGAATTTGGAAAATACTACACTTCCTGCTGATGAAGACATGTTTCGAATTGCTGGTACAAGTGCACAAATTCAAAGACAAGAACAAGAAGAGGAAAGCCAATTGTTGAACTCTGGTGTATCCGAGTTATCTGATTCGTTGTCAGATTGGGGCGTTTCATTTACACCAATAAAAGTGCCGCTGATGATTACAGATATTTCCATAAGTTTGGAAACACTGGTACCTCGTTTAATTAAACTAGGTATCGATATTACAAAGCTAACTGCTAAGGCATGGGGAGGTACTCGCACAAAGAATATACCAGATGTTACTGTTCTTGGTCCGTTTCTTCCAGTACTGGAACCTATCATTGGTTTTGGAGAACCCATATCATATGAAAAGTACGAAACTTACTCGGAAGGAGAGTTGTTGGTAACCAGCCCAAGTGTGACGTTTGAATTTTGGACAAGCTTGATGCCAATATTTCATACAATGTTATTTTGTGGATCCCTGGTTAATGGTAATCTGAATTCCGGGATGACAGTCAGACGTGGCTTTGCACATGGGATACTTCCTCTTGGTCTAAATGGTGTAAGGGTAAACCAAGCGTATTACTACCTTTTGAAAATGGCTGAAGAAGTCTGGAAAAGGGGAACTTGTGCGGAAGATTGGAACGATCATAGATGGCAACAATGGTCAAATCAATTCAATCCTAAATCCAAATGCAAAGCTTCTGTAGTTCGAGATCTTGTTAGGATTGCTATAATTGGTGGCAATGTGGCTATACGAGTATCAGACATTGAAACTGCAGCAATCGCATTTGCTTTGGCGCAGGTAAAGCTTTGCAGGATTGAAGCGTTGGATTTTGGTCTTGGTCCAAGAATTTATGGATTAGAAGAAGCTGGTTTCAAAACATTGAATCTGAAAGCATCAAGAATGGAAAAAGAATTTTTTACGTATCGATACATCAATCGAAAGTCTGTTTTTAACTTGTGTGGAGTGTCAGCTGAGTTTGAGGAAGATTTAATGCGTTGGCTAGACGATGAAATTGCGAGAACAATTTTTCTTGGAATCGAAAACGGTGATCCTCCTGGTACAGTAATAATGACACCAAGCTTTTGCGTTTTAGCAGACACAGGTGCAATCAAATCATTGGGACCGCTCATAAAAAACATCGCTATGGACATTGCTGAGAAATGTAGAGAATGCAAAGGAGCATGTATCAGTATGATACTCAAGATGGGTAATATGTCGTGTGTTGGATGCCGCACTGCACTTTTTCTCAATGCTGTTGTCTCTAACTATGTTGCTGGTGTTCTTTTGAAAGGTGGTATGGCAATCGACCAATGTACACTCTGTGGCGACTTGGAACGTACTTTGAAAAGCTTAAAACGGTTATCTCGACAAGGTGTGTATGGGCTTGGAGCCTTTTTGACCAGTTGGTATATATTACGTAGTGGTGAAGATGCTCCTCACGAAGATTATGGTCCAATATTAGGAATTGAAATGGATGGTAAAGTACATGGTCTACGATATGCTATCAAGCCTGGCACAAAAGGATCCGTTTTGGTTAGTTTCAATGGACATATACATAATGGATCACATGCGTCGGCATGCCTCGTATTTGAAGAGCCAGATCAATTCCACCATGAGTTAAATACAGCTAGGGTCGAACTAGTTACGGAGCAAACTCCAGATGTAATCCCGCAACAAATTTTATTCGTTCGATCAGAACCCAATTATATTGCTGTTGATGCTTTTTTGGTGTATTCTACTGGTGAGCATTTACAAGTAGGACTAGGATCATGGAATTCTAGGAACAAGCATAGATGTATTGAAACAGCTGAAAATCTAGCAGTGCCCTTAAATGTGTCTCAATGTGTTGATGGACGCAGTACTGTCAGGCTCTTGGATGATTTTAAGCACGTACTACACACTTATGGCAATGAATCATTACAATCGTGGATTAGTGGAGCTTTTATACGTGAACTATTATGGTTTCAAGGTTGTAGGCCTCTGAATAATGCTCTGGCATTGGTTTCACAAGGTGGTATATTGATTGAAGGCTGATCTCAAAATTACAGGGCTATTGCCAATTGATGTACGAAATCTATTATATCTACCATCATGAAAAGGCTTGATTATCACAAAATGATTTTGACAAGTAACGAATAAAATGGCTTTTACATTTTCAAAGATTCCAAATGTAAAAAATAAAATAAAAATAAATAATTAAAATGGATCACTGGAATTTCATGATCATATGAAACTTTTTGACTCTATATATTATCATTATCAACTTACTATTCAAGAGAATAAAGATTAGTTGAGAGATATCTGCAGATAATATTTCGAAATTATGTGGTACTATTTAAGCGAATCAAAAAGAGTGCTGACAAGTGAAACATGAGTGAGTTTTAAACATGTGTAAAGAACAGATTAACAGTGTCGGTGACAACGAGGTTGACTTTCACAACAAATGGGTGTTAATTGATTAAGCAGGATTTTAGACCTACAAGGCCCATAGCATGGGGTGATCATGTAAAGGAAAGTCATCTATTATTACTGTTCTCAGCCACAGGACAATCATTGCCATTATACTCAGAGAGATACATCCTTGCAGCATGGTCAACTTAATGCTTAGGAAATTGGGATTCAGGTTACTGGGGATCTTGTACACAGACTTTATGTTATAGGCTTTAGAATGACAGCTATGGTATATTCCATTAAACAATACCCATAAATTCTGTCAAAAACAACTTCACCATCTGCTTTAAATCGTACATGTCGAATACTGCCCTAAGTGATAACTACAAAACCTGTTGGTATGAAAGGAAGAAAAGATTAATATGCTATTGTCTGAGCAGTGTTTTATAATTTTAATATTGTTTCATTCTATCGTATCCATTGTATGCTTATATCTGTAAGTCTTTTATACGTCCATGATAAAGCTTGAGAATGCCGTACGATAAGGTCTTATGGATGCATCTATTTATTTTTATCTCAGCTTTGCAAACCAAATATCCATTTTATGCATCAAAGACGAAGCATTACGTTAATTAAAATGCACTTGACCGTCATCTTTATTTTATTTGATTAAAAAAAAACTGAGCAAAAACATAATGCTATCGCTTTGCATATTCAGATAATATATTATTTAACGTTTAGTGAAGTGCCAAGGAATAGAAAATAGTTTTTTAATTAAAGTATCTTCCATTTTATTGTATCAAAAGAGAGTCTGTAGATACCATCCCCTTGAGTAGATTGTTTGGCGTAGGGTAATGTGATCATAGAGGTGGTGGTAACAATACTGTATATAAGGGAACGTAGTACAGTATTTTAGGACTTGGATTATTCTATGTCGTTCTCAAGCAAACTTCCATTCTAAAAACGTCATACTTTACATCCCTATCAAAACCAAGACTTACATGTTTGGGGTCTGTGCAATGCTTTTATTAAATTCATCAAACTATAATAAATTAATATAACTACTTTTATTTAAAAACCTTAGCAACTTCATTTTTATAAGTATTCAAGGTTAATGTGTTGGTCGGAAGCTTCCAAGCATAGATATATACATATTTAAAGAAAAAGTACAAATTAGGAAGAGGTGAAGAAAGAGGAGCGGAAAGGACAAGTTTGCTTGAAAATAAAAATGGGTCGAATTTATCTGTCTCTTTGGTCAAAATTGGACTACATCTTTTATTGATTTTCTCTCTATAAAGCAATCCAACATCAAGACCTTTAGCTAATTATTTAATCTTTATTAAATCAAGAGCGTCATAAATAAAAATCTCTTATTTTAATAAATCTTCTTATTTTTGTAGTACATTTATGCTTTCCGTTGATAAAAACATCTATTAAAAATATCGACTCTTTCCAACACATACCTCATTGAATGTATAAGCACAAAGTAAAAAAGGATGGGGTATATTTTCTTTGTAAAGGAATTTACTGTAAAAATGAAAGAAGGTGATGCTATGTCTTTTATTATGTAAATGAGGGATAGGTAAAGAGAGAAAAGAAAGAAAAAAAGATTGTATAGAGCATGATATTATATTTGATTCAGATACTGAAATAATTAAGGACAGTTTGTCTTGGAAAACAGATACAAGCAGGCACCTTTATAACCCTATTTATTCTAAAACAAAATTAAACCGACAAGAATGATTCAATAGAGACAAAAGATTTTATATGAACATGAATTCGTCAGCTAATAGTTCAATGGAAGACCACTATGCCAAAGCAGCCGTATGCTTGGCAAAAAAGATAGCTTTACCTTTTGATGCAGATGTATAAAAAAAAAGGGGGGGGCGGGGAAATGGTTTACCAAGCAATTTGCATGAAAAATATTACCACAAGATAGTTACCTACCTTTGTAGAAATTAAATCACTCATCGACACAGCAGTATCTTTGTCAGTGTTCGAAACATTGTCTTTCAACGAAAACAAGATATTAGATACTTTGTCTTTAATATCTCCCATGGCACCTAGCAAACAAAGTGCAATAAAACTACTTGACAAGTCTACTTGTCGCTTAGAGTACTCTTGAACTTGAATCATCAAATTTTCAGAAAATTTAGAAAAAATGAAGCTTTGCCCTTTTTTTTTATGCCGCAAAAATTACATAGGAGCGTGTTTGATGCAGTTGGTGTGAATTGAACCCTATTTTTCGTCATGGAACAATGGTTTAAAGATTTCAAATTCAGTTGGTGGCTAAAGTATTTGATAGAAAAGTGATGGGTTTTTTTTTAAAAAAAATCGCAACAGTCTGCTTTCATGCTCCTCGTTTGTTTATTCGTGTTAATTATGTGATTCCGCATTTTATGTTCAATAAAAGTTGCCATCTGCAAAAAAAAATAGATTGCCACAATAAAAGAGTAAGAAGCTTGCAAGAAAAGAAAGATGGATGAAAACAATGATTTTGTATTCATTTGAACAGGAAGCGCTTGATCTACATTAGGAAACTGTCAATCGGGCCGCAACCGGATAATTGCATGCTTATGCAGTTTTACTGTGTAAAGTAGGGAGCAGGCAAAAATCTTTGTAGCGCACAGGACAGGTGTTTGACAAGATCTTTGTGGAATATATTTAAAATAACAAGTTCAAATAAATAAAACCAAAGAATTTAACTTTAGTATTGTTTCTATGATTTTCATACAAATTCAACACAGCCTATGACGATGCTCAATCTTGGATTTGTCGTCAAGGTCAGTTATGAACATAGTTAATCATCTTTTCTGAATTTAATTAATTTTTTCATAAGTTTGGCAAAAAGGTGTCAATAAGGTTGATATGGAAACATAATGTGCTTTCTAAATAACATAAATAAAGGGTCACTTTGATTTAAAAAAAGACCTTAGACTACTCTCTTTCTGTAAATGCATTTTTCCGTTTCTCATGTTCTTTTAAATTATTAATTTTTTTTTACGAGCCTGATCTATTAAAAGGATTATGTGGGGTGTTGCTTATTCAATAACCGCAAAAAGCAAATTTTTTCCAAAAAAAAATTAGCTTTTTTTTTCTCCACATAAAATGGGAAACTTATTTTCAAGATCTGTCAACGATCTAAATAAAGGAAATAAGCGATCGCTTGAACCAGAAGAAATAAATGGTGATTATAAACGAGTTCGGCTTGAAAGCATAGTAACAGAAGAGAATGTGGGTATCATTGCTTATGTGAATCCAAATCTTCCCGGGTTCCACAGTATTTTGAAATATAGGTATTAAAAAAAAAAAAAAGCGAAATAATAAGCAAAGGCTAAATGATAAATGTAGAGCTGAGGACTTTCTTGTGAATGAAGTGGATATGGAAAAAAACATTATACATCTTACTTCTTTAGAAGCTCCAAACACAAAAGCTAAAGTAAGTACCAGAACATGTTTTCCAGTGTTTAACTAAAGCGCATCGTAGGATCAGGAAATCGATATACTTGAACCTAAGGAGTTTGATAATCAGGTTGCCAATATCATGGGAGAAGAATTTGCAGTACAATTTCGTCAATTTTTAGAAAATCCTGAAGATAAAGATGCTGTTCTTACTGTTCCTGTAAACAAAGACAGAGTTTATATAACAATACAGATTTAACACATACTTTCCAGGCTGACAAGGATCAACGTATCAAGCTTTATCGTCTGTTAGAAAATAATTTAGAAACAAAACTGTACAGTCGTGGTAAAGATGGAAATATGATTATAAAATGGCCAACGTCTACCGAATATCAAGAGGGTATACAATTTAACAGACAAAAAAAAAAAAGGTTAATTACGTTTTTTAGAATATATTGATTGGAATACAATTGGAGGAGATTATTTACAAGTGCACATGTATAAATCAGGCATTGATACAATGAATGCCATCAATGTGATTTCAAGTAAAGCAGGGCAAGTACACGCACAAAGTGAATCTTATTGTATTAACATGTCAGTAGTGTTCACGCAAAGCATTTTGGATATGCAGGAACAAAAGATGCTAGGGCAATCACAACCCAAGCTTTATCATTAAAACGAATCAAACCAGGTCGTTTTGTGGCTGCAAAAGAAGAGTTGATGAAGAGTGGAATTTACATTGGTGATTACAAGTGAGTGGTGCACTATTTGACATTTTTTCATACCTAATTCATACTGCTTTAGGTTTGTAAAGAACGGATTGACCCTTGGGGATCTTGGAGGAAACCATTTTACTATTGTCCTCAGGTAAACAATACAAAACCATCAAGTTATCCTGTAACTCATCCTTTTTATCAGAGACGTGAAGGATATTACTGAAGCTGGTTTACAGACGTCTTTAGAATCATTAAGAGATAATGGATTTTTGAATTATTTTGGAATGCAACGATTTGGTACAAGCACAGTTTTAACTCACACCATTGGATGTGCCATCATGAAAAAGAGATATGAAGAAGCATCCGATTTGATTCTTTGCCCAAGAGAAGGGGGTACATGAAAACGGCTGTGTTTGTTTTTTGTAGCTCATCATGCTTGATATAGAACGTGAGGATTATAATAATGCAAGACAGCTTTGGAAGGACACCAGAAATGCTGAAGCTACTCTTGCCATTTTTCCTAAGAGAGCTATGGCTGAACGCAAACTACTCATGTTTTATTCAAGAAATCCAGGTCAACATGCTAATGCAATTAAAAACGTAAAGTGCATGTTTCTTTGCTGCAATAGGCCCCTTGATTTACTGTTTTTTTTTTTTATAGTTACCCAGACACATGTTGTCTTTGTATTCTCACGCATATCAATCTTATGTTTGGAACCGAGTTGTCTCTGAACGGGCTAGACTTTATGGATCTCATAAGCCTTTAGTGGGTGATATTGTTCTTATTGAAAATGAAAAGAAGGATGCTTCTAAACGTGATTCTAAAAGAGATCGTGTTGGAAGACGTGATTTTAATAGCGTAAAATGAAAAAAAAATGATTTACAGAAGAATTCAACTCTTTTTTTTTAGCGCAAGGTTCCCAAGGTGTTGACTGAAGAGGATGTAGATAATTATTCAATAGAAGATGTTGTCTATCCTTTACCCGGTAGATTGTCTGTTTACCCAGAAAATGAAATAAAGAAACTTTATGTAGAAATTATGGGTAAAATAATATAATGGTTAATGTTACGATAACTGATGAACTGTTGTATTTAATAGCTGAAGATGGTATTTCGATAGATAAAAAGGACAGGCATTTTGAGTAAGTTTTTTTTTTTTTTTTTTTTTTTTTTTTTTGACCTCCTTTTTGGAACAAGAAGCTAATACAAAATATGATAGGGGCTTAAATGGAGATTATCGTCCCTTGTTGGCAAAACCAGAACAGATGAGCTGGTAATTTAATTGATAGATAATAGCCTCAGTTTTCTTATATTATCTCAGGTCTTTTATTCGTTATAATGATCCAGTCGAAAAGCTCTGTAACACTGATATAGACAGACTCCATGGTTTACCCGAACCTACTGGTGTACAAGGTAAAAGTACAAGATAGGTTGCGAACAAGAGCTAATCCTATTCATTACAGATGGTCAGTATTTAGCTTTAAAAGTTGAATTTACTTTAGGAACTAGTCAATATGCTACAATGGCATTAAGAGAAATCATGAGAGCAGAAACCTCTTCTCAAGTTCAATCTACTCTTTCACATCATTAAAAATGTTAATTTTGCATAAATTATATATTTTTTTTTCCCTTGTATCAATTTAATCATACCACAATTTGACTCTGAGTCTTAAAGATATAAAATATACCTCCTGTATTCTCACTCTGATAATACCCTATCCAAATTAGGTTAATAGTACTGTCTATATAAATCAAATGGTTTATCTTTTTTTTTTTATCTCCCTTTTTTCTTTATTGATAATAGTTCAAAATGACTGTAAATTCCAATGTTTATCTGAAGCATGCTCGTTATGGTAAAGATCTTGTTCGTCTGTTGAGAGTATATAAAGAAGGTGATGTTCAACACTGTACAGAACTTACTGTAAGTTGTATGATAAGATGGGACGTGTTTATGTTAATATCAAATTAGGTGAGATTGTTATTAGAAGGTGATATTGAAACTTCTTATACCAAAGCAGATAATTCGGTTATTGTTGCTACAGGTAAAATAAAAAAAAATAAAAGGAAAAAGAAAGATGGACTGAGATATAAAGAAGATACTTGCAAGAATACGATCAATATATTAGCAAAGAAAAGTGATAATGTAGACAATATCGAACTCTTTGGTCAAGAGATAACAAAACACGTATTGAAGCAATATGCTCATATCTCTGGTGCATTTGTTGATATCATCAAACACAAGTGGACAAGGATGATTGTTGACGGTAAACCACATAACCACTCATTTTTACGGGATGGAGAAGATATTCAGACAACCTCTGTTCATCACTATCGAGTTGGCAATAAGATTCACATCACCTCCGGACTTCAAAAACTTCTTGTGTTAAAGACAACTGGTTCTGCTTTCCATGGGTTCTATAAGGATGAATATACGACACTTGTCGAGACCTGGGATCGTATATTTTCTACTTCGGTGGATGCCAAATGGACTTTTAGCTCTAATTCTCCTGATGTACTTTCCAAGATTGATTATAAAAAGATTCATGCAGGTGTCCGTCAAATTACTTGTGACACATTCGCAAAGGATGATTCAGCCTCTGTACAAGCCACACTTTATCTTATGCAGCAACAAATCTTGACAAAATTCCCTGAAGTGGCAGAGGTTTCTTATGCTTTACCTAATAAGCATTATGTTGGTATCGATTTGAGTAAATTTAATATTGATAATACTGGCAAGAATACTAGTCTTTATTATCCTCAAGCTGATCCTTCAGGTAAAATATGTTATTTGATTCATGTTCAAACTTAACTGTTTTCAATAGGTCTTATTACAGCTGTCGCAGGTCGTAAAGACTCTAAATTGTAATGTTTAATAAAATAAATAGATTTAACAATGTTAAAAAAAGGGGTTGTGTAACGGTTCTATTTGATGTTACACTTTCAATACCAGTGACGTCTTCTCTTTTACCAGTGGAGGTCTACTGCTGACTAAAAAGAGTCATGTTTTCCTTGACGTGATCAGTTTGCATGAAAGATACGCAACATGACACAAAATAAATTGTGAGAGGACACTGTTGTATAACAAATGATGTGGCATCATCGGATTTCTTATAAATAATGCAAGTAGTGAAAGGGATTGATCAAACAGAGATGAATGACACTAGACAGTATTCATTTTGTCATCAATAACCAGAGTTTTCAATAAAATTATTCACAATCATTCGTCTGACAATAACCCTAGGATCACAAAATAAGATAGATATCCAATTTGTTGTCAATCTTTAGAGCATTGAGAGACATCGCTGTTTAAATTGTTTTTATGTTATAAAATACATTAGCTTCACTGATGAGTGAAAATAAAATGAAATTTTAACTTATTCTTGGTAACAAATAAATTATGATTCAATTTATCTTAAACATAATTATTATTTATATGAAAAGATGAAACAAAAAAATAGCTGAGAATCGTTTACAAATCGTGTGTACACGGAATGTATTCCGTTACAATCATTCGGAGATTGGGTTTATCAAAACAAGGAAAATAATAAAACTGTGGTTGAGTTTATAGAAAGAAAGAAAAAGAAAAAAACCTCAAGGCTGTCACGTTGGATATGTAAATGCGTGTATGCGTGTGATAAATGGTTGTTATGACTTATTGACAATGTGTTGTTATTATTTATTGTTGTCATGGTTTTATGTAAAAAAAAATTTTTTTTTTGTTATGGTTTCTATTGCCTATTTCAGACACTATATTTTTTCTTTTTGCAAGTATAAATACCTTTTTTTTTATATTTCTTTTTTCCCTTTATTCTTTTCTCTTTTAATATGAATGGTAATTAATAAATTGTGTCTCTTTTTATTATTATTATTCGCAGTGAAATAATTCTTTTGTTTAGTGTCAGATTTACTTAATCCTTTGACAACACCTTCAACTATAGAAAAAAGTCAAAGAATAAGATGTCTGTCAACACCTTTACTTCATAAATATCAGCCACATCCAGAAGACCAAGTTATAAATAAATCTCGTAGTCGATTTTCAGAATATGAAGATAACATTATTCGAGAAGGTGTTGCTCAAGGACTCACTTGGGGACAAATATCAGAATTATTACCACATCGTAAGCGTGCTACGTGTTTTAATCGCTATAGAACATTACAAGGTGTCAGAAAATCACGTAAATCCAGTACGGATGTTACCTCCCCTAATCTCATCCTACAACCACAACAGCAAGATATCCTCTATCAAACTAAATTCTCTGTAAATGAAATTCAGAGCGAAATACTATCATCGTCATCATCACTATCATCTGATGATGATGACAATGAATCATCTTATTCACCTCCTCCTATGACCAAAACACATCGTTTACATCCAATCAATCACACAAATTTATATCGTCGTCATTCTGCTTTTCATCATTTCTAAATTCATCCATACACTTTTATACAGCTCTTTACTATTCATCACACATCTCACTGGTTGTTTTTATCACCAACCAATTCATCTTTCACTGTTTGTCTGAGATGATACCAAGAAAACCCTTTGACCTATTGTTTTTCTCTAATAAATACTTTTTTTTTTTTTTATTGTAAATAAAGTTTCTTTTTTTTTTCTTTAAAAAAAAAAAGCATCTTTTATGTTACAATCATCAGCTCCGTGATAAAAAAAAAAGATGTAAAGATACACTATATAAATGGATTCTATTATACCTCTTAATCTCTTTATTATAAATGTAGATTGAAAAACATGTTGATAATAAAGTTAGATATTTTGCTTAATCACAACAATCAATTTTTGATTGTGAATAATACTTTTTTGTTTCTGATAAATGAATCATAGGTAATAAAACATCTTAATGATCAGTGAGATCGTTTGGATGATTGTTATGCTTGATAAACAAGGTAAAAAAAAAAAAAAAAAAAAAAAAAAAAGGCTCTTTTTTAATTCTTTTGTATCTTAATCTCGATAGGTTGCAAATGTTTCTTTCACACTCTGTCCTTCTTGAAGTGCTTTCATACATTTCTTGTCAATTTCAGTATACTTTTTGCAGTTCAAGATTACTTGTTCTACTTTATCCTTTGGTACACAAATCACCCCATCCACATCGGCCACAATCACATCACCCGGATTCAATACGACCGATGACAGTGTGATGGGAACCTGAATTTCAGAAGGTCTCACAAATGCATTTTGTGGTAAAATCGAGTGAGATTTGGCAAATACCTAAAAGGCGTATTCTAGACTCTATTAAAAACACTGCGAGAAACTTACAGGAAATTTCATTTCTCGATGTTCATTTAAATCCCTGACACGTCCATCTATCACTACACCTTGGACACCCTTGGCTCTTGCTCTAGCCGTCATCAATCCACCCCAAACAGCGTTCTTTACATCTACAGTCAAATGAGTTTTTACGTGAATAATATTTGTTTCTAAAACCTGAAGGGGCAGATATAAAAACAATCGATCCTGGTTCAGCTGCATCAACCTATCATTTCCTTTTTTTTTAAAAAAAAGTTGAAACAAGAATCATCGACTTACAAAGTGGTCGGTAGGGGTTGGTGAAGTCTTGTCTTCTTTATAAACCATCTATTCATCCAATTTAGAAATCATGACCAAAAAAACCTCTCTAATTTACTTTGACAGTAAATGCTGGACCCACAATACGTGTATCTCCTTCACAGTAAGCAGGTGACCACATTTCAATATCAGGTACATAGCCTCCCCAAGGTCGTTGACCCAACTTTAAAAGAGCATCTGCAATCTATACCAGTTGTCAAGGTTGTTTTCTTAAACTATTTCTCTCTCTCCTTTTATTACTTCACAAGTAGAAAAATTCTTTAATTCTTCCAAGGACATTGATTATATATAAATAAAAAGAAAAAAAAAAAAAAAAAAAGACCAAAAAAAAAAAATAAAGTATTTGAGCGGGTATTCAATTGATCGCATGAATATCGCTTTCTTGCTTCAAAATTGAACTAGAAGGCTGTACACAGAGTAAAACGAATAATTTCCGTAAAGGCTTTCTTTCTCTTTCTTATTCATTCCTTCTTCAATGTCCTTTAGTGATATGATTGAAAAACCTTCTCCGAAATCATTATTTAATTCTATACTTCAAGAAATCGAACAAGAAAAATCAACCAGTCGCGTTCCTGAAATTTCCGACAAATCCATAATAGAGACAACTGATATCTTTACACATCATAGTATAAAGATGAATTCTCACAATGAACCACAAAACATGAATCTATCATTTAACCCTGATCTCAGTCTATCCAGACTTGCAGAGGATGAAGCCCCTCCTCTTCCTTTACCTAAAGACAATTTAAAGAAACAAGAGGATGGAACCATCAATCCATGGGAGTCGATTTTCAATCCACAGACAACGTTCAAGCAAAACAACAGAGGTGAGTTAGAGTATGCTGGCTTGGATATTTCTCAATTATCACTTCAGGCTCATGTCTCGGCTGTTTGCAATCCCTCAATCTCTGCCACAATTCCAAACATCATGCCAAGTCCTCCCTTGGAATCCTTACCTAATCAAGAACCCAACGTTCAGCCAAGAGGTCAAGAGGGACATCATTATGACATCCTTCGAAACGTGCTCGGTTCACCTCTTCTGAACGCAAAAACCACTGTCATACAAGATAAAGACATGGACGAAAAGGAAAAAGAAAGAGGATCGATCAAGAATACAAAAAATCATCTATTGAAAGCCTTCTTTTCAAACAGACAGGATCTAGAAAAGTCCACGATGGAAGAAGCAAGACCTGCTCGATGGACACAGCAGCAACTCTTTTGGACAGGCTTCGTATGTCCTCTGCTTTGGGTCTATGGTAGCTTCCAACACAGCACGATTGATTCCGTCTGGCGAAAACGATGTCGTTTTGCTACACTTTATTTCTTAATCTTGCTCGCTCTCATCATCCTCGTGGTCACTGTCAGAGTCAGTGGGGGTGCAGGCACACGCCAAACACAATCTGACACAATACGAGCTGTCATTGCTGAATAAGAACAAAACCTTTTATTACAATAAACGTTTAGAATTTCATTTTTCGTTGTGCTTTCAATTTTTTGTAATCTCTTTTGCCTCCACGATTCGATCTTGTCGACACTTCATTGTGCTTACGTTTATAGTACTGCTTTTGTTCGTCACTGGCCAACAGCTCATCCACGATGGTCTGCTTACGTTCCTTGTTTGTCATACGGGCCGAGAAGAATTCGGTAGGGCCTTGGATGATGGTGCCCACTTGGAAATACTTTGGATCCTCTTGTTTACCCATCTTTTTATAATGTCTCTTTCGATCCAAGACATGACGCATCTTTAGGATCTGTAAATCGCGCTTGAGCTCCGGTGTGATCTCAGGGCGCGGCATGTCAAACCAGTCCTTGCCTGTCGTCTTTTCTCGTTCAATCTGTCGTTCCTTTCGACTCGATCGTTTCTCGAGTGTATTGTTGGCTTGTACTACTAGTGGTGAATCCTGAGCGGGCCTCTGGCCGGGCTCGACCAGCTGAACGGCTTCGGATGCCAGGCTGACTTTTCCGTTGGCTGCCTTGAAATACAGAGAGGGATCTAAGCCTGTGTTGAGTTTGGAAAGTCTTTGAGATGTTGGCTTCTTTTCTAGTGATAAATCATCTTGGTTGGATACGAGAGCGGCTTCGGCTTTGTTCAACAAACTGTCTAAATCTTCTGATTCTTCGTCAGAAGAGAGATCGCTGCTGTCAGACTCACTGCTCTCTGACTCGCTGCTGTCATTCTCTTCTTCTTGTCCATCTATCATTTTTTGCTCATCTTTGGTTTCCTTTTGTTGATCAACAACATTTTTTTTGTTTTCTATCATTGCTGGTTCTTGTTTTTCTATCACTGTTTGCTTTTTTGTATTGGATTCTTGTCTTTGTGTTAGTGATTTGATAGATTGGCTATTTTCTTTAGGTTTATTTTCAAGTCTTTTACGTTGTGAACGAGTTATTGTCATTTGTATGTGTATAAATGTTTTTTTTTTTTTTTTTTTTAAAAAAATAATAAATAAATTGGGTAAGAGGGAGATTACAAGTGGCTTGGTCATAAAGTACAGTCACAATGCTTATAAAATGCTCGAATTGTTTCCATTTCTTTTTTTTTTTTTCTTTTCTACAAGACACTTTCGAAGCTTTTCGTGTTTAATCATAATATGTCACGGGAAGTCAAAAAGATGGCAAGATCTCTTATTATATGAAAAAAATTCTAATGAAAAAAAAGAGGGAAATAATGATTTTTAGTCTTTGATCTAAATTTAGTGATACTTTTCCGAGGTATTCTCTTATTAAGATCAGCTAAATTCTTCGGGTACAACTTTTTATACAAAAAAAAACAGATTTCTGATTTTACAATAAAATTTGTTCTATTCCTTGACTTGCATGAAAAGAAATTTTTTTTTAAGTCATGTCGGTACTTGAAGTTGCACGGCTTCAAACACGTATCCGTTTTTTTTTTTTTACTCTTTTTTTTAAAAAAAGAATAAAATGGAACCTGAGATTGCCCCTCATCCAGCGTCCACTGAGGTTGTTGATTTTGCTGATTGGGCAAGTAATGCAACTTCAGTTTTAGATATTGGTCTAGGTAATTACCTACTTAAATTAAACATATTTTATTCATCGATTGCAATAAAAAGTTCAACCACAAAAGGGAAATGAGGATTCTACTGAACCTATAAAAGCTACTTCATTCAATTCAGATTTTACATATCCTATCTTTGGAGACCATGAAACAATTTTTGGATACAAAGACTTGTCTATTAAAGTAAGATGCATACATCAAAGCTTGCTTCTTTTTTTTTTTTCGTGTTTTAACATGTTTTTCAGCTTCAATATACTTCTGGATCACTTGTTCCTTATTTGAAAGTTGACTATTCCTCTAAATATAATGGATCATATCCTATCGACAATATAACTAAAGTTCTTAATGAACACCTTCCAAAAATGTACTTGACAAATCAAGATAGTTTTATCAACAGCGTAAAGACAGATCATATACAATTCAAACCAATTGGAGAAAAGATTCATGAATATACTCGAGAAGTCAAGCATGGTAACGAACATTTTGAGATTTACAAGGTAAAGAGGAAAAAAAAAAATCATAAAGACAAACAGAAAGATTTAATTGTTTGACAAGAGTTCTTTTTCCAGTCAAAAATTCAGAGAGTATCATGCACGTATGAAGATTTTTGTATTATTGTTTATTGAAGGAGGAAGTTATATTGAGGACGATGATGAAAAATGGGAAATCTTTACAATGTAAAAGATAAAAAAGATTTGTAAAGTGAAATGAAACTGATAGGCAGAATTGAATTATAGCTTCAAGAGAGAAGGTAGCCATGAATCAACCTCTTATCATTTTGTTGGTTACAGTACAGTATATCCATTTTACTATTGGCCTGAAAATATGAGAATGAGAATAAGGCAAGCAAGCAAAGGATCATTAACCATAACCTTCTAACAAATTCATAGTCAATTTTTAGTTCTTCCACCATACAAAAAGCAAGGACACGGAAGTGAGTTGTATCGAGTTCTTTATCAACTGTTCAAGTCACGTAAAGATGTATCTGAAATAACAGGTAAAAAAAAAAAATCCTCACATTCGTTCAATCATCTTACATCTTCTTTAGTGGAGGATCCTAGTGAAGAGTTTGCAGATATGAGGGATAAGAATGACATTCGTTACATGTTGGAACATGAAGGATTTAAGGGATTAAAGGCACCTGTCTCCAAAGAAACCTTGAGTACATTACAGCAAGAATACAAATTAACAGATCGGCAGTTACACCGATGTATTGAAATTTACTTGTTATCCAACGTAGACAAGTTGAATGAACAAGATTACAAAACTTATAGACTTCAAGTAAAGCACCGTCTTTACACATTTAATTATGTAAGCATTATATATATATAATAAGACAGCAATCAAACCAATCATTTGTAGGATGTTTTACAAGGACTTGAAGAAGAAGAGAGAAAAGAAAAGTTACATGAAACGTACTTAAATTTGGAAGATGAATATCATCGAATACTTGAATTGATATAATAAAACAATAAGGAGGGTATTTTTTATATAGAATATGAGTTAAAAAGAATAAGAAAGGGGGTATATAATTTTATGGGTTAAAGCGTCCTTGTTGTTGTTGCACATTAAACAATAATGGGTCGATACGATGATGGTTATTGCGCTGATGTGGAATGGGTGTACTTAAGGAGCTTGAAGGTATCTTTCCTACTTAAAATAGTTAGAAAATAACATAAGCCATCATTATACATGTACACTTTACTATCTAATAAAGGATAATAATAGTCTCCAGAAGGATAGTATTTACCACTATTAGTGCTATTACTAGTTGGTAAAAGAGATGTGCTTCTTTGTCTAGAATAATGATTCATGCTAAAAGGTGTATAATCCGGTACAAATTGAAAACGGTTGTTGCTACTGTTACTGTTACTGCTGCAGCTGCTGCTTGGATAATCAGATTCAATGGCATATGCATCATACAAACTGTTGAGTTGAAAGTTATTATTTTTTTTTGGTCCCTAAAATAGAAAAAAAAAGGAGTAAGTATATTTACACACTTGTCAGGCTTCACTTTACATTTCCCCAAGGTTGAAAAAAGTTATGACTATCATTTATAACGTGTCTTTTATTATGCTCATCTATAATAAAGAAGGTTAGTTTGTGTCTTTGATTGTATATCGGATAGATTTACATGATTCAGGGTGATCAATGAGATGCATTACAGAAGGGCTTATATGTTGCATATCTTCCGGACTCGGCGATCCATTAAGCATATTATGGAGTGTATCATCTAACGGAACAAATCGGCTACCCATAAAGGCGTCAAACATGGCTCTAGCCTGCTGCAAATGGTGCTTGGTGTTGTAATCAAAGCAAAACTTGAATGTCAACACCCTACTATCGAGCGTTGTCATCTGACTGTGTCCTTCGCCTTCAATCACGAAAAGGGGAGTACTGCTCTCTTTTAAGGACACGATATGTTCTGGCAATAAGAGATAAATACCCGTCCTTTTAAATATTTTAGCTTCCAGATCTTCGATTTCTTCAGATTGCAGTATACGTTCAAGTGCTACAGAAGCAGGCACCTGTATGTGAATGTGCTGCGGTAAAAGGCTTTGTATCCTTAAACTCATGTCATCCATGTGTGCTTGTGGTCCAATCATCAGCACATGTTCTGTTCTGTTGCTTTGGGGCCAAATCAACTTGGTGTTGTACAATCTTGCCTTTTCGCGCAAATATTTCCCACTCGAGTGCAATAGCTGTCTTTGAACGTAATAGGGCACGTATTCTTTCTTGGTCGTGTAATCCTTGTCCTTTTGAAAGGGAATAAAATTCATGACGGCCAATTTGAGCAATTCGAGACTCGCCTTGTTCTTTTGTGGTGTTCTTGCAATCACATTATGCTCATTTTCGAAATAACCACCAAATGTGGCGAGTTCTTCATGACTTGAAAATTTTACATAGACTCCATATTGTTTCATGACCCTTTGAATATTTTTACCTGCTACACCAATAATACGACGGTGACAGATTTCAGGTACATAAAATGATATTTCTGCTGGAAGTTCGTCTTGAAGTGAGTCGAAGCCATCTCTGGCTTTACTGAAATCGTTACTTTCAATCGTAATTAAGAAATTAAACTGGTTAAAGGTGTGGAAATCAATATGTGTATCACAAGTTTTCATAATTTTGTTGATCTTTCCATTTTTTTTTCCGCTGATGAATTCACGTTGATCGACTGCTAATTCAATATAAAAAGTGGTAGACTCATGGTACTCCTATATGTAAAAAGGTGAGAAAAAGAGAGCTGGGAATGTGGGAATATAATATACTTGTGACAATGGCAATTTAGATATAAATTGAATAGCAGATTGAATTTGTTCTCTAGAACCAGTAATGACTAGTTGATGGTTGTGATTATATATGACGTGAACGTCCAAATTTTTCATAACGTGAAATATCATGTCTTTTGGTTGTGACATTGAAAGCTGAATGATAACTTGAAATACATGGCTTGTCTAACAATAAAATGAATATATGCGTGGATGATTAGATACACATGGTATTACGTACAAGATAGTTTAAGGATCGGAGTGTACGATCAACATTGATATAATTTTCAGCATAGACTTCCACAGTGTTTTGTTCAGAGCCAAATGTAGAAAAACATATAAACGAACCTATGCAATAGTAAGCATTTAGTGTACAACATTTATTTATATTTACCGTTTTCTTTCATTATTTTTGTTAATTCTTGCTTTTTATAAAGCAATAAATAATCTCTTTTTTGTGAATTTAAAATAGATTTCGAGTTACACATTGTTTTGATCTATAATAACATTAAAACAAAGCCCTTTTATTCTTCTTATTCTTACCTTCTGAGCTAATAGCTTTTGAATTAATGTAATCGCTCTTTTTACATCTTCATTTGTATCACCCATTATGTATATCGTCACTTCTTCAGTTATATCATTTATATCTTGCCATAACGTTGGAAAGTAAATATTGCATTTAGTTTCTTCCATAATGGCTACATATTGGCCGTGTCTTTTGCCTCCTAATGAATTTATCATATAGAATGGTATCTTTGTAGTTTCTAAGACCAATCCAGACTATGTATCTATTAATAAAATATGAATAAAACAACAAATGCAATAATTACGAGCGTGTCTGCAAATATTAAAGTGTCTATTCGTGCCTTTTCGATTTTATCGATAGGGCCATTGAATTTTACAAGTAACTGATCATAATTGATAGTGATACGAATTTGGTTGTCAACGGCAGTCTTTGTAAGTTGATCATGTAGCTTTTGTCGAATAATGCTTTTATAGGCTAATCCTGGGTATAAAGCATGAATAGATAAATTAATCTAAACATGTATATTAGTAAAAACACAATATATTTACAAAGTACTTGCCTCGGTAGGTTGTAGTCTATAAATATCAATTTTGGCTGGTTGAATATCCGAGTCCTTTGTTCCTGAAAGTAAGAGACAAGTTGAAAAGGAATGAATAGTCTGTGGGTGTGTTGACTTTAGTTGGTCATAAAATCCTTTACAACCATTACCAAAGCTAAAAGAACAAATGATAAACATGTATAAAATAATAAAGTAAGAGAAAAAAGGGAAACGATTTTTTTTTTCTTGTTACTTTTTTTTTTTTTTTTTTTTTTTTTTTGCGAAAATAGTTTCGCTCATTTAATAAATAAATTTCAACTCAGGTTCATTTTGCTTAAACATGCACCTACAGGATTGGTGACATGCTCATTGAGCCTCTATCACTGATTAAAATTGGAACGATACAGAGAAGATTAGTATGACCCCTGCACAAGGATGGCACTAAATCACTTACAGCATTGATTTTCCAATGGTATTGCATTTCTCACGGCCTTTCTTTTCTGGAGGAATAGCCTTTGATTTATCATATTTACAACTTCATTTATTTTGAAGATATTCTATTTAAAAACAGTATGTTCTGCTTATGCTTTTAAATGAGGACTTCAGCTTTTATTTTCTAGTTTCTATATTTCGATACCTGGGTATATTTAACTTGCCGATGTTTGATATATATGTTCTTCAGGACCATAGCCTTCTTTCTTGTTGCTTTTAACAAAGAAGTTTTCTCAAATCATTTATTCATTCAAATCGTACAGATTATTAAAAGAGATTTAATGTTCCTTTTTTTCTAAGACCTATGCCAAAATCTTGAATGACCTGAATATTGAATTACTAAGCTTTTTTTTGGAAGTTTTCAATTGATTTTAATATCTCAAGAGCATATTTATACTGTTTAATTAATACTTGTATAGGCAAAACAAAACCAGATTACAGGGATGCATTTTAGCGCAATATCTTTTTGTGTCAACACGAGGAATTTCTGTGATACGCATAGAGTTGATAAGGTAGTCCCTTAATGGATGCTACTGAGCACTGTAGAAGGGGCATAACTATTAAACATCTTGCTTATAGTATTAAAAGAAAAGTCATGCATCTCTTACTACAAGATCTGTGTTCTTTTGCTCCACAACGGTACTTCTTTCAATATTAGCATCAGCTATTCTAAAGCTAGGATAATACTGGAACGAAAAAGTTTAGAGCAATGATATCCTTTCGTACTTTGTATCCCAAAGTATCTCGCCAACCAGGGGTAATTCCACACGTTCATAGAGCATGAAAAGCATGTAGAGTATCTTTTCCATTTGTCTTTTCTCCCTGATTTCCCTGCCGGTGTGGCATTAGACTTTTGCATGTTGAAGGCGCTGTCATTCACTTAGAGAATATGATTCTAAGAAATTTTAAAACGCATCACGACAATGCTATAATCCACTCAACAGACTCTTCGAGTCATTAGTAGTATGTTTGTTCATCTTTTTACTTTTACTTTCTTTTCGTTATTCGCATTCAACTTTTAAAACAAATTTTATGTATCAATATTGTCTATTATATTTTTGAAACAGCCAAGAAAACAATTCCGTAGGCTTGAAGGAGGGGGAGGAATGATTTCAAAGCCAAACCTATCTTTATATCTGTAAATCATTTTCAAAACTCTCATTACAAGTGAAATGATTATTATATCTAAAAACTGATAATCTTAGAATGTGGGTATTTTCTATAGTAAAATAAGCTTATCTCTTCTCGCAAAGAAATTTTATAAAACTGTTCATGAGTGTTTTCGAGCCGATGTTGAGCTGGAGTCTGATTTTCCAAAAAGAAATATGTCTAAAGATGTTTAGCAACAAATTTTTAAATAGTTTTAGATAGTTGACCTCTATTTTAATTTGAGAAATAGTTAACACAAAAAGGCAAGTATAATCTGCTAGCTAGTTTGCTCGATGAGCCTTTGATTTGAACACTGTATCAACGATGTGAATTAGTCACAAAATCAAAAAGAATCTAAAGACATTTAGTTATTGAGAGATCTTTGTATGCTCTTGTATATGTTACTGTCATTTCTACTTTGACTTGATTGAAAAATAAAGACGGGTGTTATATCTTGAACAATGCAAATGATTAAATATTGAATCTTACTACTTGCATATGAAGAAATAGCTAATAGACTTAAACGGTGTAAATTGAGGCAGTATTCATAAACCAAATGGCTTCTAAAAACCTTCACCATAAACACGGCCAATTTTTTCTGTTGTTTCATTTCCTTATTTTATTAGCATATTAGCTTGAAAAAAATTCATAAAGCATAGGAAGAATACGTAGAATCTTTAGAAAAGCCACTGTCTTTTGCAGCAGTAGCCAAGCTTCTTTGTGCGAAAGGAGACGTTCCTTAAATAGACAGGACCCTTCTGTCTGTGTAACGATTACCAAAAAGATGCAGCTCAGCGAGAATGTAGTAAATTTAGTAAGCATAAAAAAACTAACTCATATAAAGATATCCGTTTTCAAAGAAAGTTCGACGTGCTTATCATTTTTTTATCCTACAATCCTTAAAAGATTCAATTGCGTCATGTTTACTGGCTCATGTATTCTTATTTTGTGCTAGGCACGTTGGTTTCCCTTATTTCGCTCTTTTTTTTTTTTTTTATTTTTTTTTTTTGCAGTCTTCCAATGGATAAGGAATTAGCATCTTTACTTGTAAATTATAAAGCATGTCTTGAACAAATATTTGAAATAAATAATAAAGTGGATCAACTTAATACTTCAGAACAACTAGCCGCAAATAACGAGAAAACTCCTGAGAAAGTGACTGAATTAATTAGTAAAGTGAAATTAGACGTTGATACAGCACTTAAACGAAGATGTACAGAAGCAAATACGGCGAAATCTGATGTGCAGTACTATATTGATGATGCACTTTGGAATTGTGCTTGTCGAACTACTCTAAAGCCAACAAAGGAAAGTGACAAGTATCGGCTAGAACAAGTGATGTGTACCTTATTTGATATAGAAAAGCAGAGCCACGATAATATAGGTGATGAAAATAGTGTGAACCAGTTTCATGAGGATCTTCATCAATGGTTACTTCAAGTAGCAACAATTTATATCACAGTTTATACCGAAATGGAGGATCAAAAGAGGGTTTTTTTGTTTTTGCTTGATACCCCACATGTGATATGGGCTGTTCCTTTGATTCAACTACCTCCCATATACGACACAAGACAGATGGATTCTTATATAGAAATAATGTCACAATTACTGGAAAAAGCTACTTGGACAGAGGAAGACAACTATCTTGCAATATTAGATCAGTTAACAGTAGATTATCACTATGGCAGATTTTTAGAATCTTATAGATCTAAGGACAATGAAGAAGAGGCTGATTTGTTGAACATCACAAATAAATTGACAAATATTCTTTTCAATGGTACACGACGCTTTCATGACATGAGAAGCTTAACCAAAAGACTGTGCCAGACTATTATCCAGATTACACAGCTTTTTATAGAGGGCACAAACTATGATCAAGATCGGATAGACACATTCTTGACTGACTTGATAGACTTATTTCACAATACAGAGAATTATACCACTTGGATGTTTTTGTCACAGTTTCCATTCAAAGCCCTGTCTATTCAAGCATTATGGCAGCTTACTCTTCAATTACTTCACTTGAATGATTTTCCAGAACCTGTAACTCTCGAAAAAACATTGGAATCACCGCTTGGCATGGACTCTTTCAAGAGTCTCCTGGAAGATAATCAGACGCACGGTATTTTCATGCTAAACAGCTTAACAAACATGTGTACCAGTATACCTTCTGGTGTCGATCAGTTATCTCAGCACGACCCGATTGCCACTTGCATTCTTATAGTTGTATCATATGCTTTGTTTCAAATTGCTTTTATAGACAAAAAGCTGCGAAATATGTACTATAAGGATGTGAGAGATCATTTTGACATCGTATGCCAACAACATTCGTTCATTGCCTCATTACTACTTCGCTGGACTGTTGAACATATGTCTGAAATGCAAAATATGGCGCTTTACCTGTTTCATTCGTTGCCAATTAATAAATGGACAGTATTGAAAAACGATCTGAAATGGTTACATCAACTTTTATTATCTGAAAACACTGTAGACATTCAATTAGCAAAGTATATTATTGAAAATCTCAATTATGGGTATACGTACGTTATGGATCCTGAGATCTCTAAATCACAACCGTGGCACAGTAGACGACGACCCTTCCTGAGTTATGATATTCATGAGGACCTTGCATTTTTGATCTTGGACGCCTGTCAACGATTCCAGCCACTATCTGATACAAACAAGGGCACAATTGACTTGGTCACCTCTGCTGTAGTTTCTAACTATATTGCAACCAATAGCGGCAACGATTTTATTCATTGGTCTTGGACAATTGTTCAGAAACTTAAGTTATACGACTGCCCCCTCTCAACAAGGGCTGCTGATATCGAACTATCACTCACACCCACATTTTTACGTACGGTGCTCAACAGCTACAGCGATATGTCTGCATCTCACAGCGCTCTCGTCATTTATGTCTCACTCATGCTTTCAGCTACCTCGCGCCACTTTTTACGGTTTGAATCAGGTGATGGTTGGCTCAAGTTGCTGACCATTTTAAAACGAGGTAAGCCAGAGGCTGTGATTCAAATCATGAGCGAAATGATTCCTTCCTTTGTGTACATGCATGGTGATGATCTCTTTAATGATGCAAGTCTCTCGGATTTCCTGAAGCATTTGTTTCTAGCCAAGGTTCAGATGGAATCTATCATTGGAGCTAATGTGTGGCAAGCTCAACTGATTGATGATTCAGTCATGGACCAAGGTTTTGGATTTTCATATGTTGATCTAATGATACATTGCTGGTTGAAGACTGTTTTTCGGAAAAATGATTGGATTAATCAAAGGGCTTTGATTGCTATTATGGATTCTCTTTGTAGACTTGCGTTTATACTGAAAAGACGAAAATTGATACATCCAATGTTGATAGAGGAATATAGGCGGCTAGAACGCCAAGGTAATCAGCAACTACAGCAGCAACAACAACAACAGCAACAGCATTTTGGTGAGAATAATGGATCGCCTAATCTGGCTCGTTTTATTCGAAGTATGGTTTATGAAGGCAATGTAGTGCCTACTTTATTAGCCAATAACGACGAATGGTTTGGTCTTAGAGGGATTAATATCAGTAAAGCACCTGGAATTAACAATCACCACATCTGGTTTGTATTTGAAGCACTGATAGCAGAAACGGCCGTTGAAAGACCCTACAGGGAAGAAATTCTAAAAGAAAACTTTAAACATCCAAAACGACCGCTAGATTTTTTTTCCATCTATCGCTGGTTACAACATATCCTTATCATTCCTGCAGACCATCCATTACTACCTCTATTTCTGCAAATGTTTTTTTGTCTCCACTATCAAAAGTTAGATGATACTACCACATTGGGTTCTATTCTTTTCAACAAAAAGCCAGAACTTTTATCCAAATTGCGTGATTATATTGCCAACGTTCAAACCTATTTTGGACAAAAGATGATTGTGGCTCCTGATATTGCCGAGCGATTTCAACAATTGTACTATGCCATGTGGCTTTGGTTGGGACACAACGAGTTACTCAAGCATGATTATGATCTGCAACAACTTCCCACTCACTACAACGTAGATAGACTCAAATCATGCTATTTGCGTACGGAGGATGAACAGCCTTGGTATGATGAATCACTCTATTGGGTGGATTTAGTAGATAGAAACCGATTATTGCAAGAATTCATGCAGTATCCTTGGGAGTCATCAGAAAGATTTAGAACGAAGGGCAAGTCTGAGGATTGTTCCACCTCTTCATTAAAGAGTAGACGATCTAAAATGACAAGTGAATCAACAGCAGCTCCTTTGCCACCAGTGTACTTTAGAGAGCCAAATAAAGTAACATAAAAAAGCTTGCCATACTTGCAATTTATCCCTTCTTTCTTCATTTCTTCACTATTGCATTTATGCAAACAAGTAGGTGTTCAAAAATCGTGGAAAGAGGTCCAATTACTTGTTGTATGCATAAAAAACTATTAATTCATGTTAAAAACAGCATATTGCTAAAGAGAAAACAAAACAAGTAATAAGGAACAAATAGACCCTTTAAAATAAGAACAGCATTAGTAATCAAACCCTTTAATTTTCGTAAATACAATGAAAATAAGTATACTTTTAAATTGGCATGTATTGGTTGGTTGTTTTGTCTCGCGCAAACTCGTCTTTATTGGCTGATAAAATGTTCATCAGAAAAAATATTTTTTCTATTAAGATAGAAAAAGTTTCAGTGTCAATTTTCAAATCTCTCATGTTAAAAGGTAATTGTACTCGAACTTCAATCCTTGTAACAACCTGGTATACTTCAACCTTTAAAATAAAAGCTTCCAAGCATACATGCTCATTTTCATTACGCCAAATTAGAGCATCGACAACGCTCACTGACATTCAAACACCAGTAACCACTCCTGACACAAATAATCTCAAAGCTGTTTTCAGGCGCTGTTCTGGATCAACAAAAATAACAGGAAGGCCATGTTCTAGACTGATTAGCGCCGATCCTTTATTACCACTGGACCATAAAGTTTACTGCTTTCAACATAAACTTGTTTCACAGCCAACAGTCATATTTCGAAAAACGGGATCGTCTAAGATGGTGAATATTGGTGATAATATAAAGGATGCTTTGGGTATGAAGGGATCAAAAAAACAAAATAACCTGGCTGAATTAAACGATTGTTGGGATTGTACAGTATGCGCCACTTTCAACACCCAGAAGGGAAGACGTGTATTCTAATATTTCTCTATAAAGTATGGCTAGGAAGCTGGAAATGCAAAACAGCAAAAAACAAAATGATTCGAGAAATGATCAAGCCAACATCAAAGGATGACAAACCAGGGTTTATTTATGGGTATTCAATTCAGAAGGAAGTTGTAAATTCACAAGAAAAGTATGCGTATTTTAAAATTGGAAGAACAGTGGATCCTCACAGAAGAATGTATGCACTATCGAAAATATGCAAATATGATCCCAAAGTCATTGAGCTGTTTCCCAGTCTACCTGGAAAGGGTCGTATGCCGAACAATTTACAGATGATTGATGGAAAAATAGATAGTATGCTTAAATGCCCAATTACCCACAGGGTGGAAAGATTGATTTTACTGGAGATGGCTTGTTTATTTAAAAAAGTTAATACCAAATGCCCTGTATGCGGTGCACGACATAGAGAATGGTTTAAAGTAGAAAGAAAACAGCATCCGAAAGAAAATAGATTAATGACAGATCGTGAATTGTGGATAACATGTGTGAGACCAATTATATTACGATGGATCCAGTATGGTGTCATATTTTCCGCTATTAGCAATAATAAATAGACTATTTTTGAAACTATTAAATAATGTTCAAAAGCTTCTATCTTATTAAAATCAATTTGTATATCTCGTAGTGTAAAGCGCACTTTTTTATACCGGTACAAGAACATTTTGACTAAGCACTCATTATATTTATCTAATAAGAGAATGACTTATTTTTAATCATTGCCATACTGTAGATGTCTTCTTATTAATGCTCATCAAATGTTTGAATGTTCTTGAATACGACACATCAAAGATGAGGTGGCTTTGATATAACCAAAGACTTCCATACTTCTTACAACAATGCTGTTTACTATATCTTATCAAAAATCAAAAACAACCAATTAGAAAACGGGCAGCTTATTGTCAACTCAATGTCTCTTATTGTTTTCATAATTGCAACTCATAATAAACAATCAGATATACTGACCTTAAAAGAGCTGGAGAGTCAGCAAGCAAATCATCAAGTAGGAGTAATTCATTTTAAACAATTATATGACGATCAGGATTCAATGACTTACATAGTTGGTAAAAACGGCTATTCCGTTTACAAGTATTCGCCATATGATACAGTTCATGTATATTGGTGGGGCATATTTTTTTTTGAGCGCTATATAGTTGTAAATGAATATGACGTACACTTCTATTTTTTTCTCTTTTGCCTTTCGCTTAACATCCAAATAAGACTATCGAGCTATTTTGAGCAAACACGAAGCCATCGCGCTCTGCTCTCTCAATATCTCTTTCTATATTTATTTGTGCTTTTTTGTTGTAAATTTGATCTAATATGAAAGCCAAATTCGATCATTCTATCTCAAATCCCTTTTAACTTTCTCTTACAAAAGGAGAAATTTATAGGCAAATTGTTAAGATTGCCCTTTTGACTTTCTTTTGCTTTCAAGCCCATCGTAATACAGTTTATGGCATAAAAGTACAAGTGCTCAGCATCAATCTTTATTCCAATATGGTGCTCTTTGACCAAAGCATGCATTTTATCCAATTGGCCAACCAATTTATCATAGACATGTAAAGCCTTCCCTTTAAAAATACTATAGTTTCTGTTGAAGCATTATTTGTTTCCCATCAAACATTATGACTATGATCCATTAATTGGAATGATTTAATAAATTCAATAAATCAAGGTTATCTTCCGCTTCTTGAATTTCAAAGAATAACCTCATTCGGATATTATGCTATAATTCATTGCTTGTTTTAAGACACATACGTTCAACAATTTACTTCAAATAGATATTGCTATTATGACCTTTCACTCTGTGCTTTTCAAATGTTCTTCCTAACTCAATTATAATTTAAGTAAGCTAAAGTAATAACTTGAAGGAGCTAAAATTTGTAATTTTAACAGTCAAAAAGGTGTTATTGATATCTTACTGCTGTTTTGATGCCTACATGTGTCACCTTTGATGTCTTTTCTGCTATTTTTTCCTGTCCATCATACTCTTGTAAATCATCATGAATAAAGACTGTAAAGTCACATAAACTCTTCTCTTTGCTCAAGTCAAATACACAGTTTTGCTCAAAATTTGACAATCGCAAAATGACCTTCTGAAACCCATCTTCATAAAACTGCCTATATACAAAAAGAGAAGTGGTTAATTTTTTACTGGTCTTACTTAGATGGCCATCCTGTTATTAGTATCCAAAAGCCGGTCAGTATCTAAGACGACGAAGGTTTACGGTTTGCTCATGTAATGGCTATGTAGTATGTGCGTTTATCCATGCATAAATAAAAGAGTAGCTAAGATAGGGCTGT
This sequence comes from Rhizopus arrhizus, assembly GCA_024220505.1. Lineage (NCBI taxonomy): Eukaryota > Fungi > Mucoromycota > Mucoromycetes > Mucorales > Rhizopodaceae > Rhizopus > Rhizopus arrhizus. Next base: position 188,637 of record JAKZZE010000022.1, read on the forward strand.
TAACACTTATGTAAACCAATTTAATTAAGATATTGGAGACAATTGATCTTTTTCAACCAATTTGGATACATGACTTATAATATAATAGCTTGTTACAATAGTCGTATTAGACTGTCTTGAAAATAAATTATGTAAAATGACGAGAAAGGCGCTTTATAAGTACAAAAGGAAGGTGAAAAAAAGGCCAGTTTATGAAAACAGAGGCTGTTCTTTTGCCATACTTTTAGCATTTTATTAAGTTTATATATGTAATAATAGTATAATAATAATAATAATTTATTGGATTTTGAAAACATCAAGGATTTACCAAATTAGTATTTCCGGCTGTTCATTAAATACGTCTTTACTGCTACTGGCTTCCGAACGAGTATTCATCTGTAGCTTCTGATAGAGGATATCATTGCTTAATGATTGTGAGTTGATGTCATGAGATTTAATCATGTCCATGGTTTCAAACCAGGCCAAGTTCATTTGTTCTTTTAATCGATTTTGTTTGATTGCATTCCTTTTTGCTGCTGCTATATCGAGTCTTTCTTTCACTTCATCGTGCTGCTGTAACTGTGCTGATAGCAGTGATTTATTACAACTGCCGCCATACAGAGATGATATTGTGGGCTGATGATTAGTACTTGGCTGCTCTGGATAGTGTGAGTTGCTGATTACAAAGGGTTTTTTTTCGTGGCGATTGGGAGGTTGTAATACATTGACTATGGGCTCGTTACTGTCATTGAAGCTTTTTTGTAATAGCTGAGGCTTTAGAGGGGTAGACGAATAAGATGTGCCATTCTGTTTTGTGTCTTCAGTCGAGGAAAATAGTGAGCTGTTCACCAAGATAGCCAACCATTCATTAAGATCATCTTTCAATGAGTTCCCAGCATTGTTTTGATCCTCCGTTAAAGGAACTTTCTTTTCTAACTGTCCAAAAATCGGTTGTAGGTTAATTAATTCTTTATTAGACTCTTTAGTCACCTGTAGTTGATGTGATACTTGTTCGTTATTATTATCTATCAGATGTTGTTGTTCAAAATTATATTCTTGCTCTTTTGTTATGATAGAAATATGCGACTTTTTTAAATATTCTTTTGATTGCTTTTCATTTGTCCATATATAGCCTGAATGAAAAAGAGAGAAACAGCTCTCAGTACGTTGAATAACCTTTTGCTTTCACCTGACCTACTTTTAGGCATCCGTTTTATCTTTTTTAGCAATTTTGTACAAAAGCCATCTTTATCGTGTTCATTTTTATGGAATAACTGGCTTAGCTTTTTTGTGGCCTTCCTGCAGCTTTTTTTTATTTATTAGATTGTATATGTGGAGAAGTTTTTTTTTTTTTTTTTTTTTTTTTTTTTTTTTTTTTTTTTTTTTTTTTTTTTTTTTTTTTTTTTTAAAAAAAAGAGTTTATGGATAATTAAATGTTCAAAACATCGTTACTTTTAAAAAATGATTTTACCCTTTTTCCAATGTAGAATAGTTTGACTCATTTTGCGCGTTATTTGATTCACAATTTTTATTGTCATTAAAAGACACGTCTTGCCTATCTTTAGACATAATTTATATAAAAAAAAATAAAAAATAAAAGAAAAAGGTGATTAAATGTATGCTCGCGGGAAAGGCGGAAGTAGCCCCGAACATTTAAACCTGTAGCACATCATATAAAAAAAGAGAAAAATGATCAATTCCGTAGCACCACCACTCACTATCTTTTCCGGCTTAAAATTTTTTTTTTCTTCTTCCGGTTTGTTGAGGCACTTTTTTTTTTCGATTCCCGTTGTCAAGGCACAATTTGACACTTATTGCAAATGTCTCATTGTAAAGTTTTTTTTTATTGTATTATGTTTTCGAGCTAAAAGGGTCATTGGAAGTTGGTATATAAATTCAGTTTTGTAGAAGCTTCCCATTAGCATCACGTCATTCTATTCAATGTATTTCTGCACTTGATGTTGTGGTACAATGCTATAATGCGGAGCGCCATCAAGCATTGCAATATGGAAAAAAGGCAACCTATCTTTTTGAAATAAAATACAAATCGGAAAAAGGAAAGTTAGAAGGACATGTAAGCTAAAGAGGTAGGACTCTTGGAGAAAATTCGAATATAAGTTGGTTTTTTATAATATTTTATAGCTTTAATACTTGGTTATAACTCCTTGATAAGGCAGACATATTACGATCAAATGTACTAATATGTATTGGACTGACTTCAAAGTTTATCAAAAAATTTCTTCTAAATATTTCTTGAAAAAACACTGGCTAGATAAGTACTGCTTCAAAAAAAGGCACCTTTGGAATTATTTACTATATATTACTTTATGATAATGAAGTGAATACAAATAAGGGATTTTAAATAGAAACAACGCATATTATCTCCTGGTGTCGTTTGAAAAACAAACCTCTTCTGTCTCTAAAACACTTTGCTTACTTTCATTCGCTTCTGATAAGTCCAACAGCACTGCAGCGTCTGTAACAACAACAGGTAAAGCAGATGTAATTTTATCTGCATAACCTTCAACATTCTGTGATGAACTTTTACTCCATTTAGCAGTTTCTGATTGTTTCATTTGACCATTAAATAAAAAAGACAAGAGCATGATAACGCCAGCAATGGCTGCTTCAAATATAAGAGACCTACTCATACTATTTGCTGGTGTTCCATTAGGATCACGAAAGGCATCCATAACAATAACAAATATGAAGCCAAAAACTTGTGCTCCTTGCCAGAGAAGAGAGCCAGTCGTCGCACCAGAGACAGGGAAAGTTACTAACAAATAGGGATAAGTTGAACAATTCTTGATTAGTTTTAGTTTTATGCTTGCTTTCTGTAACTAGTTCTATGACAACAGGAACCAAAAAAGATATAAAAAATTGATTGAGTGCTAATGCAAATAATATGGCTGCGTACGAGTCTGCACGAACTATATTTAAACAGTTAATAATGTAAATATTTGTTGGTGTTTTGTGATTCGATTTCTACTTAAAAAATAAAAGGCCAAGTGCGTTACAAACACCATAGGCGATATCAAGCGCAAGAACAGTTTATATTGCTTGGTCATGTCCAAAACAGGTCCAGCAACAGCTAATGAAAAAAACCAAATCGGCGTTAGTTTTTTTTTTTTCTTTCTTTCTTTCTTATATTTCCTCACAACATCCTAATGTTCCTGCAAAAAAGGCAAATGCATTCAGCGTTCCTGCATCTTTATCCGAATACCCATGGGGCGCCAAGATCTGTGCACACAAAGTGCAAAGTGCGATGCTCAAACCGACATTGAATCCATGAATAAAAAACAGTACCCAAAAATGAAGGTTTTTGAAAAGCATTTTTAAACCTACAAAAAATGGTGGACGCTCACTCTCTACAATGATGGAAGGCGGCGTTGGTGGGCGGTTTGGCATAAAAAAAAGCGGTATGAATACGATTAAAGCAAAGCCAGCAACCAGATTCAACTATAAGAGTATATCAGTATCTAAAAAAAGGATAAACGTTCAACTTTGAATCTGGCAGCTTACCACCATTGGGATATATGTTTCATTTAGAGTGATCGACGGTATTACAAACATAACCAAAATTGCACCATAATTAGATGCTAAAAAAGGTTAGCTTAATATTGCGACAGAATGTGAATAACCTTTTTACCAACAAACATTCCAGCAGTTGCTCGCAATCTTTCAGTAAACCAGGTAATCGAAAACTGAAGAAAAGTTGAGTATATCTTTAATTTTCAGCTTCTATTCTTTAATACAGTTTTAATTATACCATTGTCATAATATTAAGTGCTAACGGGGCTGCTGCTCCACCAACAATCTGGCCAACCATAGTTAATACATAAGATGGGGTTTCCATCTTTACTGCAATACATCTAATTGCGCTTCCTAAAGCACATAGAAATCCGGAGGCTATGATCTGTCGTTATAATAATGATTAAGTAGCTTTGCTTTTAAAGAATAATATCTTTTGCTTACAGAGCGCTTAACACCCAACTTTTCAAAAATCCATCCAGTAAAAAAGCTTACAAATACGTAAACGATGCATTGGACATTTGTAAGCCAATTGACAGCAGAGAGAGAGACATTAAAATATTGTTCTGTTGCTCTAGGCACAACGCTAAAAGTGTATTGAAACACTGAAATGACAGTTCGAACGAGTACAAGCAAGAATAAAGAAATCCAAGCCTGAGGATATGTCTTAAATTTTTGTGAAGCGATGCTGATATTTTCTGTCTCAGTGTCAATGCTATTATTGTTTTCTCCGGAACGTTGATTTACTATATCTTGATCCTTTTCATCATTCTTTCCGATTGTTTGATTTCTGCTGTTGTTCACTGACTGTAGATAACTCGGAATTTTTTGGTTTTTTGTAGACATACAAAAGATAAAGAAAAAGAAAAATCATGGCATGAGGGAGATGTGTTTGTTTAAAATGGCCTAAACAATGGTTGATAGAAAGTTTAGTTAGGTCAAATCCAAATCCTCAAATAAATTAACAATATTGCACTCTGCCTCGTCAAACCAAAATGTCTCCGATCGTCTTCAGATGTATTTTGAGTTTTTAGAAATTATTTTAGCTTGGAGCCTCACAGATTCTCGATAAAAATTAATATCAATCAACTTCTACAATAGATATATGCATATACTCGATACCTAATTTGATTGATCGAGTATTTCTACTAGCTCTTAGTGTGTGGTTGAATAATGGTAAATTACTAATAGGTTCGACCTAAAAACTTTTGTGCTCATATGCACAATGTTGTAATAGAAATTTGATTACCAAGTTGGTATAAAATTCCAGTGACTGCATATATTAAAGTCAATTACTTTACAGAATTTACTTTGTACCTGTTTGTATACACACATAGTGCCTACAAGACCTTTACTTCTCTCAATAGAGCTTGTTTCTCAAGGAACCTTTTTCAGATCGTAAGCATATAAACTATTACAAAAACATTTGTTAATAGACTGAATCAAGTACTAATTGATATTTTGGCATATGATTTGAGCTTATGGTTGGGTTAAAATACTGCACTTTATGAAAGTATAAAGAATCTAAGAAACTTATGCTCAGTACTATATATTTATATATCATTTGTGCATATTAAATGTCATTTATTATTTCCTCAATTAAGCATTAGTCAGTCCATTGATCCTCTTCATTTAAAAACAAAAGATCTTTCAATTTCTATGGCGTTGCATAGAGCTTTACTTTTTATTGGTTGAACCGATTTTTAGTAGGAATGATTTCAGATAACTGCTTCGATGCTGTTTTGAATTTTATTAAAAAAAATACTTCAATGCTCAATAAATCGAAATAAGCTGAAGATAATCTAGTTTTTCATCAGAAAAAAGCTCTGGATGTCGACAACATGAGTTTTCCTCTTCCTTCTAATTCTTCTAATTTAGCTATAGTTGGAATGTTAATTATAATAGAGCTTCAAAAATACTGCAAAAACTGTTCGCCGAATCGAGTCATGGACTATTATCGCCATCATCAACAGTAACACTACATTCTGAGTATATTTCCATGGGAACTGGGCCATAAGATGTACGTAGAATGAGGCCTCAGAAATATAGATAGAAGAATCTAGAAAATATTTTTTTTTTCTTTGCAAATATATTTTTTGATTCCATTAGCTGAGCATGTGTATATCCATGCTACCTTGGTGTAGATAAGTCTGTGAAAGAAAGGTCAATTAAAGAACCACATGTTTATCATATTGCGTTAGCCGTGCAACAGTTAGGGCTATGTATGAGATAAAGAAGAAAAGGAGGGAAAAAAAAGAAGCCTGTGATCGAACTTTGGGAATAGAACACATGCCACTTTCATAATCTGGAAAATATTGGCAAAGATAAGTTTTACTTTAACGCTAAAATGATAAGTCCCAAGCAATTATTTTTGGATGATTACTGAAATATTGCCAGCAGTTCAAAAAGAAAATAGTTTGGCTAATACTATTTCGTAACCTTTAGCGATATTAAAAGAATTGGATGAATAAAGACAAGCCCAATGATTACCTGCCTTTTCAGATATGTAAACCAATCACCCGTTAAATCCACAAATATTAACTAAGCCCAAAAAACTAAAAGCCAAATGTGTAAGTACCTAAATAGAACATGGATTGGAGAAAATATTGGGGGAGAATACTGATTACATTATATTACACTAAAAAGTAAAAGGCGACCATATTTTGCTGCATAATGGAAGTACATTATTTATTACGAAATTTCTGTAAATAAAGCATGAAAAATCAAGGCTCTATGCTCAAATACATCGTTACTGGTTTTTAAATCTAGTTTATTTATCTCTCTTAATGTCCAAATGATATATGAACGAATGATTAATCTGATGTCATGAGTAGAAGAAGGTCCTATATAATATATATTTATTATTAGCTTCAACTTTTGTGAATAACCAGCGCAGCTATGATAACATGGCACAAATATAAAAGTGTTCTGATTTTATTTCTCTCTTTTTTTCTTCTTAGGCATGACATATATTACCCTAGCTAGATTATATGAAGTTCATTGTGATTACGAATACACCATAGTTTAGTGTTTGTTGTCGGCAAAAATGGATATAGATGATAGCTAAACAAATTTATATCATCAATTTGGTCCCTCCTGTTATTTCTGAAATGCTATGGATTTTATTATAGGATGAGATAGTAAAAGCTCTGTCAGCAGGCCTTATAAATGTTTGTTTCTGAAATCCTAGAATGTAACAAACAATTGAAAACTGTGTTTCGTTTCATAAATATACAACTTGTTGATAATTTTCTAGTTATGAATGATTTGCACATAACTACTTTGATGTCTTATGAATGCTTGAATATGCCATGTTGGTCATATTGAAACAAGAGAGGTAAAACAAAAAGGAAAAGAAAAAAAAAGATATCTTTATTCTAATGGCCTATGTATATTTGTGATTATCTCCATCTGTTTTTGCCCTAAAATAGACTTTATGTCAGAAATATCTTTTGATTTTTCTTCAAATAAAAAAAAAAAAAAAAGCTTCTGCCTCATATAAACATACTAATCACAGTGCATCTATTAGTAGGAATATACGATTTTTATTTTTATTTTTTTTATGAACTTCTTGTCCTTTCTAACTTATTTTCTTTATCCTTGTAGCATAACTAGAAGGAATACTTAGTGTTGCTCAATAAGCTACTAAAAATACGTCTTTTGATTAGCGTCCTAGCTCAACTATGCCAACAAAGACATTGAAGATTATATGTTAGAAAAGACTATTAGTGAAGTAAATGAATAATGATATGTTACAAGGTTCGCTAATTACAACAAAAGCGTGGGAAAGTATGCTGAAAAAGAAAAAAGGGGTATCCTTGGTTTTTATATATAATCATCTCTGCATTTAACCTTAGTCATCACGAAACAAGATCCTTTTAATTACACTCATCTCTTAGGAGATTTTTGGCTTTCTTTTTCATAATAAATTGTAACCTTAATGGTTTTTACAGTAGCTAATACTTTTGAGCTACGTCTAAAATGATCATTTGGTTAAAAAAGGAGTTACCGTAACCTTAAGAATCTATTCTCTTAGTTCGGCCGTCCAAATCAAACTTTTTTTTTTCTTTCCTTTTAACCAGCAGAAAGATTTTTCTTCAGTTTGGATTGCGCTGCCAATAGCCCTTGTCTCTTTTTCTTTTGTTTTTTCTTACAACTTTTTTTATGTGAGAAACCAAAGATCATATGATGCCTGCAAAAATTTTCTTATTAGACATTACCTAGCTATGCTCTTGACACATCATTTTTGGAAATGGTACAGTGGGCATAGTATGGTGAAAAGGTAAATATTTTTCTTTACTGTATGTCTATAACAGGCAGATTTAATCATATTCTTTCATGATTTTGGAATGTAAATAGTAAGCATCGATATGATTCTTTTTGATAGCTTTATTCTAAATTTCATCCGGGAACTAGGACTGCAAGACTATTCTCACTAGCTTTTTTGTTGTTGATTTTAAAGATAAGATTTACAATGCTTGCAATATTACCTTTTACCGATAGGCCTTGTTTAATTCAAGTTCTTTAGTGATCAAGAATAAACCTGAGTTGATTTGACCCTGGAAAAACTAGAAGTAAAGGAGTGTATACTATTAACCGCAGACTGCCTGTTCCAAGGTAACTGCGGCTCTGGAATACCTGACTGTCTGTACCAATGGTCCAGTAATGTTTTTAGTTGCAACTCGAGTTTATTTTTATTGCTTGCTTCTATGTTTAAGATGAAGTGCCAAGAATATCTATTCCAAGAAACGATCAGAGATCCTAAGCTGGGCTTCTTGATCGTATTAGAACCTGGCTCAGAGTTCCTTGGCATGATAATGTCGGCGAATATAAACAGGGCTGTTATTTTTAAACTTTAATTGTGTATACTGAATATAACCACCACACGATCCATGTACACAATAAATCATGCGTCAAAAAAGATTGAGTATTTAACCATATATCAAGGCATTTTGACAATAGACAAGTAACAAAATAATTAATTTGCTATCGTTTAGCTTAATGAGATCTTCATCCTATTTTTTATATCATTGGTTTTTTCAAAATAAAGAAACTATTCACAATATTCGTCTTGCTCATTTTATTTCACTTATTTAAAAAAAAATCCCTCTGTTTATTATTTATTTTTTATATGAATCTTTTATTTAAGGCCAGCTCGATCGCTACACTTTACAATGGCTAAATGGGCCAAACTCTTGTTTTCTGTGCTTTTTATATAATACATTAATATATTCTGAGTGTATAGCATCCAGTATATTAATAAGTATGTACCGAGTGTACCGAATAGAGGAGCTTTCTTTAGTAATTGGTTTCAAAGAAAAGATCAGTTACTATCCAAAAAAATTCTAAGCCAAAACCTCTTATAAAAAGATATTACTGTTCAGCTTAGCTAAGTTTATGGACTTTTCTGTTTATAACCTAATAAATTTACAGAAAGGAGGTTTGTTCATTGTTGTAATCAACTATAGAATCCATCACTCTCGTTTTATCATGAATGTCATAAATAAAAGGAAACAGTATAATTTTTTATGCCACCATATTCAGCTTTCTTGAATATTGTTGAGGAATGCTATTCTAACGTCAAAAAAATAATATTAGAACTTCGTCAAACAACACAGACGCGCTCGTTTTTTGCATCACTACAGCCTACAAGGTGGTCACAGTTGAAAACTAAGGTTAAATCAGATACCCTGAATCCTATTGTGGTTTATGGTTAGAGAGAAAGCTTGGCTAAGGTATTTCAAGGTTAAAGAACATCCTTCTTAGATTGTCTAAAAAAATACTCTGTTAGTTGTATAGAAAAAATAAAATTGTCTCATTTTTATTTTCAGGTTGTCCAATAAAAATTAAGACTTTTCCTATTTTTAAATTATAATATTGTAGGCACTAACGGGGAGAATCTTCATCCTAAAACAAAATCTCTAAAGGCTTTCAACTCAATATTCCAAGCTCCACTCGTAATTATATTTTTCGAGTATAACGTTTTACACTGCCACAATGAATTTACAATATAGCCTTTTTATCACAGTCATCCGAGCCGTATGTAAAACTCATTGGCAACGATTCTTTGAACAGACTCCTGTCTGGACGAGATTGGCATCAATCAAATAAAAAAAGAATTACCAAAATTATCTACTTTCAATCATTTGCAAATATCTTTTGTATTTTCATGACAAGTCACTGTTTAACACATTTGTACCACTTTTATATCCTTATATCCTTTGATGAGTTTTAATAAACATAAAAAAAAACCTTTGAAATTTTTTTTTTTTTTTTTTTTTTTTTCCAGTCTTGTAGATCAATTTACTTGTGCTCTAGAAAAAAATTTAAATACTTTCTTTTTTCACCTTTTTTCACATTTTCTACTCCTTTTTCCTCTTTTTTTTTTTTATCCATCCTTTTTTTTTTCCTCTTCAACCAATTGATTAATTATTGAAATTACTACTTTATTCTTTTCCCTTTTTGTAGCTCTGGCATGATTTCTTTGCGTTTGCAAAAGTGCAATTATAATTATCGGAGTAGATTTTAATACTTTCTTTTAACATTTACTGTATAAAAAAGCATCTATTTCATTCATATTCTCCTTTATCCTTTATTTCTCTTTTATATACGCATAATACACATATAAGCCTATACAAATACGCTTACACAAATACGCTTATACATATACGCTTCTACAAATACGTCTCATATATCAACAAAAATATCAAAAAAAAATTATCTAAGAAAATGTATATCAACGGTTTAAAATATGCTTGCTCAACTTGTATTAAGGTATCTTCAAGCAAAAAAAAAAAAAAGATTACTTGTCCTATTTATAAATAAATGCATTTCTTTACATAGGGCCATCGTTCTTCTAGCTGCAGTCACGTTGACCGACCATTGTTTGAAATTCGTAAAAAGGGTCGTCCAGTAAGTCAGTGTACCTATTGCAGAGACCTTCGTAAAACAAAACAAGTCCATATCAAATGTGCATGCAATAGCAAAAAAGGTTAGTTATTTTTTTATTGAAAGGAGGAGCATTTTTCAAACCATTTTATTATACATGATAAGGTGATCAACAGCAACCTGTTTTAATTTATCGAAATAACAATAACAACAGTAATAATACTTCACCTACTACTTGTTCAGTTCATAACAATGATGATGTAATTCCAAGTAAACAGTGTATCTGCCCTGCAAACAATAGCACTCCCATGATACGGTCATCTTCTGCGACACAACCCTATCTTTCGCCTAATGTCTCGCAAGAAATTACACGGGAATCTGTGATGTCGGCGCCACTCTGTACAACCTCATTGGTAAAAAAAGAAGAAACACCTTCTTATTCTTGGGCATTAGTTACATCTCCGCCTACCAACCATGCTGACTTATCTTATGCTTCAAATTCTTCAACGGCAACAACAATTACACCCGTGAACGAAGAGTCTAATAATTTTCATCTTGGATTTATATTTCATAAACCCTCCAATGCAAGTAGAATCCTAGATGGTCAACCTAAAATTCACAAGCGGCGCTCAGTGAAAAAGAGCCCTGCTTCTACGCCTATAAGAAATTTACCTACGAATGTAAATTATGATACAATTATGAATACAGATAGCTTGACCGGTCTCTCAACACCACATTCTACTGTTTCATCTCAAGGACCTATGGATATGCAATTTGATTATCTCACACAGCAACTCGAAGTTCTATCGAACCATAAACATACACAAGACTTGATGGGAGAAGATTTGACAAATACAGAAGAATTAACAGCAATTTTGAATAATGTATTTCAAAAAGAAGATGAACAATCCTCAATTGAAGCAATGCTTCAAGACGGTCAAATGCTATCCAACGTATCCCATGCCATTCCTTCTTTACCTGAGATTCCTCTTACAACTATGCCAACACCTATTCCCCAGCCATCACCTGTGGGTGCACCAAATGTCAATCGATCTCACTGTGGTAGCTTTGTACCTAGCTCTCAATGCTGTAAACCAGTGGGTAGCTCTGGAGGTGAATCTGTTGTGATCACCATCACACCACTGGTCGCCCCTAATAAGCAAGACCAACAAAGGCAGCATCAGCAACAGCTGCAAAATCCTCACTCTACGACCACGCGTATTGTTACATGCTACTGCGGCAATCAATGTACTTGCCCGGGTTGCCTGGTGCATCCTGGTAATTTTTTTTTGGGAAGTGATCCATATTCTGGTCCACTGATAAACCCTTCCTCTTCTGCATCTTCCTCTTGCTATGGCTCAGATGATGAAGATATTGCTTCCATTTATAGTAACCACAATAATGCCAATTTTACTTTTTGATTGTAAATATGCCCCCCTTAAAATTCAATAAAAAAAACACACACAGTGTGTATACATGCAATTATGTAATCTTGTTTTCTGCGAAATTTGAGGCATTTTTCTTATTTGGTCTAAAAATGAAAAAAAAAAATTTTTTTTCTCATTCTTTTGCCCGCTTTGTAGAACATCGTGGCCGACTTCATTTATGTGAGACAAGAAATAGATGAAACACAACAAAGGTTAATTTATAATAATTACCATTTGGCATGCAGGGTATAGTGTATCTTTAGATGCCTTCTCCTATAAAAACGTATTCATATTGAAGAAAAACACGTGAAAAGAAATAAAAAAGTGGCGCGGTAACATAAACTAATAAATGTTGGGGAGTGAGGCGAGAGAAGCTGTGGCTTGAGTGAACTTAAACATTTACCCCCAACAAGATGCTATTGAATTAAAACGCAAGATTGTGTCTTGTTGCAGTAGACAGATGCTTGAGTTTTTATAAACATCATGACTAATATTACTTTCACTTTGTTTTAAGACATATGAAGCTATATTTATGGAAAGTGCAGCTGATTTGTGAATGCTTTATTAATTTAATGTTACACTTTTGTGAAATTTGCAGGTGTTTCTTTTTCTAAACGCCTTTAATTGTGGCACAACGTATAATGTGATACCAAATATAGATTTTCCTTAATATATTTATAAAAAATAAAGAGACGTCTGAGAATGATATGAATCTAAAGAATCAGGATGATTTGAATAAAAGAGATATTGTATAAGATCGAGTTGGTCAACTTGAAGTTATTTATCTGTGATGTAGCAGAAATAAACACCTACTGGGTATTTAAAGAAGATGTTTCCATGACAAAGTATTAATGGGCATTGTAAATGAGAGAAAGAACATAAACCCAGAGTATCCACAGTTTAGTAGCATCTATAAAAGGCATCTGGTACAGAAATCATAACATGGAGCGGATAACATCTTGATCAGATCTAATGCAAAGTCAACGTACAAAAACCTGTTCACAGTCCTCCTCTGTTTCTGCGCAAAATCAGCAAGGGAGAAGGAACCATAGACCGAAAAACGGATATAGTGATCGGAAATGAAACTTGGATAAATTGAACAAGCGTCAAATTCCAATTTTTGTCCTAATAAGAACGTTTGTAAAAATTGCGAGACTTTTTGAAAGCTTTGGGATAAATAAGATTTTGCTATTGAATGTTACTAAAGAAAGACACAGGAAATTTAAAAGCTTGCTTCTCTGTTTTCATACCTTGTCCAAAAAAAAAAAATCCCCGCGTCAGGTCCATCATTGGTAATTATGCACTGTTATTGTTTTATTTCTTAACTCTATTGATCAGTGGATCATCAAGACAAAGAAATACTGTAAATAACCTTTTTCGCGCGAGCTTAGTGCTTTTCTATAGAGCTGAAAGATGAGAATATGGAGGAAGAAAAGGTACTGATAGTTTCTTTTCTATAATTGCTTGGTTTATCTTTTCCAAACACTGTATGCTGGCACTGTTCATTTTCAAATGAATCATTTGCATGTTATGTTTGTCTATATCATCTGTAATAATGCTTGCAAATCCCAGCAAGTACCTACGAGATGTATAGATGCTATTAAGCTTTTTTTGCTTCCATATTTTTTTTTTTTGTTATTAAATAAAATGAGATCCCATAATAATATTAGTAATAACAGAATAATGTATACAGTTAATTGCTTCCAATCATTTGAAATATCACTTATTACCATCCAATTGCTTACGATCGTTTTTCTTTGCATCCTTCTTGATTTTAGATAGGAAACATGGCGCAATCTGAAGCCAAATTTGACATCTTACATGACATCGTCTTTTTGGCAAGCTGGTGCCGTTTTGTCATACCAACCATTTGCTCCATAAGCATCCTTGATTTTTCATTCTATTCGTATTATAGGAGCCACATGTTAGTAAACGAACCTATAAAGATAAGAAAGGCGAATACCAGAGTCTTTGGATATCTACATAAACCCTACCAACAAGTATAATATAACTAAAAATTTAATATATTTAATTGTTGTACAACTAATTGATCTTTCAGCTATACTACAGTATTCATTGAAATGAGAGACTAACTATAAAAGTTCATTTTACCACGTTAAAAGTTGAATAGAGTACCACTGTTTGTTTAACACTGTGGTAAATCCAGTTAATATTTTTGCTGGGCTCCATATATTCTCATAAATTTTATAATGCTTTCCTAGGTTACTTTGTATCTAAACACAAAATTTCTGTGCGTAAAATAAAATAACCACTATCTTCTATAGCATGTAACCCTTCACATATTTCATTCATATATAATTTGTGAGTCCTGAGTCTACTGTCATATGCACTTAAAATAGACCAGTTGTATAATTATGTTCATAAGCGACTGCGGCATGATTATTACTCTGTATCTGGTAATGAACCGTTTTATTTTATAAAACAAACGATATAAAAAAGTCACTTTTCTTTTATATATCTATTTGACGTCAAATATACAGTCAACCGATGTTTCTTTTGTGATAAATTCAGTAAAGTAGTTCTAGTTGATTCTATATTAAAAAAAATCATACGCAAATAAACCAATGGAAGATCAGAATCCAATAAGAACCATTATTCCATAGCCAACAGTTGCTATGAGTAAAGTAGCAAAGATACTAGAAGGAATACCATTCATCAAAAAGTCTTTGGTACTCAAGTAAGGTGTTCCAAGTTCATTTTCTTGTGAAATTGCATTCATATTAGGGAATCCAGATACAGGAAGTCCCATAGCCGCTGAACAAACAAATGCAGTTCCCTAAAATAATAAAATCAATTTTTTTGTCTTTCATTAAAAAGTCCATTTCTTACCATCACAAGCATTCTTGGCTGGGGATCTGCTAGTTGAGAGCCAACTTCTGCAACAATTGGTAATACAATTAAAGCAGCCACTGTATGACTGATAAATGTAGCAATGACAAGTACCAAACAGCTAAATACAAACAGGACCTGAAACGCGGAGAGATCAGTAACAAGCGTTTCAATCTGAGATGCAATCGTTTTCAATAAGCCCGAACTTTCGACAGCTTTGCCCAATGCAATTCCACCCATGGCGAGCACAATTACATTCCACAAGAAGCTGTTGAAATCATCCTTTGTAAGCAATCCGGTGCCGAAAAATGCAATCAGAGGTAGTATAGCAATTACGCCCATGTCGCCAAAAACAGATTCATAGGTGTGAGCCAAGCACCAAAGAACTATGGTAAATAAGGTAACGAGAATGACATAGATTTGTGTGAGTGTAATAGGGTCAGAACTTGCGCGAATAGTGTGAATTTGAGGTGTTTGCTTCTCTGGATTATAGTTCCAAAGTAACCAGGTCCAAATGATTAAATTACCAAGGATGGAGAGCGGGATAGATATAATAAACCATTCACCCCAAGAAGGAGCAGGGTCCATATTTTGGATAGCAATAATATTTTGTGGTGAGGAAATGGGAGATGCCATACCACCTAAATTGGATGCCAATGCAATGCCAATGATCAAACAAGGAGCAAACTTGGAATCAGAGGGCAAAGTGCGAAGAATGGGCTATCATAAGCAATAAGTTTCTTCTTTTTTTTTTCAATTATGTTTTTTCTTATTTACTTGAATAAGAGAAAAGCAAAGGACAGGGGCAGCCACGTTACTGATCCACATACTGGCGACTGTAGCAACCATCATGCTAACAAGTAGTACCCTATTTGGTCGTGTACCAGCCTTCGAAAGCACAAAGGTTGCCATGGATTTCGCAATACCAAACTTGCTTAACGCACCAGCAATAGAAAAACCACCCAAAAGTAACATAATTACAGGAGAAAACATAGCACCAAAAACTCGTTTTGTTGCGTCAGGAGCAGAAAGTCGGGTAAATTTACCATCGTCTGAACGCATAACGCGCAAGGTAATAATAAGTAGTGGAACAAGTAGAGCTGTAACAAAAAGAGGCATTACCTATAAAAAAATGAGAACCTCAAATTCAGTCATTTTTCTAGTTACATTACCTCACCGGCCCACAGCATACTTGCAAATACCAATATAGCCAAACATCGATTTTGTTCAACCGTATCAAATAATTCAACCTTTAGCAAAACAATAAACACCACAAGACATACGATCAAGTAAAAATAGCTCATCACTTGTTCACGTGTAATTTGGAGTGTTCCAAAGGGCGTGTAGATTGACGTAGGTTTAACGCCTACAGTTTGTGTTCGACGTTCTTGACCAATCAAGTCTCTCCAAACAGTATTCCTTTCCCATACGATATGCTCCCTCAAATGTGTTTTTAATTCTTCAATCGCCTGGTCCAAATCATTGTAGGTTGCCAAGATAGCATAGGCTCTTTCAGTCTGCTGTATACGTTCATTAAGCCTTGACTTTGTAACTGCTTGAAAGGGATAGGCAGTCATAACATAATTGGATGTATAATATCGTTTCAAGTCACTGTTTGTAATCTTGTCGTACTTTTTCAATATTTTGGCAAAGGCTGTCAGGTTCAATGCCACAAACGATTTGAGTTCGGATAACAAGACAAACATATCTACGATACGTCGCTTCAAATCATCATAATGTTGACTAATGGGGTCCATATCCGACATATTATTAGAGATCACGGTCGTTTGCATAAAGTCGTCGTCTTCTTCATTTGAGTGTCGGTGAGGAGACACAGGATGTGTTTGACCATGTTGTGATGACTGATTGGCATGTTCAAATTCATCAATCAGCTTATCCAACTCGTCGTAAAGTTCAGTTTCCTTTTTAGCATAGAATTTGGATATCTTTTCCAACGACTTGTTTAAGGACTCCATAAATGTTTGGTTATCAGCTTCAACTGGGTTATCGCTGATAAGCGCCGTACGTTCGCCTGCTTCCTCGTCAATGGAAGCACGACGACTTGAAATGATTAGCCTGTCTTTTTCAATTTGATAAATTTGTTTCTTGAGATTGGAATATCTAATAAAAGAAATGAGCCATTCAAGTAGTTCACTAACAACAACTCCTTTTTTTTACGGTAAATAGTAATCAGTCCAATCAGGAACAGAATTAAATTGTATTTGGTGAGAAAACTTCATTCTCTTTCAACAGACTTTGAGCTTATATGTGAAACAAGAATATGTAGTGCTCGAGCAACAACAACAACAACAACAAAAAAAAAAAAAAAAAAAAAAAAAAAAAAAGACATCTTGTAAAAAAAAGCAAAGGGCCGGAGTCTCAACAATAAACAAACATGCAAAAAACATACAAAATGATGGTCATTCCTGTCAGTACTGGCTAAAAATCATAATAATAATAATAATAATAATAATTAAACTGTTTTATTTCAAGACGTTATCATTAGTTTATGGTGCTTACCCGACTAAGAGTATTTATTATAAACTAGTGAATTCTTAGAAAAAGCAATCGTATTTAAATCTACTTAAAGTGCGTTGGTTTTATTAGTGACAAAGGCTTTGTAGTTAATCTATTTTGCTATACCACATCTGCTGCCTCCCATTTGGTAAATACTAGGACAAGCTTAGCTCTTTTCTTCCTTCTTTTGTTACTACGTCCAGCTACTTAGATCAACAACATTACGCAGAACATATTCAAGGCTGTCGATTCTTTTAGATATAAGGACGCTCAACCACTATCTATTCTTCTATGTTTAGCTTCGTCTTCGGTTCCTGCTTAATACTGAATAACTCAATCATAACACAAGAGACTAGATATACCTTGATTTTTTATCAACATAAGTGTTGGATGAATATATAAGCAATTACTCTATGATTTAATGACTATTGAGCATTAAAGGACTCATCGTTAATAGCATTATTTGTATAATTTGTTTTTTTGTAAAACTAATTTTGATTATTATACATGTAAACCTTTAATAAATTTCACATTTAACTTTAAAAATTGCAATTCATAGTCGTTCATGTGTTAAAACTGGCAAAAGAAAATACAATTCAGTAAAACCAGATGCTTGTCTTTGTTTACATATAGGCGGTTCTTCCATAAAGGTGATCTTGGAGCACATACTATTGCAAATGGCTATTAGAGCTATGGATATGAGGTAATATGCAAGAAAGCAGAGTATCATCGGAAAGAGTATATGTAAATTGTATCATGAATTTTGTAATAGTACAATATATACAAAAAAAAAAAAAAAAAAAAAAAAAAAACAGCAAGTAAACGCTGCATTTATTCCTGAAAATAGTGTATTGAATACAAATGTGGAAGAGTTTTACTGAATTCAAGCCAATTGGATCATTGATTAACTATAAGGTAATTCGACTAAACAAGAACATAATCACCAACAAAAGCATACTGTGTAATTTGCACCTTTAAGTCGAACCTCCTCTTCAAATGAGCTTATTTCAATTGTTATTGATATTGTTGGCATGCTGTTTTAAATTTATTGCTCTATATATTACTTTATCGTTCATAACCTGTTTCTTTACTGGGACTGACTGGTGTGTTGTATTGCACAAAACAGTATGAAGATGTGCCAATTGCCATTAAAATACACTTTCTAAATGGCGGGCTTAATCTGAAATACTTCATGAACGAAAAAGGTTCATATCAATTATTAAATTGTACAGTGAACAACGCATCATTTCTCTGTTTAGAAAACACTGGAAGCTAAAAATATGCATATGTGTCTTTGTTCTAGAATAGAATAAAAAAGTTTATAATAACATAAAGTCGCCATCATGAACGTTATAGGAATAAATAAAATTTGAATTACTTTCTAAAATTACAAAAAAATGGAATACAGTTATCCTCAAAGGTTTGAGTGAAAAAGCTCAAAAGAATTTTTAGTGCTTAATTTCATAATCGAAATTTAACCCTTAATAGCAAAGTATGAAAATAAACAAGGCTTTTTTTTTTGTCCAAAAAGGCCGGCTTTCGGAACGATCTATATGTTTTTTATTGTATATATATATAAGAGAAGGGACATTCTATTACAAATGATTTAACAGAAAGTGACTGTATAACCGTCAGAGGGAGAGCAAGCATACATGGATGTATTGTCATCATAAGCATAACTGTAAACATCAGGACAAGCATTCTTGACAGGAATAGAATACTTGCTAGCTTTACATGTGCCACGAGCTTCGCTATCACCAGTACAACAATATTCATCGGTACCATAAGCACTACAAGCAGACTTACAGCCAATCACTTTACCATTGCTATCTTTATCTTGGAGGTCTTCAGGACATTCAGGAAGAGAAGAACAAGCGGGAGAACCGCATTCGTATTTTCCATCAGAAGATCCACCATTAGGAGAAATAGAAATGGGCAAGTTGAAACCATCAACAAAGGAAACATCATAATAGTCCTTTCCATTGGCACCAGACAAGAGGAACTCAGCAAGAGAGGAAGGGGATCCCGATTGACAATCACTACCACCATCACAGCCTTCACGGGCCCAGATGCGACCACCCCAGTTGGAAGGGACAGAGACCTTGGTGGAACCACCAGCAGAGACAGAAGTGGACTTGCCGGCGCCACCACCATTAGTAAGCTGGTTGACTTGAATAGAGTTACTGCAGCTGTTTTTGACAGTGATAGTTACATCACCACCACTGGACTTGGAGCTGCTGGAACTAGTAGAAGCACTGGAACTGGCAGACTTGGAAGGACTTGATGTGCTTGTGGCACTGACTGAGCTTGAAGGACCAGCAGAACCAGCAGGAGCGGCCATAACGGTCATACCAGTAAGAGCAAGGAAAGAAACGAGAGAAGAAATAGCAACCATAATGAATGAATGTAAATGAACGTATAAACGTATATCAAAGGATAGGAAAGTGGGTTTGGTTTGTAATAGAAAGATTGAATAATGAAAAAAAAAATTTGAACCTGAAAAGTGTCTATTATTTATACTTTTTTTCTCTCTTCCTTGAAGACTGAAACAACGCTTTGTCTTTAGAAGCGCTTTGTTTTGTTTCGCTGTGTTATTGCTTTAACCAGTGAGACATTTTCTTTGGACACATTTTAATTCTAGACCCTTGCCAAGAGTCGGACTGTTCCCCTCAAAAAAAAGAAAAAGAAAAGAAAACGTATTAAATGTTAAACATATCAAATGCTATATGAAACAGACCGTCATTGATCAGGATCGACATGTTTTTAGTCTGTCGGTGATTTGAATAATACGCAGTTGCCACGTTATTACTTACACCAGTAATACGATCCATAGAATCACCTTTTGAAGATACGTGCTATTCAATAGGTTGTGTATCTTATGTAGGTCTACGTACTTCCTTTATAGTAAGCTGCGTAAAGTGAAGCGAATTAGATTTATTTAAATAACAAGATTAATAAAAAATGATAAAAGGAAATAGAAAAGCAATTCAATGCACATACAAGATATAAAAAAGAAGAAACAAAAAAGATTAGATTCAATTGATGTGAATTAAAGCATATGTCTCATAATAACTCTTCCCCTTTTAAAAGTGGGTGAATTATTTTCATGCTTGGTTTACACACTGACAATACTCTTTTATTTTTTTAATTTCATCTTTTATGTTAATCACTATAAATTACGATCTTTTTTTTATTTTATTTTTCACTCTATTTGATATGCATTTCACTTAATGATAACTATATTAAAAGGTCTATGTAGTTCATAATTTTAAAGCTGAAATAAAAACGAATTATATTTCTCTAAATGTGAAACTATTTTTATTGTACAAAAATATCATAGCTTCAATGATAAGTGGTTAATAGTAAAAATAAAAAATTCGGGATAATAATCATTGCAACTCCAATTGATGCTTTTTATTTTGGGTGAAAGATAAAAGTTGAAATATAGCTACTTCCAATAAGCTATATTTCATATTAACTTTGTCAAATGCTGTATCTTCCTACACTTATACTATCCTCCAATTGAAATTTAAGCTATTCGGCGGGCAATGGCCAGTCACCTATTATATCATAGTCAAAACTAATGAAATCCATCGTTCAATTTCTACTACACCCTTTATCTCCTGAAGATTGGGACATGACTCAAGTGAAAACTGGTTAATTACAATTGATTTTGGTAATTTAGCAGCATATTTAAAAGTAAGATAATGACCTTATTATTATTGACTATTTCTCTTTTTTTGGCTCAAGAATTAGCAGATGTATTATTATAAGTATGTCTTTACCATTGATAAACGAATTAAATTATAAATAACCATTCATAAGCTATGAGAAGAGTGAATACAACACAATACAAATAAAATTAACTTTAACATAGAGTAAAAAGATAAAACAATACTATTTTTTGATTTGTTTAGTAAAACGTTATGTTTTAGATTTCATGACGTCAAATGACAAAACAACGTAAGGGGCCCTCCTTTTTTACTTCATACGATCTAGATCCCCTCTCTTTACAAATGTTTATCACTCTCCTTATAGGAAGATAATTTGCAGCAATGTGATGGATTAGAGTAAAGTATCCTTTTTGTTTCTTTTATTTGTCTTTTTTTTTTTTTTTTTTTTTTTTTTTTACTTGATTAAGTTGTAAAAACATGTTTTGCCATCAGTCTACTGCTTTACCTATAGATCATACCTGTATTCCACATTCAGATACTTTAGTCATGGATGGCTGGTTATATAAAAAGGGCGTAAATATACAAAATAAAACAAGCTTTGGTCTATATTGAAAGAGCTCCATTTGATTTAATTTAAAAATTTTAATGTATGTTTATAACACTTGGTATTAGTCAAGTTACAATGTAGGATGTATGTATCAAAGGCATAATCAATTTACAAGGCTATCGCATTATTCCCGATGAATTCATGAAGGCGGGAGAATATTCACTCTAGTTACAGCTCAAAGAAGAGCGTACGCTTTATTTTTATACAAACGAAGAAAATGACATGAAATTATGGGTCATAAATCTTATGAAATTTACCATCTCAAGGGTTTTTTCTACTCCTGTTCTTAGTTCTCGGGTCCTCAATACCATCTTTCTCGAGACTGCACACTTCATGCAGCCCAGGCCGCCTTCGACGTCAAATTGTAAGTCTAAATAACCATTGTTAATTAATCAAGGTTCAGAGTTTGATAATGGACATCAATGTACTCATTTATATAAAGAAGGTAAAAGTATTGAATAAGATGTATGAGGACACGCAAATTTTATTAAGCGGATCACACTACATGTTAGGATATCAATATATTATGCTTGAGTAAATTGGAATAAGAGAATATTATCATTAAGATTTTGCAAGAATTGACTGGAAAGACCATACTCTCCCCGAGACTCTTTCTCTGATAAAGCTATTCAAAGTGCCAAATAATATATTTTCTGTTTTCAAGTTCATGTCAAGAGAAACTGTTTCGACTATAGATAAGTCATTTAATGTTGAAGATAATCATAATAACTGTGTATATAATAAAGATTAGCTTTTATTTTACAATGGATGTTTATCAAGGAAATAAAGATAAAATGATATTCATGTTACGGTTTACACTTGAATAATTTTCTTCAACTGAATGACTGTCATAATTACTTTATATACATACATCATCAAACTTAAAGTCTTTCTTTTGTTATTTTTGTTGTTTATAATATATCGTGTACTGTTAATGTTTCCAATATTCTCTATCTTTCTTTTTAAACAGAAACCCACAAGTTCTTTATATAAATCGTCTCCGACAAGTTGAGCAGGAAGACAGATTTTTAAAAAAATCAAGTTTTTATTTCTTTATGAAATGAGAATTTTAGGTTCTTTCACAATTTTTTTCGATTGTTTATCACCGAAAAAGATCTATAAAGGAACCGCAGAATGAATGAGCAGATTCGCTAATGCCGTATGAGCTTATAGCAATGGACGGTGTTTGATAGTAACTGATTCGATATCATTCAAAAAAAAAAAATTAAAAGAAAATTTTTTTCAGAGTTGTCTCCGATAAATTATAATGTTTAAATCAAATGAGCTTAACAAAAATCCCAATTTGCCTTTGCTCTATTACAGAGTACAGTTTTTTCTTCCAATCTTATGACTGATTGATATCATGTCCTCAAGTAATTCTTTCATTCTTTTCCCTAAAAATATCATATATAGTAGTTTTAAATATTATTTATATATCAATAATGAAAAAAAGAAACCTTTTTTATTGAATACATGAAAGTATATGCGTCATAGTTAGTGTAGAAAAAGATTCCCAGCATTTTTATTCTTTTACAATTTAATTGAATTGAAAGTAGAGAGACAATAGGACTTTGAGAAACCATCAAGGGTTGCGATGCACTGCCAAATACTCAATATACTATGGGTTGTCAGTCTATATACACCAAAATAAAAGAAATCCGTTTTATACATGCTATTAGCAAGATAATTAAAAAAAACTCCCTTATCTTGTGCATTTGCTGTTAATCTAATTCAATCTTTCACAGCAATTAAGATGCATTTTTTGGGTATAAAGTTACAGTTATAGATTATATAAAAGGAGAGGAACAGCAGTAAAGAACTGGCTAATTAGTTCTGACTTGTGAGTTTACTTAAGTTATTAGCATATAACTGGTTTACATGTAAATTAATGCGCTTTCAACATCTTAGTATTATTAACAAATATACAGAATAGAAAGACTTACAAATAAGCTGCTGCTACTGCATCTGTAATAAAATCAACCGAAGACAGTGTTCCATGATTCCTATATAAAAACTTTACACCTTTTTTATACTAAGAGTATCAGTGGTAGCTGTCCCGCAGTTTATTCTTATTCTTTGCTTTATGTTAACCCTTCTCTTTTTTGGTTTCATGCTGCCTGTTTAATTTAGTAGTCCGAAACCCGGACCGGAAACATACACCTTCATACAAGTGTAAGTAATGTAAATGAGAGGACAAGGCAGAAAAATTAGTGAGAAGGAAAAAGAGATAGGCATCTGGGTGAACCATCTGACCCTTCTCTTTTCGTATACACTCGTAGCGCGATGGTAAAATAACGGATGCATTCAGCCTAGTATGGATGACTAATATCATATATGTTTAGCCTAAGCAGATCAAGGATATCAAGGAATTTCTCGAAATTGCCCGCAGAAAGGACGCCAAATGTAAATATTGAAAGTTATAACTGAATTTATTCATACACACACTTACATGCAATTATATATAAAGCCGCTCGCATTAAGAAGAACCCTGATTCTATCAAGTTTAAGGTTAGATGTTCTCGCTACCTTTATACTCTTGTTGTTAAGGACAAGTCTAAGGCTAACAAGCTTAAGCAATCTCTTCCTCCTGGTAAGAACATGAAAAAAAAAAGTCAAGATCTAAATACTTATCTATTATATAGCTCTCGTTGTCAACGAGATCTAAGTAGTCCCAACTATACATACGGACGCCACTTTTTTTTCAATAAAGTAGCTCAATAATCACAAAAAAAGCCTATAGTAGAAATTGCGTGGAAAGAAAAGGATAGTTTATTTATTTCGATTTCTGATACCAACATCAGTGATCTTGCGTTCATGAGTGCATCGAGAGGGGGGGGGGAGAGATACAGTAATTTTTTTTGCATGTGTATGTGTCTGTGTTCAGCATGTATAAAATCGAATGTTATTTTTTAAATCAATTCTATGGGGTCTCTAATCATGATAAATCTACAAAAAAAAGCCCCCATTCTTGATGTATATTCAAACCTTTTACATTCCATAGTAATCAAGAGTCGTATACTTAATGACCATTGCTTATTAATCTTTGTTACATTCAAGATATTTTTCATACATTTCACAATAACTGAAAAAGATAAAGATATTGCCTTATGTAAATATATTTCTGTCACGAATATATGGTATTTTATTTTATTATAATCAAAATGGCTACAATTCTATTGATCCCAAGTTGATACTATTACTTGTGTTTGATCATTTTGGGCGTAACGTAACATTGTGCTCTTATTAAAATTTGTGGGGTTACATTGCGGTCAATCTTATTCTTATTTATCCTCATAGGAAAATATGATAACTTATAAATATATATATATAATTTGGTGAGGAAAGTAAAGGTATACTTGATATCTTGTTACTGCACTCCTTCCTTCCTTTAGCCTTCTCTCCTTCAATCATTCGCATCAAATCGGTGTTTGAAAGCTTTTAAACCAACTAATTTGAAAACTCTTAATTTTTAAATGGAAAGTAGGTTTGTGTTATTATACTGACAGTTATTAAAGAGAAAGAAAAAAAAGAAAAAGAAAAGAAAAGATGAGGTAATGACAAGGATGGTAGACTTATTTTATGTAAAGTGCATTTGACTGTGTCCAATGAAAATCATTAGACCTCAACTAAGCCTGGTAAATTAATAAAAGGACAGAAATTATTTTAGAATTTTTATATTCCTGATGGATTAAACCCAATTTAGGAATTGTTGTTTGTCTCAAAGGAATTAAATGTATATAAATTGAATGTTATGAAGCATACAACAAATATTCAGTAGGCAAAAAAAATAAAAATAAAAACTTTTTTCCTTTATTTACTTATTGATTGGTGCTTGCGCTAGATGAATAATAAGGTACCTGAGTGGGTGATAAGCGCATACAATTGTAACCCCGATTTCATCTAAAGTGAGACCCAAAAAAGTTTTTTTTTTATTATCTTCTTTTCTTTCACTATTTTCAATATGAGTACATCAGGTGATGAAAATTCTACATATTCCTTTTTACTTGTGTGACACTAACAAATATTGACAGATCGTCAATCAGTTTTCACATTAAAAGAGTTGGAACTGATTAATCAAAAACATCGAGATGGTGATAAAAGTGCGATGAAGTTCATTATCATTGATCGTAAGGTGTACGATGTGACTGAATTCTTGGAAGATCATCCTGGCGGTGCACAAGTATTACTGACACACGTTGGAAAAGATGCATCTGGTAAATTATAGTAGACATCTAAATAAGAAATATTAACATTTTTTTGTTAGATGTATTTCATGCCATGCATCCCGAGTCAGCATATGAAATCTTGAACAATTATTTTGTAGGAGATGTAAAAGATGCACATGTAAAGGAGACCCCTTCTGCTCAATTTGCTTCAGAAATGCGTCAACTTCGGGATCAATTGAAAAAAGAAGGTTATTTTCATTCTAGTAAAGCTTATTATGTTTACAAGGTCCTCTCTACTCTTGCTCTTTGTGCAGCTGGTCTTACTCTTTTGTATGCTTATGGACATACATCTACTTTAGCTGTTGTTGCATCTGCTATTATTGTTGGTATCTTTTGGCAACAATGTGGTTGGTTGGCTCATGATTTTGGACATCATCAATGCTTTGAAGATCGCTCTTGGAATGATGTTCTTGTTGTTTTCCTTGGAAACTTTTGTCAAGGTTTTTCATTGTCATGGTAACTCATTATTATAAATCATGTTTTTTTATTTATTAATTTTCTTTAAAAAGGTGGAAGAACAAACATAACACACACCACGCTAGTACGAATGTTCATGGACATGATCCCGATATTGACACTGCTCCTGTCTTATTATGGGATGAATATGCATCTGCAGCTTATTATGCCTCACTGGATGAAGAACCTACAATGATTTCTCGATTCCTTGCTGAAAGTGTCTTGCCTCATCAAACTCGTTATTACTTCTTTGTTCTCGGCTTTGCTCGTTTATCATGGGCCATCCAATCCTTACTCTACTCATTCAAACAAGGTGCTATTAACAAGTCTCATCAACTCAACCTCTTTGAACGCTTTTGTCTTGTTAGTCACTGGACTTTATTCACTTACTGTACACTTGCCTGGTGTAGCAACGTCTATCACATGATTTTGTTCTTTTTGGTTAGTCAAGCAACTACCGGTTACACATTGGCCCTTGTATTTGCTTTGAATCACAATGGTATGCCTGTGATTACTGAAGAAAAGGCCGAGTCAATGGAATTTTTCGAAATTCAAGTGATTACAGGTCGTGATGTAACACTCTCTCCTTTAGGTGATTGGTTCATGGGTGGATTGAACTATCAAATCGAACATCATGTAAATAGAAAAAAAGGAAGCAATTGATACAATGAAATTAATGTTTATTCAATAGGTTTTCCCTAATATGCCTCGTCATAATTTACCTAAAGTAAAGCCAATGGTCAAGTCACTTTGTAAGAAATATGATATTAATTATCACGATACTGGATTCTTGAAAGGAACATTGGAAGTACTAAAGACATTAGATATTACTTCCAAGTTGTCTTTGCAATTGAGCAAAAAGTCATTTTAATCTTTTGATACCATTTTCTTTTAGACGTTTGCATAATAATAAATTGTTGGTGATCAAATAATCACTTTTAGTTCAACATTTATTTGTTGTATATTGTTTAATGATAAGAACACCTTGACCATCTCATTCTCTTACTGTTTGTATTTCTTTATCATTTACAGCTATACTCATTATCTTTTTGTTTTCATTTTGATTTTCATTATCGTCTTTATTCTACATATAATCTCAATGACTATCAACTTTTATATCTATTTTTAAATGTTAGGAATTCATTTCATAAACAGACCATCATTATCTAAAGCAGGTAAAATGGGCTATTCTATCTGAGGATAAATACGTGCTTTGATCAAAAGGGTAATTTGGACAAAGACCTGCTAAAGAAAGAAAGAATGCTTAAACTACTTAATGAGTTACTCGAGATATCAAAGGGGGCTGCACAATATTCACTATCTAAATAAATTGGCCTTCTAACGTCAATTTGGTTTTTGGAAAACAAACCATTTGTTTCTATTCCGTGCAGTAAACAAGTTGTCATTAGACACAGGATTAGAACGAGGTACATTTTCTAATTAATTTCCTTGCATTGAATGCTAATGTAATTGAAAGATTTGGTCGTTGTGCATTAACAAAAAAAAAGGTTCTTTTAAATATTATTGGAGTGTATATACGTTGATATGAATAAATCTCAACACTTGAACACGTTTCATAATTGTAGAGTATATTTAATCTCAGTAGCTCAATCAAAGACAGCTTTCAGTTGGACAAATCAAACTTTCCCTTTTTATTATGACAAACAACAAAACATCAGTGATAACCTTTATTAAATACGAATATCTAATTTCATTTTTCATTTTCATTTAATTATATAAAAAACTAAGCCTTGACTTTTTTCGCAAGAAGCCAAGGTAAAACTTGAATGGTTTTTTTCGCAAGAAACCAAGAAAACTTGATATGATTTTTTTCGCAAGAAACCAAGAAAACTTGATATGATTTTTTTCGCAAGAAATCAAGAAAACTTGTGTTTTTTTCGCAAGAAACATGTAAACATGAAAACTTGAGGGATAAGGAAAAAAAAAAAAAGTGAAAATAGGACGCATATTTATACCTTTTTTCGAAGCCTGTGACTATGGAATTTCTTCATTCTCAGCATTGAAAAATGAAAGAATCATATGTCATTCCAATATTATGAGTGGATAAAACCGGATGTATCGTTTTGTTATGATGCTCAGCCAAGAAATAAAAGATTGTAAATAGGTTTCAACCATGTTTACTGTATAACTACGAGCTAGCGTATTGACATAGATTTCAATAAAATAAATTCTTCAAGCTTCTTTCAATCTTTATAGACATTTATTCTTTGTTCTTTTTTTTTCTTACGTTGACCTCTTTTTTATATCTCTTTCATTTTACTCCAAAAATATCTGAAAGGCGTTTAAACAAATCGCAAAGCATTACCATTTCAGGAGTTCCGGTACCTTTTTAAACTCAAAAAATGATTAAAGGAGCATATTTTAACAAAATCCTATGATTCAAACAATAAGCAAAGCATGAACCATCTTGTCTTGAATTTTTATCTCACTTTATTGAATAAATTGCATTTTCTTTTACTTTTTTTTACATCAAAGAAGCTTTAATCAAGTAATAATAAAGATTAGCGTTATTTTAATAAAAAAATTTCTTGCATAACAAGAAAGTAAACAAGACAGGGTATGGTTTTAAAAAAAAGTTTGTTTACTAAAAGAAAAATTTATATAAAAAGAAATGAGCATTTTTAAAAAATCCTATAACTTTTTTCCTTGAAAGTAATAGCGATACTCTACAAATCAATTCATTTTGAATAAAGGTTAGATATGAAGAGATAATGAACCATGTAACACAAATAAGTTTTTTTTCATGCAAGAAAAGAAATTCAGCTACAGTCCTTATGTTAAAAATCGAGTTCACATTCCACTTATTCACCCTTCATCTTTTACAATCAAATAAGTACTGCAATTATAGATCATCTAGTCTTTATCATATAGCTTTCAGGCACAAAACTGGCTGTGTATGTAGCGATGGGAACTTTTACTGAGTTAATATTTGCGGAATTAATTAAACGGTATTTTAGTAAAAATAAAATAATTGGTGCATCATATTTTGTTTATGTTTGACGGTTCGTTTTAGTATTTGTGTGAAAAAAGGATTAAACAATACAGGATGTGAACAACATGTTCATTTTATTATCATCTTTATTTTGGATTTTATTTATAAACAAGTAAAAAGTTGATCTATTTCATATTTATATGCATGAGAGTAAAAGTGACAAAAGGAAGAAAAAAAAAAAAAAAAAAAAAAAGGATTCCAAGTGAGTAAATATACATAACCAATGAAATGGAAGATTAAGAATGTAAATATAGCTTCTATTAGCATATTTTCTATTAAAGTGAATTGACAAACGCGGTCTTTGTTAGGAATGGATATCGGTCTATAGCTCTTACCATCTAAGCATTAATCAACGACAACACTTAATATAACTTGTCTTTAGTCTAACTCTTTTTGCATTTCTGCTATACTCAAGCTTAGAGTGAATAATCACAATTGAAATTTGTAATTAGTCTTTATCAAGTTAACAAAGTCTGTTTGTGCTAATGCTTTTATGGAATTTGGACAATAGCTTTAAGACAATGGTTCGGTATCTTTGTATCTTTTGTTCATTTTATTTCGTATTTTTAAAAGTGTGAACAATGAAAATTTCCTAAAAAAAAAGAAACAGACAGACAAAGAAATCTATAAGATGCTTTTCTTTATTATTACACTGAAATAGGAAAGACTTGGTCATTGTACTTTTTCATTATATGTCCATACAAATATCTAATTTACTAAAGAAAAATGCTGTAGTATGCAAAGGTAAAGAACGAAGACTTTTTGTTTCCAAATTCAACAACTTAAACAAGCATACTGTTCTAAAAGGTACACCTTATCCAGTTGAAATCTGTGGAGAGCTCGTTGAGTTGGAGTGAGACTATCTACTCATCACAAAATAATTTGAGTTCTGGATTTTGTTATGACAGAGTTGAACGACTTATAGAAAATTATGTTTAAAGAAGGGATTGGGGTAATATGTACCATCCATCCAATGCTTAGTTATAAATTTATTTTGTTTTTAAATGAAACATTCTTCTACCAGACAAAAAAAAACCTATTAAACTGACACCAACTGTTTACGGTCGTGAAAGCTTATCTGACAGTGAATTTTTTTATTGATGAAAGCTTTATTAAAATTCATCAGAGAATATAAGGATTAAGAGTAGTGCAAGTGTATGAAACAGTGAGCTAAAAAGATACGAAAGATATTAGTATAGAGGATCGTAAGCAGGTAATTTCAATGGTTTCTTCTTGATTTGGTTGGTGATCATCTCATCCAAGCCAATATCTTACAGTCAAGGAGTAATACTGTATTTTTCAAATTTTCGTGAGAAATAAAGAGAAAAATGATAAAGTAATTTGGAAACGAAATAGTAACATTATGAGAATGATTGATATGGAAAAAATTGAGGTAGTTTGAGATAGAACAAGCAGTGAAAACAAAGAAGAGAGACCAAAAGATATATACATAAAATGAACATTAGTAAAAGATCATAATAGAAAATATTGCATACAATTTACTCGCTAGGTAAGGGATGTTCAGTTTCTTATAAAGATAACTAGGAGTAGCAGTCTTTTGGGAAACATTTTCTTGAATAGGCTGCTTTTTATTTATTTCCTCTTGTATCGCATGAAGCCATTTAAGATAGTGATGCGAGCTTGCATAAGTATTTGCTTCAGTTAGTCTTTAGAGCTGGGAGTGCCATACTCTTTCCAATGTAAAACTGTATCTTTGACAATTTCTTGTTAGCATCGTTATTCTCAACAGAAGAATGTCATTTAAAAGTAGAAGGTATTGACTTCTTTTGGTTGATATGATGAGCAAGAGATTTTCTTTGTGTTACTGTTAAACTATCAACTACAGGAAAGATTATGACCAGGTTTAGTGAAAAGGCCAAAAAAAGTAGAGGATAGTTCTTTTTTCAAAATTACTTGAAAGGTTGTTATGCACCAAAGTTTCATATTGCTTTGACATACATGAAACAGTTGCTTGGTTTCTTTACTTTTGAACTCATACAGGTTAATCCGTTCAGATAAAGTAGTTCTTGTCATCTTTATCAACTTTCTTTTCTTGTCCATTAAAAAATACTGAGAAAAGTTGATAAAACAAGTTGTAATAGCAATGGGAAATTTCTTGTTTTTTACTTGATTGTTTTTTACTTGATCAAAGTAAAAGTAGCTTGCAAGCATAGAACCATCATAGACGACCTGAGCTATATGAGATGCCAGCTTTTGGATTTCCAGAATCATATTAGCATCCTTGCAAGTGATGTTTAAATTTTTCTTGATAACCGAAGTCTGTCAATTTTTGGCATGCTTCTGCCTTGCTTTTGATATGATAGGGACATTTGGGGCTGGAAGGCCTTGCATAATCAATTCCACTACAAGTAGGACATTTCATAAACTTTGTAGATGATCACTGGAGTTCTTTTTTTTCTCTTTTGACAATCCTAAGAGCTACTTGTTTGTCCTTCTTCATCTGAACAGCTTTAGAGGTCCTTTTTTTTAGTGGTCATTAGAAACGTTACCAGTAGATGCAGTACTATTAGTTGCAGAAGTAGCAGCAAATGTAGAAGGGATAGTAGCATACAAGTCTTTATCATCGTTATCATCTATGGTTTATTGTAATATTAGTATGATTCAATACGATAGTTAACAAATATGTGAAGACCTTGTTCTTCTTTAGACGTTTCAGATGTATGTGGAGCCTCTTCCTTATTCAAAGAAGGATCAACAACAGGGGTTTTATTTTTTTTTTAAAAAAGTGAGATATGGTGTTAAAAGACAATGTTTTAATGACAACGATACTTTGACTCTTCAAATTGTAAAATCCTGTTTGCAAATTACTCTAGCAGACCGTCAGGGATGGATAAGTCATCCAATTCATTCTTTGGAAAAAAAAAAGCCTTTAATGTTTCTAAAATAATTATTACGTTTTCTTGATTAACCCAATATGATTTTTCTCATTTTAGAAGTTCTAACTTTTTTTTTTTTTTTTTTTTTTTTTTTTCATTCTTGATCCTAAAGGATGCTGCTTTATCCCCTTACACTCCTTTTTGATATGACTTGGGAGATTATGTAGTATTAAAGACACCGCGTGCTCATTTAATATGAACAAAAAGATTTAATCATAATATTCTAGGACAACAAATCGTTTTAAATGGTAGTATTTTGAATCAGCTTCATTTCATCTTTAATTATTCAATAGATCACATTGTATAAGCACACCATCAATTTACTGAAAATTAGTGCTGTCTAAGCTGACTATGATCGCCTTTGATAACCATTACAAGGTTCATATGATTGCAAACCTTGAACTTGTTGAACAATTTACAAATTACAATAAGATGCACTATAATACTTATCGGATACCCCTCTAGTTATCGTCATACAAACGAGGAAAAAAAGGTACTGCAGTCTCTTGGTAATAGTTAATAAATATGTTGGTATTAGTCAAAAGTTGATTTATGAATAGTCATTTTAAATTCCTTGATGAAAAAGATAGATATTGCTGAAGACCCATTTTGCTTATCGTCACATTGCTCTTTGTAATACTTGCATGATTTCTTCAAAGCTGACTGTGTGTTGGTACTCACTATTTGATTTGAAATCATTACGCTGTTGATGTTTCTTTTTCTTTAAAATTGACATTAAAGATACTAGCCAAAATAACTTTCTTCTCCTGATTCTCTTATGAACCATTCTATGACTTGATTTGTTAAATCTACCAACACTTTTTAGGTACTACAAATTGTGCCCACTGATAATCCTCTAAATTTCAATGCCATCAGCCAACATATTTCTCTCCTATAAAACATTGTTCTATGCATATTGTCATTTCATACTGAAGTTCTTATTTTATATAAAAAGACATGTGCTTATGAACATAATTTTTTGCTGCAGGAATTAAATTTGAATAACACAATTTGCACGTATTTATAACTAAACAACAAACGTAAAAGAAATTGTATTTTTTTTTTCAGTCTGAGATTCAACTCTTTGCCATCGATATGAAGTATCCCACAAAAAGAGAGCCTAATTTAGTTCCTTTTCTTTTACTTTTCTGCTTAAAAAAAAATGCCTTCGGAATCATTTAAAATGCGTAAGAAATAAATGAAATTTGCTTGATATGTTGATTCTTATAGATAATACAAAGATATACCTGACGTGATTGCTCACAGAGGATTCTCTGCTGAAAACCCTGAAAATACGTTGATATCTTATGAAAATGCTATTAAAGCAGGTACAACAGCACTTGAAATGGGTAAGTACCAATTTAAGCTGATGACAACAAAAATTAAAATTGTTGCTAGATATTCGATTAAGTAAAGATAATGAAATTGTGATGATGCATGATACAACATTAAACAGGACAACCACTGGTCTTGGTCAAGTACGTGATCATGATTGGCACGGTGATATTGACCAACTGCTAACAAAAGCCGAACCACGTCAAGCTATACCCAGATTAAATGATGTTCTTGACTTGATTACTCAACCTCACATTTCAAAAAGTCTTTATTCTATTATTGATATTAAGGTACAAGGATAAATTATTGATGAAACATATTAACATTTCAATAAAGTATGATAATCCGATTGAAATATTGGATTATTTACAAAATCTATTAGAAAATTACAGTAAGAAGCATCCTGACCTTATTCATCGCTTGATTATTGGTATTTGGAATGTTGAATTTATGAAGAAAGCCAAGGAATTATTCCCTCAATACAAGTTATGTTTCATCGGTCTTTCACTCTCAGCCGCACGTAGCCACTTTTTAGATACCGTCGACTGTCTCAGTTTACCCTTCGCAGCCCTAGTAGATCAAGATGGCCAATCATTTATTGAAGAAGTTCACATGCGCAAGAAACAAGTGTTTACTTGGACGATTAATGATCCATTACAAATGAAGAGTTGTGTGCTGTTGCAAGTGGATGGTGTGATTGGTGATAGTGTCACTAGCTTGCTTGAACATGTACAACATAAACCCAGGTCGTTAAAGGACACTGAAGAGTATTTGTCATTTGTTGAATCGGACACTTATCTTCAATCAAAGAGAACAAGACTCTATTTTTATTTGATTAAAAAGACAATGTCTTTGGCTAGTTGGAAATTAGTTGGTGTTTAAATAAATAACAAACTATTTGATATTCATGTATTAGTTGACAGTAAGATGTTTAAGAGTTTCATCCTTATTACAATTGTAGGAAAAGAGAATAAACTATAATTTTTTTTTTGTTTAAATTATGAAATTCCCCAAGAGAAGAAAAGGTAAGAGTTGTCCCACCCCTTTTTTTTTCATTTCTTTTTTTATTAATCATACCAAACAATGAAAAGTATATTAAAAGAAAGAAAGTTTCTATTGTTGACTATGATTACAGCAATAGTAAATAAGAATAAATGAATAGATTAAAATCAGAGACATTAATAGATTCAAGTATAGATAGGTTGGATTATTGCGTTTGTTGGAGCCTGTATGCTTAAAGTGTTGAATGGAGCTTGGTGGGTGATGATGTATGAATTATTAATTATTATAGGACAAATGGTAATGATATTATCTGGATCTGTTGAACATTATCGTATTACAGTAAATTGACTATAAATAATTCATAAAGTATTACTTATTCCAAATAAGATGATAGCATTAT
Source organism: Rhizopus arrhizus (assembly GCA_024220505.1). Classification (NCBI taxonomy): domain Eukaryota; kingdom Fungi; phylum Mucoromycota; class Mucoromycetes; order Mucorales; family Rhizopodaceae; genus Rhizopus; species Rhizopus arrhizus. Next base: position 223,439 of record JAKZZE010000022.1, read on the forward strand.
TGACTACAAGCATTCCACTGCTTACAATTCAAATCGATTACGTTTTACAATATACAAATAGATCCAATATACCTAAAGGACCTACCAATACTTATGTTGTGGGTTATATCGTACTAGTCATCGTACAAGTAAGTAAAAGAATGAATAGTGTAAGCAGATATCTTATTATCTTGTAAAGTATCTGTGGATTTTAATATTTGGTAGTAGCAAGTCTACCTTTTTTGGAAAATTAGGACAGACAAATGAGAATTCATTGATGATGGAGAACTATTCAGGAAAGATGATACCAGCACATATCGTTTTTGAACAAGAAACAACAGATAAAAGTAATATTTAATTTAATGGTTATTAGCATGAGTTAATCTATAAAATAGATCAAATTATAGAATATTCTGAAAGGGTTCAAGCCATTCATACATGTAAAGTAAATTTAGTATGTGAATTATAAACTAATACATTTGTAGATCAAGCTGATCCAGAAGATCCAAATGAACTGAGCTTTGAAAAAGGGGAAATATTAGAAGTAGCAGACAAGAAAGGGAATTGGTGGCAAGCACGTAAACATGATGGTACTATAGGTATTATACCAAGCAACTATGTAAGTATACTGTATTTTCATGAATAACAAACTCATTTTATACTAGTTCATTTTTGCTTCCCAACAATAATTAGAATGAATAAATTTACAAAAAAAAAAAAAAAAAAAAAAAAGGATTTATTAAAAGTATGCAAAAAAAAAAAGATGTGGATATGTACAGAATGTGTGGTTTATAAGAAGAGAGAGAGAGAGAGGATATAGTTAACAAAAGCAGGGTGTTGCTTCTACAATAATGACTTTTGGTTTCATCATGGTTGACACAGTCTTTTTAGTTCTTTCAATCTCTCCAAATTCAGGAAAGGAGACGTAAGTTTCTGCAAACATGCTTTTCTTGTCTAAGCGTCTTTCTGTATCATGTTTAGATGTGAGTTGTTGAATCAACCGAGAATAATTTACAGTGTCAATTGGGTCCATTAAAAATTAAAAGAAAGAAAAAATAAAGAAAAGAGAGAGAAAAAGGAATATTTATATGAAATATTATTTGCATGTGAATAAAAAGTTTAAAAGATTAATGTCATGTATTAGATTGCCACTTATTTGTTACTGAGAAATATGATTCTATTTTATCCAAATATGGTCTTATTAAATGATTTGCATCTTAAAAATGCCTTTTATACAGCTATTCAATACAATGATGATAAAAGAGAACCATCCAATTGTGGTTATTACAAATAAGTCTTAAAATAAGCATTTAACGTAATATCAATCGATAACGTGTTTATTTTTTAATTTACTGTGCTTCTTTAACCAATAATATTTTATGACGCACTTTTAATAAAATCATCTATTCTGTCAGAGTCAATTAAATCAAATAAAGAATCTCATATCCTGTGTGTATGTCATGCTACAAAAACACAGCAGAATATTTCTACTTTCCCTTTCTTGGCTTCCAAATGCTCTATTTTATAGACAAATAATATTTATGTGCAGCAGTAAGTTTCAATAGTTCTTTCAGAGACTTTTTTATATCAAGAAGAAAGCATTAGGCTTGTAAACTACAAATATTATTCAATTGATAACAAACTGCTGTAATTTCAGCTTTTATGTAATACAGCATTAATCTTCAACGAGCCAGACATCCTCAGACTGAATAATTCATTCCTCCTTACAAATCTTGAGAGCATATCGAGTTGTTCAGCATTGGATTAAGAAAATAATTGTGTTAGAAGATGAATTTTTACACAAGCAAAATTAATATCAAAACAGGAAAAGATCAACTGATGTGAGATTCCAGCCCAAGAAACATCAATTTGTTTGCACTCGTGTTTAATGAAATTAACAGGTGAAACAGTCAAAAAGTTGATATCGCCATTCTCCTATCCTATTCAAAATATAACCAAGGGATAATGTAATAAGAAGATTTCTTGAAACAAAAGAAGGAGGTTGATTACGACTGATATCAACAAGTGAAATAAATAATAGGCATAGTGTGATCACTTTTACAAGTGCTCGATATGAATTAAACATCATATTCTCTACAAATAGTTTCTGTTCTTTATGACTTTTTTTTAATGTGATCATCTAAAAGAATAACAAAAACTCTGTTTATGATCATCGCGTTTTATATGTACAATTGTATACCAAAGAAGATAGTCAACTTTATAAAGTTAATCGTTCTTATTGGCTAATAAATTAATTGCGGGGAAGCACACAAATTCAATTACTGACATTTCTCGCTTGTATGTAAAAATTCACTAGAAATAATCAAGTAGAAGGCAACTTGAAAGAAAAGGTAAATGTTGGTTTTATGAAAAATAGTAAATGCTCTCCTTTTTTTTTTTTTTTTTTTTTTTTTTTTTATAAATATTTTTTTGACGTGAATTTCCCTATAATGGCTTTCGTAATTCACAATATGTCACACAATCCTTTTGTCACTTTCACATGAATTTTTCGTTGGAATAGAAAACTCCCTTTTTTATTTTCTCTTTTTCTTTCCCCTTTCTTTTTTCTTTATCAACCAAAAAAACCAAAATGTTGAGATCTAGTGTGTTATCCAAGTTACGTCCTCTTATTCGTCACTATTCGTCAGAAGCAACTGCTGGTCCTTTAGGCATATCCTTCAGCTTAACCGAAGAACAAAAGTCGATTCAAGAAATGGCACGTAAATTTACAAAGGACGAAATCATCCCTGTTGCTGCTGAACATGATCAAACTGGAAAGTATCCTTGGGAAATCATTAAAAAAGCATGGGAACTTGGCTTAGTTAATACACATGTTGAATCCAAGTATGGAGGTATGGAGTTGGGTGTCTTGGATAGTGCTCTTATTTCAGAAGAACTAGCTTATGGATGTTCTGGTACTAATTAGTATAAGGCATTTTGAAAGATGTATGCGTCTAACATTGAGAACTCTAGGCATCCAGACAGCTATCGAGGCCAATAATCTTGCTGAAGCACCTCTTGTAGTCGCTGGTAACGACTTTCAAAAGAAAAAATATTTGGGTCGCATGACAGAAGAACCTTTGGTTGCCTCCTACGGTGTGACCGAACCTGGAGCAGGTTCAGATGTCGCCGGTCTCCGTACACAGGCCGTCAAGAAATCAGATGGTAGTTGGGTACTGAACGGGCAAAAGATGTGGATTACCAACGCAGGCCATGCCAACTGGTTCTTTGTTCTTGCTCGTACCAACTCTAATGCTGGGGCTGGTAACGCCTTTACGGGATTTATTGTGGATGCCGATACACCTGGTATCACCTTGGGTCGAAAGGAGATCAACATGGGCCAGCGTGCCTCAGATACGCGTGGGGTTACCTTTGAAGATGTCGTGGTCCCAGCTGAAAATGTGTTGGGTAGTGAAGGTGAAGGATTCAAGATTGCGATGAAGGCCTTTGATATCACACGTCCTCTGGTGGCTGCAGGTGCTGTTGGTTTGGCTCGTCGTGCGATGGAGGAATCTGTCAGATATTCACTGGAACGCAAGACGATGGGCAAACCCATCTTTAATCATCAAGCTGTGGCATTCATGTTGGCTGATATGATTATGGGCATCGAAAGCTCTCGGTTGATGGTCTATCGTTCAGCTTGGATGCGTGATCAAGGTCAAAGAAATACATGGTATGCTAGTATGGCAAAGGCCATGGCAAGCGAAGTGGCCAATAAATGTGCTGCAGATGCAGTTCAAATATTTGGTGGCAATGGCTTTAATACAGAGTATCCTGTTGAGAAATTAATGCGTGATGCCAAGATTTTTATGATTTATGAAGGTACCTCACAAATCCAACGCTTGGTCGTCTCTCGTGGTCTAGCAGATTTGTCACAATCGGGTGCTACTGCACTTGGTGGATTTTAAAATAATAAATAGAATGGGGTATCCTTTGTTTTTAATGTTTGAAGAAGACCATTGTCAAAAATATTGTATTTTTTTCTAGTGTTAATAGAGCATGTATTATACTTTCATCTCTACATTCTTAAGTGGCTCTCGTCAATTCGCTCTTTTCCAATATTTTTAGTTAGTGAGCCTATCGTTTTTGTTAATATCACAAAAGTAATAAATAATATATGACTTGTTACATCCGTCCCCCTCCCCTTTCATTGCTTACAACAGAAGGGCCAATACGGAACGTAAAATAAATAGGGTCTTTTTCTTTGTTACAAAATATTTCAAATACTTTTATTTACTATACAAGAGAAAAGTGTTGTGTATAATTTATTGAACAAAGCTGTTGCCCTTGGCAATGTTCTTCTTTAATTCAGGAACGGCCTTAGCAATAAGTTCCTTTTCATAGTCAGAGATTTGACCGAGCTCGTTGATCTTTTCAACACCTTCAGGACCAAGTTCAATATTGGTAGAGAAATATTCAACACCATCCTTAGCAAAGACATCAGACTTGACAAATGAGGGTTCAACAACACCCTTCTTACCACCAACAGTGGCTTCCAAGACAGAGTTGGCGAAACGAGCACCAGCAAAGGCCATGGAGAGAGTAGCAGAACCAGTACCATTCTTGGCTTGAACGACTTCATCACCACCGAATTGGATACGGTGGGTCAAGGCATCGAGCTCTTCCTTGCTGAATTCGAGACCGGTTTGAGAGAGGAGAGGGACAATAGTCACACCAGAGTGACCACCGACAACGGTAACCTTGACATCGTTGGGGTCCAAGTTCTTGACTTCGGCAACGAAGCGAGAGGCACGGACGACATCAAGGGTGGTGACACCATACAAACGCTTGGGGTTGAAGACACCAGCCTTCTTTAAGGTTTCGGCAAAGATGGGAACAGTGGAGTTGACGGGGTTAGAGATGATAAGGAAATGAGCGTTGGGACAGTGCCTGTAAATACGTAATCAATTTACAATTCACTCAATACACACAAAATACTTACTTGGCAGCAGCTTCAGCAAGGTCACGAACAATGGAAGCATTAGTGTTGAATAAATCATCACGGGTCATACCAGGCTTACGAGGAACGCCAGCAGGAATAACAACAACGTGAGCACCTTCAAGAGCAGCCTTCAAACCTTCGTTTTCAGGAGTGTGGCCAGTAACCTTGGAGTTGGTGTTGATGTGGCTAAGATCGGCAGCGACACCAGGAGTGTTGACAATATCATAAAGAGAAAGGTGGGTGACGTGAGGGTTTTCCTTCAACAACAAAGACAAGGGTTGACCAATACCACCAGCAGCGCCAAGAACGGCAACCTTGGAAAGATTAGCAGCAGAAGTAGAGAAAGAACGCTTGGCAGCAATAGAGAAAACACGAGAGGCAGCAAACATGTTAAAAGGTTAAAGAAAGAAGAAAAAAAAAAAAAAAAGCGGGGGATTGAGTTTTGCCCCTCTAGAAAAAAGAACAGGGTTTAATTTTTAAGTACCGACTGTGTTCGGATAAAATTTAAAGTAATAAATCTCTTTCAATTTTCAGACTAACCGCTTTGTCTGATTTTAAGGTTCGAATAGCTGATGTTTGTGCTTTCTGAATCATTTCATCCAAATGATTATAAGTAGAGTGCTTTTGTAGGTTGGCTATTAAGGTTCCAACAAAACTACTGGGAGTTACTATGCGTTCAGTAGACAATCAAATGTGCTTACCAATCACCGGCTCCAGTGACACTCTTGATTTCATGTGGAAGAATAATTTCTGGTGGGAAATATTTAACAACCGACTGATTAACAAATAAACAGCCGTCTTGTCCTAATTTTGTGATAACATTTGGTACGTAATTAGAAAGGCAAAGTGCTTGTGGTAGTACATTTTGCGCTAAACGAGGTGCATCTAATAATTGCGTTATTGTTTCATGAAATAGTCTACATATCACTTCTCTTTTTTACTGTTTAATGATGATGGATTGATAGGCTTGATCTGTTTATAAAGCAGTGGATCAGAATGAATACGTTCACATAAAGCCTCCAATTCAAATTGATTTGGCGAAATGTATTTTATGGATTTAGATTGAGTTGTCTCGAAATGCTTAAATAATTTGAGTGATTTTGGAACAGAGGTTGGTTCAAAAAACGCTTGCATTTGTTCAGTTATACATTTCCCCTTTCACAAAATGTTACAGTTTTTACCTGGAATAGATAAACTATGACACGTCTGTGCTATTTCTTTCATGACATCGGATGAAACATTGCCATCAAAGCATAAGAAATTGGGCTGTTCGCTTTGTATAACAGATACAATCTATACTTGAGATTAGCGGTGTACACTATATATCAAATACGCATCTACTCTTGAAGCATTCATTTTTTCGAGTATGTCCATATCTGCCACTGCTGCCACTAGCTGACCATCACTTGAATGTAAAGCATTATAGACCTACACATATAATTAAAAAAAAATATTGAAAAATCTGGTTTCTAGTGTTTTACAGCTGTAGACTGTCCTTTCATTATTTCAATATGCTCTGTATCCTGCCGTAACATGATTAAATATTATGTTTGTGGTGCTTATGTTAGTTTGTTTACCATGCCAATCTGTTTCATTCCTTCAAGAATACTTTTACCAGCCAAGTCATCACCCACAACTGAGACTAATTTAACGCGTGTGCCGCCTGTTCTCAAAGCAGCCTCTGCTACATTACGTCCCACACCACCTAAAGTTTGTTTTACTCTTCCAGGTGTTGAAGTATGTAATATAGAGGCTTTTGAGTGAACAACAGTAGCAGTAATGTCAAGTGCAATACCACCAACAACTAATAACTGTAAAAAGAAGTATATGTGAGTTTTTGCATAAAATTAAATAAATAAAAACTGACAGGTCTATGAAACATGCGTTATAAAGAATAAAAAAATAAAAATAAAATAAAAAATAAAAACTTTATTTGATTGGATGGAAATCAAAAACTTCATTAATAGAAAAGGTACACAAAAGCACTTGTAATTAAAACGTTCAAATCCCTCTTTCTTTCTTTCTCTTCTTCCTCTCCTTATTTTCAGTGTTAAAAAAACAAAAAAAAAATCCAACTTTTTCTCCTTATTAAAAGTAAGTTTTACTTGATAACAAAGAAAAACTTTCTCTCTTTTCTGTCTTTGACATTGACTCCTTTTTTTTTATTATAAAAGAATTGATTCAAAATGATGAAAGGATGGAAAGAAGCTGTAAGATTCTTTATCTCGTTATGTACTTTATACTCATATTCTATAGCTTACAAGAACAAGATCAACTGAGAGTCATAAACAACAAGAGGCAACTTCACCTACGAATAACCAACCAACAGCCGAGACAAAGTCCAACATGATGCCACCTGATTCACCTAAACCTACCTCTATTGTAAACGATGCTTTAGATATGGTAAGATTGAAAAGTTAGTGAGTTTAAGAAATTAATGATCGTAAAATAGCAGCAGCAAATAAAAACTCCTCGAGTAAATAACAACGTGTCTTTTATGCACAATTCCAAACCGGATTCTGGTCCTTTATATCACCGTTTAAAGAATGCACCTATTGATCAAATTCCTATCAGTAAAGCTCCTCGTCGTCAAAAATCATCTCGTTTCTATGTGACTGAAAAAGTCCAATTAGAGCTCACACCTGCTTTTCACGGTAATACGAATTATAAAGAGAGGACAAGAGGGAGGATACTAATTTTGTTGTAGAGGTACCAATTCATATGCGCCAAGAGTTATTTGTTAGAAAGATTAAACAATGTACGGTCCTCTTTGATTTTAGTGATCCTTCATCTGAATTAAGAGAAAAAGAAATTAAGCGTCAAACACTTCAAGAGATTTTGGAATATATTTCAATGAATAGAGGTGTACTTACAGAAAATGTTTATCCAGAAATTGTTCATATGGTAAGTGATTATTATACATCTTCATTATAATAATCTTTATTAGTTTGCTATCAATCTCTTTCGTCCTATTCCACCGCCTGTCAATCCTATTGGTGATGCATTCGATCCAGAAGAAGACGAACCTGTACTAGAACTTGCTTGGCCTCATTTACAAATTGTTTATGAATTCTTTCTTCGTTTCTTGGAATCTCCTGAATTCAATATTAGTTATGCAAAGAAGTTGATTGACCATAAATTTATTAATCAAGTAAGGAGAGTGACTATCATTGCAAGACATGGGGCTAATTCATAGTGTAGCTTTTGGATCTTTTTGACTCTGAAGATCCTCGTGAGCGTGATTTCTTGAAAACAACTTTACACAGAATTTATGGCAAATTTTTAAACTTGCGTGCCTTCATTCGACGATCTATCAACAATATCTTTTTTCAATTCATTTATGAAACAGAGAGACACAATGGTGTAGCCGAGTTTTTGGAAATTCTTGGGAGTATCATCAATGGATTTGCTTTACCCTTAAAAGAAGAGCACAAACTCTTTCTTTCCAATGTCTTGATTCCTTTGCATAAAGTGAAATCACTGGTACTGTATCATCCTCAGTTGGCTTATTGTGTAGTTCAATTTTTAGAAAAAGATCAAAGTTTAACCTACGAGGTAAGCATACATTACATATAAAAGAGAGAGAGAGAGAAAGAGAAAGAAAGAGATCATTAACTTGGTATAGGTTATCACTGGACTATTACGCTACTGGCCTAAAGTGAATAGTCCTAAAGAAGTTATGTTTCTAAATGAAATTGAAGAAATATTAGATGTGATTGATGTTCACGAATTTCAAAAGATCATGTGCCCTTTATTTACCAAATTAAGTCAGTGTGTTGCAAGTTCTCATTTCCAAGTATCAGAAAGAGCTCTGTATTATTGGAATAATGATTATGTTGTAAGTATGATGGCCGAAAATATAAAGGTCATTATGCCTCTGATATTCCCAACTTTATTTAAAACATCAAAAAAACACTGGAACAAGTAAGCCTTTTTAATTTATTTCTATGTAGCTTACTTAAGTTGTGAAATAGAACCATTCTTAGCTTGGTGTATACAGCATTGAAGCTCTGTATTGATATTGATCCAGCTTTGTTTGACGAATGTGCTAATGAATATAAAAATCAAAAACAAATGTAAGTGTGAATCATTTTTTAAAGATCATTATACCTACTCATTGTCTTATTAGGGAGCGTAAAGCGCAAAAAGAAAGAGAAGACAATTGGAAGTTATTACGACAAAAAGTAGAAAAAATGTCTATAAAAAATCATGAAACTGCTTATATGCAGCAAGAACAAGAATCAAAGAATGAACTCTTCCCTACTTTTATGAGTAAGTATCATAACTGATAAAGAATTGAAAAAGGACTAATTTTACAAGTAGATTCAAACAACATAGAAGATATTAATATTATGGATGGCAATGGTTCAGCTGTAAATCATATCCAAAAAGAAGAAGGAGATCTTCATTCTGAACTTCAACAATTTGATGCCCCACCTACTCAATATCAATCTTTCAGAAGAAAATCTATTATACCTGTCGATGAAACTGTAAGTTATCATTGTCAAGAAGCATATAGAAGCTAATATGTTTTTAGGTATACAATGAACTCTCTCGACATGTCAGTCTAGATGAGGTACTTAATCATGCACCGGGTGTTGCTACTCACCAAAACATGTCTACTTGAATTACCTTGAAATAAAAATATACTTCTTTTTTGTTTGTGTAAGATGTTTATTTTCTAATATTTGCAGTGGCCAAACCATCTAGGCATTGGTATCACTTCTCTAACATTATCAAGTCCGGTTAACCAAAGCATAAATCGTTCAAATCCAATGCCATATCCACCGTGAGGAGCGCTACCATATTTTCGTAAATCCAAATACCATTGGTACTCGTTCAAATCCATCTTTGCATCCTTCATTTTTTGTTCTAATAGTTCATAGCGTTCTTCACGCAAAGAACCACCTATCAGCTCACCAATACCGGGTACCAAAAGATCAAAGCAACCAACCGTCTTGCCGTCATCTTCATTGGCTCGCATATAGAACGGTTTCTGTTCTGCGGGATAATCCGTCACAAACACAGGTTGTTGACAGTATTCAGATGCCAGATACCTTTCATGTTCAGATTGCAAACTTGATCCCCAAACGGTTGGGAACTGGAACTTGTGCTGACGCTTTTGCAATACTTCGATAGCTTCTGTATAGCTCATCCTTACAAAGGGCTGGTCTACGCTCTTTTGTAGTTTTTCTAAAAGCGATTTATCAACCCACTGATTGAAAAATTGTAAATCCTCTTGGCATCGTTTCATCACATATCGTGTTGTGTCCTGTACACTGGCTTCAGCCAAGTCTAAGAGTGGGTCTAAACGATCAATGAATGCCGCTTCGGCTTCAAGCATCCAAAACTCGGCTAGGTGCCGCGAAGTGAGTGATTCTTCAGCTCGAAAGGTAGGCCCAAAGGTGTAGACACGCGACATGGCTGAGGCAGTAGTCTCAGCATGAAGTTGTCCAGAGACAGTGAGATAAACTGGTTTCTTAAAAAACTCTTCGCTTGTGTGCACCTTAAAAACTTCTCCACCGCCTTCACAATCGTTAGCTGTCAATATGGGTGTGTTGGTCAAGATAAATTCTTGCTCTTTGAAAAATTGGTGAAAGCCTTCTCCTGCAGCATTTCTAACACGAAGTACGGCACTGCCTGTATTGCCGCGCATTCTCAAATGACTAATACTTCTTAAAAATTCTGTTGAATGGCGTTTCTTTTGAAGAGGGTAAGTCTGTATATAAAATGATTAGGTTTTTTGTTGTCACTTTAGTATATTATGTATATATCCTACACTATTGCATTCTCCTAATACTTTGACAGATTCCACTTGAAGTTCTTTTGTTTGTTCTTTACCAGGACTGTCCATTAATGCTCCTGTAAGCTTCACACAAGCTCCTGTTGTCAAACTTTTTAAAATGAATAATTGTGTCATGATTAAAATAAAAATTCTCTTTTTTTTTACGATTGGGCTTCTTCATTGTTCAAAATTGCTTGTATTCCTTTCAAACTCGAACCATCGTTGACAGTAGCAAAACTGAGTTGCTTTTGCTTTCGTACAGATCGAATCCAGCCAGTAATTGAAACATTGCTATTGCTGGTTTCATTTTCTAAAATGGACTTGATTGTCCTGTTAGGTAAAATGGACTTTGTTGAATAGAATGTCTTTTGTAATCTATGCATGTCAAAAAAAAAAAAAAAAAAAAAAAGATTCGGCATTTGATTGGCTATTTAGCAGATCTTTATATTAGGATGAACCAGGGAGATTTTTTTATCTGCTGAAATTGGATAAAAAAGGGGGGGGGTGAGAGCCTCTGTTTTGTTATGTACTTGCTGTATGTAAGTAAAAACATACAAATCAGATATACCTATGAAATCTTATCAATACCTTGTAAGTGAATCCCTTAGGTACCATATTCACTGTGTGATATCAGCCAGAATTGATCATTGTTGGAAGTGACTTGCAGAACACATAGGTAATCAGAGTTGATTAGCAATGGAAGGTGCAACAAACAATATATAGATATGCCAAGGCTGAGATGAAGTTGAGTACTCTTTATATATAAGAAGAAAGATTGTATTGAAGTTTCAACCTGGGAGCTAACTTTATGAAAGACTTTGACAGTAAAACTACCCTTTAGATATACCTTTTTGGCTTATTAGTTAAACTATCAGAGCAAAACAACCAATCATACAGTAAAAGTAGCCTTCTAACAGATAGTATTACAACACTAACAGCTTGTTAGAAAACTGTATAAAAGGTCATGTTTTTATTACTTATTAGACAGTATAGTTTCTGTCATATATAAAGAAAAAAAAAAGGGGAGGGGGATATGAATTGGTATCATGATAATAGAATCATTAAAAAGAAGTTCATATCGCCAGCGAAGTTTGATTATTGGCAACGTCACTCATTATCCCTCATCATAGCTCAATTATCTACTGTCTTTATATCTTCCTTAATTCAGGTGTGAAATAAGGAAGCAGCATTGGGTTAGTTTTGACACCTTGTATGATATCTAGGATTTGCTATCTTTTAACTCCTAATCTTTCATTCTTGTTCCTTTATTCAACTCAACTCCAAGCGCACCTCTCTCTTGACCTGTGACTTATCTTTATTCACTATAAAAATGCAAAACCCAGTAAATAAGGATAATAAAGCATAAGCAAAAAAGTCACAATTCTCAGTGGTTTAATCCAAACCCCTCCACTTTAGGATTTTTTTTTTTTTCTTAAACATCAGCTTGTCAAAATGGCCACACCAGAAACTACACCTGCCACCCCTAGACTGTTTACACCTCTTTCTGGTAATTTTGGTCTTAAAGACCAAAAGCCTACAGGATCTGCTTGGAATCCGCTCCAGTGGCCTGCTTGGTTTTCATACCACAAAGGACGTCTTAACTTGCCTAGCCCCGGAAAGTTTGAAAGACTTCACGGCGAAGTAACAAAAGGTTTTTTTCGAATAAGGCATATCTATGTGTGTTGCTAACAAGAAAGAATGCTCATTCTAGAGGTATTCACTACTGGATATCTTTTTGATGGTGCTCAAGCCAATATTGTAAAAGAGCTTTCTGCCAACTTTCACGTTCAACATCAATTTTCTTTAGGCTCTCAAGTTATGCCACCTATGTATAACTTTATGTCTGGATATATGACTGAAAGAGTAAAACAAAGCATGAAAATGATACGTGATTTTTAGATTAAAGAAAACTTTTTTTCTAGACTATGTTACAAGGTACCATGGATAACGATACAAACTTGAATGGTGTATTTAGACATGCTTGGTCACCTAAATATGTGACCAAGGTTATGGCCCAGGTAATTAAAAAGAAATAAAGTAAAATCAGAACTAATTATATATGATAGTTTACTAATATGCCCGGTCACTCCATGGTTCAATTAGAACAAGAAGTGAACGGATCAGATTATTCCTTAAACTTCAAGACAATGAACGCCAATCCATTAGAGATGACAGGTCTCTATATGGCTTCTTATCTTCAATCTGTTACGCAAAAATTAGTGGTAGGAAGCGAAATCGTTTTGCAACGTCCTACGCGTGATATGGAAGAAACTGCGATGTCATTGGTTGGTAAATATACTGGAAGTGATTATATTGCAACTGTACAATTCCAAGGCATGGGAGCGATACAAACCAGCTATTATCAACGTATTAATGAAAAGGTTGATTTTGGTGTCGAACTCAACTTGATGGCTCAAGGAGGTCGTAGAGAGGCTGTGGCCACCGTGGGTGGTAAATTCGATTTTAGACAAGCCACTTTTAGAGGTCAAATTGATACAACTGGTAGAGTATCTGCTGTTTTGGAAGAAAAGATGGCACCTGGCTTCTCTTTCCTTATTAGTGGTGATTTGGATCATATGAAGGTTCGTATTAAAAGAAAAGGAAATGACCTTCTTTCACACTCATCATTCTTTTATAGGGTCAAAGCAAGTTTGGTATTGGGATTATGTTATCTGCATAGATTATTTTCGTGTACAAAAAAGATTATTAAAAAGAAATATATACAAGCAAAATGTAATATTCAAAGGGAAATATGTACACATTTGTCTTCTTTTTATATCTGTATTTTCTTATTCTTGGCCAAAGCCCATCGTTTCTTCTACTGCCATTGTTAACTTAGCAACAAGAGCTTCATAGCTTTTATAAGGCGGCATGTCAATACGATTGAAGCTAAAAAGTAAGAAAGTGAGTGTTGAAGAATAACCAAACAATCAGCAATAATTACCATGTATGGGCTTTTGGTAATTGTGTTATTTCGCCCGCTTTTTCAATAGTAAATCTTCTGGGACCATCACTGCCTTGAAGATCCTTAAATCCATTAACTGGAATACGTGAAGTACCTGTCGTGAATTGCAACAATCTAGATTTCTTTTCACTATCCCAACTACGGATGCACTTCCAGAACCATTGGATAACGTCATCTTGTTCAGTATATCCTCTATAGTCCGTATGTTTCTTCCAGTCATCCACATCAATTTCAGCAATACCACCAATCAAAAGTTCTAATTCACGTTCATCAAACACATTGATCAAATCTTGAGGAATAAGTTGATTGAATCCTTCCTTAAATGCCTTGAATTGTTCATCAACACGTTTAGAAATACGCCACTCTGTTACTAGGCTATTTACAGGTTGAGTTAATAGAACGTGTAGCCAAATAGCAAGAGATACTTACTCTACATATTCCTTTTTGTTTTCTTCAGTAACTTCAATATTTCTTCCATCCTCTTTGAGATCTACTGTAACTACCTCACCAAACCGGTCATCATCAACGGAGAATGTCAAGTCAAGAACATCTGTAATGTCATTGTCACTGTTATGAAAATATATGAATACACTATAAGCATATGACATAGTATATTTACATGATCCATTTTAAACTTCTATAAAAGTCAGCATCTACACCTTCCATATCAGCCACAAGCACTTTCTTATTCAAAATCATCTTGTAAAAAGAAACAATAAAGAATGCATCCAAAAATCGACGGTGAAAAATAGCCAAACCGACAACGCGCCCAATGAACCTAAAGTAATTCAGATGCTCAGGATTGATATTTGAATGAGGATTAATTTGAAGTGTATAATTGTCATGAGCCGAGTATTCAAATAGACAATAAAATGGATTAAACATTTCATGCGACAACAAAAAGAAGAATTCTCTTGAAAGTCCACCGTAATCAAGACCATCTTCTCCATCAAACTTGATCATTAAACGTTTCTTGAGATCAGCAGGGACTTGTCTCATAATTTCCGCATAAGCATCTTCAAATATATGATCACGGCGTACCTTGATGTGACACTGACCAGGCACAGGACGAAGAGCAGGTTGAGAACGAAAATAGATCAACTTGCGACGGAAATCACGTTTATATTGTGGTACGTTTTGATCAAGACTACTAGGCAATCGAGGATCATCCCAGGTGGTTGTCTTGGTATTGTGATCCACAAAATATACACGGCCTGTGCTTGTCAATCTCATTTCCCAACCAGAAGGAAGTGGGCCCAATTGAGAAACAGGTTGTACTTGTACTTGCAAGTTGGAACCGGGACCGATTGTATTAATATATTGCTGACGACGAGGATCAACCCAGGTTGTTGTACGTGTGTTGTGGTCTACAAAGTAAGGACGACCTTCTGCTGTTGTTCGCATTTCCCAACCTGGCGGGAGAGGTCCAGAACCGGCGGTTGTCATATTGTTCTGTACTCCGACCACTTGGCCTGGTGTTGTTAATTGAGATTGAGATTGAGGTTGAGGCAGAGACTGACGTGTTTCAAAGGATGCTGAACTATTTCCGGCCGTTGAGCGTTCTTCAGGAAGTCCACGGGCATTGTGTCTACGTCTTTCTAATTCAGTTTGATTTTGTTGATCTTGTGCTGTTCTTGCTCTATATGCATAGATATAATTAGATTTAGTCGCACAAAATATTATGTATATTTACGATGGCCTTTTCCATGTTGTTGTTCTTGTGTTATGATCAACATAATATGGCCTTCCTAAATGATCTACTCTTCGTTCCCAACTACAATATATCTTAGTTAAACGAAATAAAATATGCTTAAAAACATTACCCTTCGGGTAAATCATTGTCCTGCTCAATTGAATTATGATTGCTGCTATTATTAGTATTATTATTGGTATTATTATTTATTGATGCTTCACTATATGGCTGTGGTTGTGTATTATTGGATGATGAAATATTTTGAATAGAAGAAGAGCCTGAAGCAAGGGTATTTGTTCCATTACGAATAGGAGCATTGATATTTGTAGAAAGATTTAAAATAAGCTTTCCTTGAATTGCATCATGATTGTTTGATTTTTTTAAGTCTAATGTTAACATTTCTACATTCAATCGTATAACAATAAGTAATAGCTCACACAAGTTGTAATCATATAACAATTACCATCCCCTCCCACTTCGATATCAAATACACTGCCCACTTGAACATTGATCACTCCAAGAAAGCCTTGATCCTTCTTTTTGAACTTTTTTTGATCAAATACTTGAACTGCTATAACACTGTTATTCGTTACTTGTCTATATTGTCGTATGATTAATATATTATCAAGCATCGCATGTATTCTATATTACAAATCAAAGCTTTCATTCCAATACGGATTAAGTGTCTTCTTCATTACTGTAGTTGTATGTGTTTGTTCTCCATCTACAGTAACAACGGCTACGAAATATGTGTCAGTTAAACATACAAAAAATGTGTACATTTTTATTATACCAAAAGGGTCAGGCAGTTTAAAAAACAGGTCTTTCTTGATAAGACCATCAGCAGCAATCACTGTCAGCCGTACAGTCCTGGTTGAACTTGGCATAATGTTCCCTTTAGTAGCAAAAGAATAAAATAGAACAAAAGAGAGAGAGAGATGGCTTCCTTTTTTTCAACAAAAATAAAATAAAAATAAAGCTGAGCTCATTGCTGGTTCTTATAAAGGAACCATTATCCAATCAAATTCACCCGTGGCTTTTGAACATTGTCTTTTTGAACTCATTCCACCTTCATTGGTTGTGGAGATCAAAGATATCCAATAAAATCAAAAGAAATTTTGTTTGTTAACTCGATCGAAAAAGCACGTTTTTTTTAAGGGTACACAACGTATGGCTGCAGCAACAAGAAAAAAAATGGTTCGATTAAATGTATTTGTTTTCGTTATTTGTCTCTTGGTTATACTCAATTGATATGAGATTATGTATTTCTTGAATATGACGATAACAGATTAACGTATATTTTATAATATCAAAATTTCTTTCTGGTCATAAAAATAACCAGGAATGTTTAAAAAGAACAGGCACGATAAAAAGTGGGCTAGTTGAAAAACTGATTGAGCGGCTATTACAATTGGATGAGAGTTTGCTTTTATTGATACTAATGTTGCTCTTTATTTAAATACAATGAACAAAAGAAAAACTATGTGATTGAAATCTATAAGACAAAGCAATACTTGGCTTTGATTATCTACCGAAAAAGTCAAAGAGGATGGTTGAATCATATTCGACAATGATATATCATCCCTTCGTCCGTGTAACTCCACCTTTTTTTTTTTAAAAAAAAAAAGTTATTTTATGAGCCCACTTTGTCAAAGGGGGTGTTTAATGATCGGGTTTTACTGCAATTTACATTAACCTTGTTCGTTTCAAATTGCAGCACATGGCTTTATTGTAGACTATTATGCAAACTGTAATTTCTTGTACACTGATTTGCACAACTTGATTTAATTCCGGATTTTGCTGAGTTTTTCAAGTTCATTTAATGCGTGCGTGACGTTTTTGGTTATTTTTTTTCTTTTCATTTTTGTTTGTATACAGCTGATTAATGACCGAAGACAACACGTTTATTCATGACATTGCTGTTGATATCTCAAGAGCATTGAACTTAACCAACCCAAATGACTTGATTGCAAAAAAGGTTGTCCAGTTTGCAGAAAACAATAAAGATTTTGAAAAGTTTAGTCAAGGTAAATAAAGGGTAATCATATAAATTTCTTTTTCCTAATTCCATTTTATAAAAAAGTATGTGGCACCTTCGGTCGATTTAGTAAAACATTTTTAAATGACATTTATATTAAAATTCAAAATCACAAAAGAGATCAACAAAAGCCATCTTCAGCAAACTCGAAATTGGTTCAGCAAGATCAGAACCGAGGCGAAGTCCTCTTTTTAGGTAACGATTTACCTGGCGGCTTGATCACAGCAAAAAATAAATCCTCCAAAACGGATGAGGAAAGACCGATTTTCAAAGCACCCTCCAAGCTAGGTTTAGAAGAGCTTGCTCGTAAAAAGCGTCAAGCCAAAAGCAGAGAAGATAAGACAGAAAAGAAGGTGAAATTAGACTGGGAAGAAGAAGAAAAAGGTGTGAATGAAGTGGATGAAGGAATTACAAAGTATAAACAATATCGACCGCAGCGAATGGAGACACCTTCTCATGGGGGCGGTGTGTCTGATAGTGCATTAAAGAGGCTCGAAGAGAGAAAAAAGAAGGACAGACGTTCGATAACGAGTGATAGAGATAGTATGCCTCCTCCCGATACACCTAGACGAGGTGGTCTATTCAAGCGTAGCCAGTGGACTGAAATGACACCAAGCAGAAACCCAGGCTCGTTTACACCAAGAAGCACACCAGGCAATATGACACCTATGCGACGTGATAGTGGATACAGCAGAAAATCAACTGGAAACGCAACTGCAGTTGCAAGGCGATCCTGGGAGTCGATGACTCCATCAGTTCGGTCGACTGCCTATGACGAATTAGCATTAGAATATCCTGAGGAATTTGAAGGCGATGAAAATGATAGAAGAAGATGGGAAGAAGAACAAGCACAGCTCGATAGAGAATGGTACCAGATGGAAGATGGCGGTGTAGGTGACCAACACATTTGTTTTATTCTCAAAAACTAATATTATATATTCTAGGCTGTGGATGAAACACATAATCCATTTTCTCAATATGAAGATTATACCAGTAACAAGGAAGGAGAATTGGCACAAAAACAAATGAAAAAATTATCTGCTCGTCAAGCACAATACAACCGTGATACAGATATGTGGGAAGCCAGCCGAATGCTTAGTTCGGGTGTAGCTCAGAGAATAGAAGTTGATACTGATTTTGATGAGGAGAACGAAAACCGTGTTCATTTACTTGTACACGACATCAAGCCAGCATTTTTGAGCGGTAAAACTGTCTTTACAAAGCAATTGGAAGCCGTGCAACATGTAAGGGACCCAACATCAGATATGGCAATCATTTCACGTAAAGGAAGCAGACTTGTAAGAGAAAAAAGAGCAGAAGCTGAAAGAGCCAAGGCCACCAAATTTGATGTTGCCGGAACGACATTAGGAAATGTGATGGGAGTCAAATCGAAAGAAAAAGAAGAACAAGTTCAAGAAGATGGAGATGCAAAAGCAGACTCCAAGTTTGCTAGTCATTTAAAGTCTTCAGAGGCAGTAAGTGATTTTGCTCGTACACGAACGATGAGAGAGCAACGTGAGTATTTGCCTGTCTTTGCTGTGAGAGAAGATCTATTGAGGGTTGTTCGAGACAATCAAGGTATATAAAATAGACAGACTGGCATGAGCTATTTATTAATTATTTGTACAGTTGTTGTTATTGTAGGTGAGACTGGTTCAGGTAAAACCACTCAATTGGCGCAATACTTGCATGAAGACGGCTATACTAAATACGGTAAAATCAGTTGTACTCAACCTCGTCGTGTCGCTGCTATGTCCGTTGCAAAGCGTGTAGCTGAAGAAATGGGTTGTGAATTAGGCGACACTGTGGGTTATACAATTCGTTTTGAAGACCAAACTTCTGAAAAGACTCTTATTCGATACATGACTGACGGTATTTTGCTGCGTGAGTCCATGACATCATCAGATTTAGATCAGTATAGTGCCATTATTATGGACGAAGCTCACGAACGTGCATTGAATACCGATGTCCTGATGGGTCTATTGAAAAAAATTCTTACACGACGAAGGGATTTGAAGCTGATTGTTACTTCTGCCACAATGAATGCAGAAAGATTTTCAAGCTTTTTCGGAAACGCACCCTGCTTCTATATCCCTGGCCGTACCTTCCCAGTAGATGTTATGTTTAGTAAAACTTCATGCGAAGATTATGTGGATAGTGCAGTAAAACAAACGCTGGCTATTCATTTGTCTAAGCCAGTAGGTGACATATTGATTTTCATGACTGGTCAAGAAGATATCGAAACAACTTGTACAGTCTTAGCAGGTAAAAATTCAGCAACGCCTTTTTTTTTCTGAAATAAGAGCTAAGCTTCTTTTTTTGTAAACTAGAACGTCTTGAACAGCTTGACAATCCACCTCCTTTATCCATTTTACCAATTTATTCTCAACTACCTGCTGATCTTCAAGCAAAAATTTTCCAAAGATCTGAAAACAATGCACGTAAGGTGATTGTAGCCACAAATATTGCCGAAACTTCTCTTACAGTGGACGGTATTATTTATGTGGTTGATACCGGCTACTGTAAACTCAAAGTATATAACCCTCGTATTGGTATGGATGCTCTTCAGGTAACGCCTATCAGTCAGGCTAATGCAAACCAACGTAGTGGCCGTGCTGGTAGAACTGGACCAGGGTAAGAAACAAAAGAAGAATTCTAAATAAATTTATTAATATTTTTTTGCAGTGTCGCTTATCGCTTATACACTGAAGAAGCATTTAGAAATGAAATGTTTGTAAATAACATTCCTGAAATTCAACGAACAAACCTTGCAAGCGTTGTACTGCAACTCAAGTCACTTGGTGTGAAGAACCTATTAGAGTTTGACTTTATGGACCCCCCTCCTCAAGATAATATTTTGAACTCAATGTATCAACTTTGGGTTCTTGGTGCATTTGATGATATGGGAGACCTGACAGTTGGAGGTGGAAAAATGAATGAATTCCCAGTTGATCCATCACTTGCCAAGATGATGATTGCTGCTGAAGAGCACGGTTGTACTGCAGAAGTTTTGGTAAGCAAGATAAAATACGAATGAAAAATAATAACAAATGGTTTCTAATTAGACGATTGTATCAATGTTATCTGTCCCTTCTGTATTCTATCGACCCAAAGAACGTATGGAGGAATCTGATGCTGCTCGAGAAAAGTTCTTTGTTCCTGAAAGTGACCATCTAACTTTGCTCCATGTATATACTCAATGGAAGATTAATCAGTAAGAGTATATATAACTATCATCTAGAAGCCCTATTAACACGATACTTTTTTTTTTCTAGTTATCGGGATGACTGGTGTACCAAACATTTTATTCATGCTAAAGCTATGCGTAAGGCTCGTGAAGTTCGATCACAGTTGATGGATATTATGAAAACAATCAAGATGCCATATCTTTCTTGTGGAACGGATTGGGATATTGTTCGGTAAATTAATTACATTTACTTTATTAAAGATAATTAACCTGATGTTTCATAGTAAATGTATTTGTTCTGCCTATTTCCATCAAGCTGCTAGAATCAAAGGTATTGGTGAATATGTTAATTGTAGAAGTGGTATGAAGTGTCATCTTCATCCAACAAGTGCTCTGTTTGGTGCTGGTTTTACACCCGACTATGTTGTTTATCATGAACTTGTTTTGACGTCTAAAGAATATATGCAGTGTGTCACAGCAGTCGATCCTTACTGGTTGGCCGAATTGGGCCCCATGTTCTTCTCAGTTCGTGATAAGGACAGAGCAATTGGCAGAAGATAATTATTTTTTTTTGTAAAGCACAAAATAAAGTTTTACAACATTGTTTTCTTCCACATCCATATGTTACCAGTACACCTGTATTGATTGCATGGTATTCTGACTAGATTTTGTTTGCCTATCTAGACCTTCATGTGTTAATATGTAAAAAAAAAATTGGATTTGGTTAAAGTCTCAATACACTTTAAAATATTGTTTATTACTAGTACAAAGTCAATTTAATTTAACATTTACAATAAAAAAGATCTATAATTTGACTGTTGAAAGAGAACGGCACAAGTATAACCTGGTTATAAGTTTGATAAACAGACCACGAGCAGCTTAACGTCTTTCGAGAACAGACAACATGTCTGCAACTCTAGAAAATTTTTCGCGAGGCTTACCCAACCTTTCTCCCAAGGCAAATTCAGCGGCCTCGATCTTTTTCCAGTCCGAATAACTCACTGGCATAATACCTCTGTCCTTTAAGGTAGGGATCAATCCATCCGCACCTTCCTTGGACCCTCCTTGAAGCATTTCCTTTCCATTTTTCAAATCATCTACGATCGTGTCTGCCGTCTCATAGGCATCTGACATGGTCGACACGATAACCCCCGTCGGACCGCGTTTTAGCCAGCCAGCGGCATACATCCCAGGCACCTCCTTTTCGCCATCCAGCACTTTACCATACTGATTGGGCACGATACCCTTGCGAGCATCGAACGGTACGTCTGGTATAGGCACACTTTTGTATCCGATACTCTTCAACACCACCCCGCACGCGTCCGACTCGAATTCACCCGTAGCCACGACCTTTCTTTGATCCAGGGGTCCTTCCAATCGGTTGAGGGCATACTGGATGCCTCGTACTCTCGAACGATCCGCATTTCCCAGGATTTCGATAGGGCTGCGCAAGAACTTGGCGGACCAGGACTTGTCTGTGTTCTGGTTGGGTGAGCCCTTTTGGAGCAGGCCCATCAGACGTTTCAGCGGTCTGTTTTGACTCATGATGGACTGTGAGGCTTCGATCTCACGGCGAATGAGGTCCATGTCTGCATTGAATGCTACACCAGGTAGAGACATCTGTTCTCTTAATTCCTTTGAAGTGAAAGAAACCTACAAGACGCTTGAGTGAAAAAGGTCCTCGTTTTGTTTTTGAGCTTTTCTCTCTCTACCTGAACGGGTCCTCTTCTTCCTACGACATGAACATGTTTGATTTTACTTTTTGATAAAGCCTCCAGGGCATACTCTGTAATATCTGTCTTTCGAAGCTCATCAATAGGACTAAGAAGGATACGGGCAATGTCCAGAGCAACGTTTCCTTGACCGATGACAACAGCAGTATCTGTATCATCGAGTGGTAACTTGAGGTCTCTGAAAGCAGGATGCCCATTGTACCAGCCAACAAAGCTCCTGGCTGACTCCACTCCATAGATGTCTTCTCCTGGTATTCCCATCTTTCTGTCTTCACTTGCACCGTAGGACAAAAGAATAGCATCAAAATGATTCTGAAGTTCCTTGATGTCCAATCCTCTCTCTCTGCAGCCTACAGACACATTTCCAAAGAAACGAAAACGGTCGTCTTCTGCCACTCTATCAAACGTTGTCATCACATTCTAACAAATAAAATTAAGAACACTAACAGTTCACTTTTCCTTTTTACCTTGACTTCGGGGTGATCAGGGGCTACGCCAAAGCGGACAAGGCCATGAGGTACAGGTAAAGCGTCAAACATGTCAATTTGTGAATTTGGCCATTCCTTTAGTAAACGATGCGCTGTATAAAATCCAGCTGGACCACTTCCTACAATAGCTAGTTTGAACGGCCCTGAAGTGGTTGAAAAGGCTCTTGAAATAATTGACATGAGGTTTTGGATGCTCTTTTTTTTTTTTGGTTTTTTTTTTTTGTCATATTTTACTATGCTCTTTTAGTCGGAGATTATTTTTCTCAGCAAGGTTTCGGAGTTGTATTTACCCAGGCACGCTCTATTTGGAAAAATAGATTCGTCAGAACCGAAAAGGGAGAGTTTTGTTACGAGTGCATTGTGTACAGATTTTTATAAACTACAAAACACTTATATAGTTTGCTTTCGAGCTATTTTGATATCCACTGTGATCACTATGTAAATGATCTTTTGAGTGGATTGACAAAAAAAGAGTAGCTGGTGTCTTTATGATTTGAATAATAAACTGGCTTGACCTTTAAAAGCCCTCATATGTTTCTTTGACTAAATAAATAAAGTACTGCATTATTCGTTAAATGTTATGCCTAAGAAAGTAAGCTGATCTATGATTTCTAGTTTCACAAGAATTGGATTGATCACTTTGATGAGCTTTGTTAGAGTACGTATCATGTTTTTTTTTTCTGAGCCAGCAAACAATGATACAGTACTTCATTTTCAAAAAGGTGCCTTGATATATTCATCTGTTTTCTTTCTCTTTGGAATTTCTCTAGTTCACTGATAGGCTTACTATATATAAAAAATAAAAATAAAAAGCCATGCTGAGCCCAAGTTTTAAAGGGTCTGCAGCAAGTAAGCAAACTTGTCTGATGGTCACAATCAATAATAGTTGGTGTTTAAAATCAAATGAATAAAAAATTGATATAATCTCCTTTAGGCTTCCTTTCTTGACAATAGCCGCACTGTTGGCATTCGATCAGTAAATAGGCGCCAAATGAAGGGGGGATGGGACCTGGTTACCATCATCTTTTCTTGATTTATTGAGATAGGATGAAGCTAGTATTGTTAGTGAAGGAGAGGGAGGCAGCAAGCTTTTCGGATAGTTATTTGATACAAGATAGCATTGATAGAAAAATGGTGAGAAAGATACTGCGCTTTTGCAAAGGTCTAGAAACATAAAGGCGGGAAAGATTGGGTCGGAATATCAAACAAAAGCGAGTTGAATGCTATTGAGAGACGGATAAATTGATGTAGGGTGTTTTATGCTATCTAATCGGTCCTTTTGTTTTTTTTTCTGTGACAAGATACTAAAAGAAGCCCATCCAACCAGATAAAGATCATTTTGTATAATTCATCAAATGATGACTATTGATTGCAATATAACTTTTGAAAAAGTGGGATTTATAAAAAAAAAAGTCGAGGCTATTCTCACAGCAAATAGAAAATGATCAGAGCATATTTTAAAAAAAAAAGGGGGGGGGAGGTGATTTTTATGAATTTATTTACAAGATTAAAGCCACCAAGATTCACCACTGTGAACAAAGATATCAGTGTCTTCATGAATTGTATTTGGATGATCCAATTCAAATATCTTTGTAGGTTGACTGACTTCTTCCTCATCCTCAACCATATCAGACCAAGACATACCACCACTAAAGAAAGCAGAATCAAATGAGTTCATATTGGATTGTTTAGGACCTGTGGGAATAGAAAGGTCAACAAATGTGTGTTGATGATCATCTTGTTCAGTAACATAGATATGATCAATAGCCAAGAATTGTTCCTTGAGGACAGAGACCGAGGGACGATCGGATGAACTGGGAGTCAAAGCAGATTGTAACCAACGAAGGGTAGCCAAAGAGAGTTCAGGGAATAAATCATCTTTCAACATGGCAGGATTTCGAGTGAATTGATGATAAGCAGGATCCATATGAGATGCTTCTTCCCAAGGAGTCCTACCAAACAAGATTGCCAAGAGTAAGATACCAAGTGACCAAGCATCAGAAGCAGCAGCATCATAAGGAACCAAATCAGTACCATCATCAAAGTGTTCAGGAGCAAGATAAGAAGTAGAACCACAACCGAATTCCATCGAATATCTTTCACGTGTCGCTAAACCAAAATCAGCTACTTTACAATAGAGTTCATCCTCATCTTGCTGCTTTAACAAGATATTCTCCAACTTTAGATCTCGATGATAGACACCTTGAGAGTGCATATGTTCTACTGCATCCAATATTTGATGAAACCAAGTCTTGACCAGACCTTCTTCACGTACAAAATTAATTTCTTGATCCTTGATGACAAAATCAAAGAGATCACCTTGATCACAGAGTTCCATGATCATATAAAGATAATCTTGATCTTGAATGAAACGATGAAGGGCAAGTAGATGAGGATGTTTAAGTTCAGATTGAATGTCCATTTCGAGTTGTTGAAGTTGTTGAAGTTCTGCAGATTTAGCCAATATCTTGACGGCCACATAACTATTGTCCTTTAGAGATTGACCAAGAAATAGAGAACCATAAGCACCATGACCGAGTATTTCGAGTAGTTGATATTCTTTATCGATTACTTTATCAACAAAGGAAGAAGCGAGTTGAGACCAATAGGCCTCATCTTTAGTTGTAAGTGAGTTGATCATTGATTTTAAATAATAATAATAATTCTTCTTTCTGGTATAAAAATAATAATATTTCTTGTTGATGCAAATTATAATAATTCAAACATGTTTCTTTTTTACAAATGATGGATAGCATATATTAAAATGAGGATAATTAAATTGACATGATTTAATAAGTAAAGAAAGAATAAAGAAAGAATAGAATCCTTTTTTTTTTTTTTTAAAAATTTATATACTTTTTCATTGGTTTATAAATAAATAACTTTATTCTATTTTTGGAATATTCACTCATTCAATTTCCAATGATGACTCAATTTTTTATAAGGTGATTTCTAATTGGCTTTTACCCCTTTTATTTGTCATCGTGTGTATGGGCTCAGTCAAGGTCTTGTTTTGGATAAGAAAAAGGTGATACAAGTTGATTTCATTAATTATTCATCTTGTTTCTAGATTCATTGTTGTCTTTTTTTCCCCTCCCAAAAAAAAAAAATGTAAGGGTAACTAGGGTTACAAAGTGGGGAATAAAAATAAAGTAGAACATACGATTTCCTTTTCTTTTCTTTTGAATAAGACGTCATAAAGTAAATGACTTAATATTTACATGTGTCAGATGGACTCTTGTACCTCTTTTTTGTTCTTTACATAAAATGAAAAAGACTTTTCAATTTTATTTTTCCAGTGTTTATTTTTTCTTGTCTATCTTGAATACATTTGTTTACAAGTGTCACATACACACACACACACACACACGTGGACATCACTTAAACAACTCATAACCAATTCAATTCCTTTCTTCTTTTTCTTTTTTTCTTTTTTTGCATGTCCAATCGATCCACGTTAAAAAAGAGTATTTCTCGCAACTCGATTTTATTAAACAAGAAACCGAGTAAACAGTTGATAGTTGAAAATGCAGTATTTCCAGAACAACAACCACTTCCTTCAATAACTGTTTGTAACCTAAATCTTTTTTTTTTGAGTCATCATCATCACTTATCTTCTCTCTTTTAGCCAAGTGAATCTACAAAGTCAATCAAAAGAAAAAAAAAGACAAACATAACAAATAATTTTATTAATCCAACTGATATCTTTGCACAAAATTTGAGTGATGCAGTGATGGATGCTGAAGGTAGGATTGTGTGTGTTTTATGAACCCAACTGATTCTTTGTTGAATAGATTCTGATGATTTAGAAGTCTATGTCTATCGAGATAAACCTAAACATAACAACTGGAATCATGATTTTGATCTTTATTATCAACAACCTTATTATTCATCCACTGATACAGATGGGTGTGAATCATCTACTGTTCCTCAATTCATCACTGGATATTCTCACGAGAAATTACCTTCAAGACGTCCTGTGTTGAGATCAACCGTATCCGAGTTACCATCATCCATCAAAGAAATCAACACAAGAAAACTTAGGCCGGTCTACAACACATTTTATTATTCTCCACCTATTCATCAAATGGGTGATGATTATTATCATTTCAAGTCACGTACAACCAAAAGGAAACTCATGATCAATCATCACTCAAAAAAGTAAGCATCATCATTCACTCACTCAGTTTATTCATCCCCTTCTTTTTAATTTAGCAAAAGAAATTGTTTAACCCTCTACATCTTGTTCGCCATCCTACTCACATTTTGTTTTACCTTGTTCTTTATCATCTTATTCGCAAGTCCACTAAGTGAAGTAGAAGTTGTATCCATCTCAAACGTCTTGGGTACTCAAAAGGAATTGATCTTTAATTTACATGTTCGAGCCAGGTAAACTATTTCATATCCAAGAAACATATTAAAGGTTTCTATAGAAACAGTAACTGGTGGACAGTGAGCATGACAACAGCCGCATTCAGTGTGTTTGCTTCAAGTCATTATGTTCCAACCTCTTCCTCATTCGATCAAAACCTTACCAATCTTGGTGCAGATCCAGCTGAATTTCTTGGCACAATCTATCACCTCGAGGATCCCTTGATCTATCAATCAAGTTCCTTCTTTCATCCTACTGTAAGCATAGCCACCAGTCAGATTCAGATCAAGAGTCCAGGATCAACTAGAAATGATAACAGTGGCAATGAAAGATGGTAATCCAATTTAAACATTCCACCTTCTTTATTCATCCTCCTCTTAGGTCCTTATTAATTCGATACCCTTATGAACTCACAGTCCGTGGTGTACTCAAATATCAAATCTTACCTACCTTTCCTACCCTATCTCAATTACACACAGTACGTGTATGTAAAATGGCCAGAGTAGACCCTTCCACAGGTCAAATATCTGATAATATTCCTATACCCGAGAAATCAATTTGTGATGACCCTTCTCCTGTTGAAGGATCACAAATTCATTTTGCTTAACATACCATCCTCATCCTCTCTATTTTATGCCCAACTCTATCTTTTTCACCGCAATAAAGTACTTTAGGTCACCTGTTCTTATGATCTAGGGAAACAGACTTGCTCTTTTTTTTATTCAACATCAAATCTTTTATTTTCTTATGAAAAAAGACATTTTTGATCATCCTGACATAATCATAAAGTATTGCTAGTTGACTTGATTTCATTCTTTGATGAGAAAAACCCCCTTTTTATATTCCCAATTTATTTCAAACAGACTGTATTTTACATCACAACTCAATTTTCCTTCATCCTGTCTCTCTTTGATTCTGTCGTTGGCCCACTGCATGTTTGATCCTCTTTGATGTCCTCTATTATCAAATATCGCCTCCATCTACCTTCTTCTGCAAAACGACCCTTGGTTGCCACAGAACTCATTCTGGTGTCCATAACACGTTTTTCCTTTTCCTTACGCATTCGCTTTTTATTTTCCCTTTGATTCCAAAGGATATTGTTTAATCTGACTCGAATGATTAAGGTGTATTGAATAGGCCACGCATTTGTTAAAGTCCTTTATAAATAAAATTTTCGTTTAATCCTTTTACTTTGGTAATTTTTTTTTTTTTAAAAAAAAATAGGGGTATTTTTTTAATAAACTCCCTCTTGGCATTTACGGTAAGACAAGTTTGATATGTCATTTGAATCACGTTTTTCAAAGCTAAACAATTAGATTATAAAGAGTCTGTCTGGTAAAACTATCATGCTGCCTTGGTTTATAATAAGACGAATAACTGAAACCATTTTACGCGATTCAGAGAGTTTGTGACAAATATTTTTATAAACCCAGCATGCTTCATTGATGATTCATAAAGATACCTATCTTGTGTGAATTCATAAAAGATGGACACCTCGCCTGACAATCTGCACATCCGATAGAGTTGCTTTTGATTAAAATAGTCAGCAACAAAACCATATCTTCATCAATGTTTTGTAGCTCTGTATTACTATCTCATTATTAAATCACGCAATATTTTTAAAGACTTAAATGAGCCGCGGCGTTTCAAGATACCATAATCACTCAAGCCAGATCAAACTGAGCGTAAAAGAAGCTAAAAAATCTTTGAGGATCAAAAGTGAAAAAAGCAAAGAACAGAGGGGAGAGGAGGGGGGAATAAGAAGGGACATGTGAAGAAATCACTGTTTGGGAAATGAGTCTCAAAAAAGGAAGCCATATAATAAAATAAAAAGTGGAGCTCATGGAGTACAGTGATATCAATGACACCTTTGTCAACGAAAAAGCGAGCAACTTTTTCATTATTACAGTGTTATCCAAAAAAAAATGAATAAATAAAAAATCCAAATAAGTGAAAACTTTTACTATTTTCACATACTTGTTTATCCCTTCTTAACTGATGATCACTTTTAAGAATTCGGTTCAAACAAACGATTGTTTAAAAAAAAAAGTCCCAGAAAGCTTCTTCAAATACTGGTAAAGTATAAAATTCCCTGACCCTCAAAAGCCTTGAAAAAGTCAAGAACAATGAAGCCCTTGTTTGAGAGTGTTGCTTCCGGTAATTCATCTTCAAAGAAGAGAATTAGAAAGATATCTATCAAAGAATACTATCATACGTGTGCTTTCAATCTTGCTACCCAAGAACGTATGCAACATCAGCGATACAACCAAGAAAATTTTCTCTTTACTAGTAAACTATCCACTCTCAAAACATCAAATTTGATTAATTTCTCAAAGGCTGCTTCTATTAGACTATCTTTTGGTATCTTTCTTTTACTTTCACTGCTTATGCTATCTTAAACTACCTCAACTCTCTCCTATCAATCATTATCACAATTTCACTACTTTCTTTCCATATTATCTTTAATTTTCCCTCAAAAAACTTGAAAAATCCAGTAGATCATGCAGCAAATGAAAAAAAAAAAAATTCATACAGTGCCGCCAGTGTCAGATTGAGGTTTTCAAAATGCTTTTGGCGATTTTAGTCGCTATCCGGGACAGCTGTTTTATTGCGCTCCAATGGCGGTTCTGTCACTTCCAAACGGCGGTCTTGTCATACTCAAATGGCTGTTTGACTAGTCTCAAATAGCAGTTTTGTTTATTAAAAAAAAACTACAACCATCACAAACTAACTTACAGTCATAAAAAGGTGGTTCATCTTCAGTTTAACTGTGAAGCTCCATTTTTGTTTTGGCAACAAAACATAGTTCATACACACGTTGGTTAGTGTCCTTAGAAAGCTTACAATGGATTTAAAAAAAAAAAAAAAACACTGCTGACAGTAATCTTCCGATTTAAAAGACAACGATGGGAGGCATCGAATAGGAATATAAAACTATTTAAAAATTTGGTTTGCAGGTGGAAGATTAAATGTATGGGCAGTAGGAAGTGGTTATGCACTTGTAGGCGTTTCAGTTGTTTGAAGAGGAATCAATCCAGATCTTGGATGTGAGTGACACTTCTGAGAAGGTTTAGGTTGTGATGATGAATGTAAACAGGTTGATGGGCGACAGTAGCGCTAATGGTTTGAGAGATTACAATAGTGGAAAAAAAACTTGAGTTAGCCACTCAAGAAGAGAGACATTTTGACATTTGATTCGATTGATTTCAGTCTTGGCAGCAGCGAGTTTTGCTTGTAACTGTCTTACAGTTGGCATGTGGAAAGCTGGTGGTTTGGATACTTTTCACAAACAAGGGGGAAAAATATACAGAAATTAATGGAAAGCAGAAAATAATTTTTGCAAAAATCAAAACTTCATGCCAAAGTAAAAATTATGTAAAGTTATTGGCTAAACACTGTATTCCTCTAACAAGTTTGGTTAACAAAAATAATTTAAAAAGTAGAACCATTTCTAAAACCAGCGAATTAGATTAATGCATACAAAAAAAAAAAAAGTAAAATGACTTACAACCATTGATAAGAATTTCAGCAAGATAGCCTATACTTTTAGATTGATAAC
This sequence comes from Rhizopus arrhizus, assembly GCA_024220505.1. NCBI lineage: Eukaryota > Fungi > Mucoromycota > Mucoromycetes > Mucorales > Rhizopodaceae > Rhizopus > Rhizopus arrhizus. The sequence goes on from JAKZZE010000022.1 coordinate 254,180, forward strand.
GGATTTGTATTCAACAGATTTACAAAATCATTATTTTTATTCTTATCGAATTATACAGAATCAGATTCATATCAACTGTGTTACACTATTTTTTTTTTCAATAAAACGGAGATAAAGTTTTAATTGGTGGAAGATTTCGTATGATCTATGCTTCACAACTTTTCGCTAATGTTATCCTTCTTAAAGCGGATCAAGACAATAAATATCCGTTCTGTGAAACATCGTTTGTTTATTAGCACAAATATTTGCCAAATGTCGCCATCGAAACAATGTAATTTTTTCTATAAATGCAATGCATACTTTTAACGTTCTTTTTTTTTTTTTTTTGTTTTTTACCATTTAAAGTATGGCAGAACATATTAAAGATGAGCCTTTTATAGCAGATGAAAAGGAAATAGAGAATAAAGAAGAATATTGGTTGAATGATGCCAAAGATGTTAAACTCGATGAAGAAAATACAAACGATTTTAAAGAGAGCTATAGTGAAATAGACGAAACGGATATTGCCATCATCAATGATGTAACAGTTGTGGAAGATGACCCTGAACTTCTCTGTTTTACAATTCGTGGCCTCATTATTGGTATTGTAAGTATCAATGACTTATTTTGATAACGAATTGTGTACTAATGTTTTTCAATAGCTTCTCTCTGCCCTTTCAGCCTCTGTACATCAACTGATGGCATTTAAACCAGTTGGTGTTTCTTTATCTAGTGTTTTCATGTTAGTTGTAGCTTATGTTTTTTGTACTGCTTGGTATAGATTCCTCCCTAAAGGCGGCTGGATCAATCCTGCACCCTTCAATTATAAGGAGCATGCATGCGTTTACATTATGGTCTCAGCTGCTAACACTGCTGTATATGGAACGTATATCTTAAGTGCCCAAAGACTTTATTTTGCCGATCCTCCTGGACCTGCTGGCTCTATTTTCATGTTGCTTGCTACACAGTTTATAGGCTATGGCATTGCTGGACAACTTCGACCCTACATCGTATACCCTGCTAATATGGTTTGGCCCCAATCTCTACCATACATTTCTGTCTTGAAGACACTAAATACCCAAAAAGATGAAGCTCAAGCACGTACTAGATTTTTCTTCATCGTATTCGGTGCCGTCTTTATATATGAATTTATCCCTCAATACATGTTCCCACTTCTCTCTGGTTTCTCTATTGTATGTCTTGCCAGTCGAAATAGTAAATTGGTGCAAAATCTCTTTGGTGGAACATCTGTAAATGAAGGCTTGGGTATTTTCAATCTTAGCTTTGATTGGAATTACTTGCAAACCACTACTCCCCTTGTCCTTCCTTTTTGGGTACAACTCAATTATTACAGTGGTATTCTTGTCCTCTGGCTTGTCGCTCCTCTACTCTATTACTATGACGTCTGGAACGCCAAGAGCTTTCCTTTTCTCTCTAGTAATATTTTCCGTCTCTTTGACAATGGAACCTCAGTTAGTTATCCTCAATCTGAGGTTCTAAATGCTGACAACTCCCTCAATTACACCTTATTAGAACAAGTTGGATATCCTCAATTTGCGACTGTTACTGCCTTCAGTTATATTATTATTAACTTTGGTGTTACTGCAAGTTTATCGCATGTTTTCCTTTTTTATGGTAAGCAAATCTGGAGAGGTTTTATTGACGCTTGGAAGAAATCTTCTGCAAACGATGATGTTCATATGCAATTGATGAGAAAGTATAAAGAAGTCCCCAATTGGTGGTACTATATCATCTTCTTTGTTGGTGCTGGTGTTAACATCGGTATGGCTTATGCTAATAACAGCCAACTTCCTTGGTGGGGTGTTATCGTCGCAATCATCCTGTCTGTTTTCCTTTCACTTCCCCTTAACCTGATTGGTGCCGTTACGGGTGCGCATTTTGGTCTGAATGTCCTTTCAGAAATGATTGGTGGTTTCATCTTACCTGGATATCCTATAGCCAACATGTATTTCAAAGCTATTGGTTACAACACCATGAGCCAAGCAGGCATCATGGCAAAAGATCTCAAGATTGGCCATTACCTCAAGGTTCCTCCCCGATGGACTTTTTTTAACCAAATGGTTGGTACTTTGGTGGGTTGTTTATTCAACTATCTTGTCAATAAGATTATTATTGATAATGAATACGATATTCTCAAAGTTTCTGGTGGTAACCAATTCTGGAGTGGTATCTCTGCAGAACAGATCAACTCTGCCGCTATTACTTGGGGTGCTGTTGGTCCCATGATCATGTTTGGTCCCAACAGTCGATACTATATTGTTCTTTGGGCCTTCGTCATCGGTTTCTTTCTTCCTGTTCCCTTTTGGTTACTTCATCGCAAGTTCCCCAAGGCCGGTTTCCAATATGTTAATGTGCCTACTTTTATGATGGGTCTCTATGTCTTGCCTGGTAGCAGTTCCGCATGGATGACTAATTCCTTTATCATTATCTTAATCTCTCAATTCTATCTGAAGCGTAGATATACCACATGGTTCTCAAAATACAATTACTTGCTCTCAGCTGCTTTGGATTCAGGCACCTCTCTCATGGTCTTTTTTGTTTCTTTAGCCTTACAAGGTGGTGGCAATGGTATTGCTTATAATTTCCCCACATGGGCTGGTAACCGTGATGACCTTAAATACATGGATTACTGTTGTGCTGATTGTTAGTCTCATTCCCTTTATTTTATTAACATTTCGTTTATATCTTTAATTTTTTCTCAATAATACCTACCCAATGTATATAAAGATACTTACCCTCCTGTATCGCGTAATATGTAAAAAAAATAATTATAATAATAACGTTTTGATTGCTTAAAACAAATTTTATGCATTTATGTCTAAATTATTCGAGCCGTAATATGAGTGAGGCCTCGGTTGTTGATAATATCATCTCAACTTTCATAGAATCTGTCTTGAAAAGATTAAACTAATTTACGCTTGTTCCTTTGTTCGAAACTCAGATCCCATGACGTGCTTTTAAACGAATTCGTATGCAAATTTAAACTTTTTCTTTTAAAAAAAGATTTCATGGCTGACGAAGGAAATTGGTGTTTAATCGAAAGTGATCCTGGTAAATTACACCATCCCCTAGTAGAGAGTTTTATCTAACATTTTCAAAGGTGTTTTTACTGAGTTGATCTCTAACATGGGTTGTCAAGGTGTACAAGTTGAAGAAATTTGGAGTTTAGATGAAGGAACCATGGAGGATTTAAAGTAAATTGAAAAAAACTAGGTCCCTCGAATTGTAATTTATCTAAACTTATATACTTTTAGACCTATCTATGGCTTAATTTTTTTGTTCAAGTGGCAAAATAATAAAGCTCATAAAGAAGAACTTCCTCAAATAGATACAAATGCTGACCATGTCTTTTTTGCGAACCAAGTGATTACCAACGCCTGTGCAACTCAAGCTATTTTGTCCATCTTATTAAATAGAAATGATATTGATATCGGACAAGAACTAAGAAATTTTAAAGAATTTACTGAAGATTTTCCACCTGATGTAAAAGAAAGCGATAATATTTATCACAAAATATCCTAGAAAAAAAGTAACACAAAAAATCATTAGATGAAAGGATTAGCAATTTCAAACAGTGAGTTGATTCGGTCTGTACACAACAGCTTTGCACGATCAGATCCATTTGTGAATGAAATAGTAGATCCAGATGCTGGTAAAGATCAGGATGTCTATCATTTTATTGCATATACACCTATACATGGAGCACTGTTTGAATTGGATGGATTAAGTAGAGGACCTGTTAACTTAGGAAGTTGTGATGAAAACAATTGGGTGATCAAAGCGAATGAAGCAATCATGGAGCGCATGAAACAATATGGAGCATCCGAGTTACATTTCAGTCTTATGGCGCTTACAAAGGACCGAATTGAACTGTACGAGGAACAAATAGAAGAGCTGGATGGTTTAATATTATCTCTTTCAGAAGATTTAGTAGAAGAAAGAAATAGGCTGAATCATGAACGTAGTATGCTGACACATAAGTTACATCTTGAAAAGGAAAAAAGACAGCGATGGCACGTAAGTATTGAACAGAAAAAGCAAAAAAGGCTATACATAAATTTGCTAATGTAACTTCACAGAGAGAAAATACATTAAGAAAGCATAATTTTATTCCTTTAATCTATAACTTATTAAAACATCTTGCTGAGAAAGATCAACTCCAGCCATTAATGGCAAAAGCAAAAAGCAAATCTGCTACTGGTACTACTTCCAACAAACAATAATAAAAAAGTCACGTTGTTCCATATTGTAGTATACAATCCTTAATGCATGTCATTTTTTTATATTTTGTCAAACATATTTATCTTCCTTTTAAAGCTTAGGTATTGTAGCATTTAATAAATTAGTCTCTTGATATCGTTCTATTGTCGTACATCTCACAAATGCACATAACACTATGGGAAATCATGCATGTTTCCACATAGATTCCATTGAAACTGGGCTTACCTCGTCTCTCAAACATTTACATTCCACTCATAAAAAACAGTTATTTATTCCAGTTCATGGGCAGCTCAATTTGTATGAGAAAGCACGCACCTTCTAATACTCTACTGATACAAGAGAGGCTTTTTTAAATAAAAATTTAGTATCTTTATGAAAATAATGATTCTTATCAATCATTGTATCTCTTTAATGAATGATATGATTATCACCAACGGTTTTTTTTAATTCTGCATATAAAAGCCAGTAAAACAAAGGAAAGGGGAAAAAGAAATAATACATAGCATATATTTCAATATAACTGATTATATTAGTAGTACAAAGGCCATTGGGACCTGTAGTATAGCTTCATTTTGGCTTAGTCTTTCACAAAATGATTACAAGTTTAAAAAGACATGAACTGCTTACACTTTGTATTTAATTATTAATAGAATGTATTAGATATTAAATATATAGTAGAAACGAAATATATATACATATAGATCAAATATAACAGTTTTTCGTGTATTACAGTCGCGACTGGTGTAAAATGTATTTTGTTCTTTCGCAGTATACTATTTTGTTGTATAAACTGTTCCAAGGATAATATTTTTGCGATAGGTTCGCCTGGGGTTACTAAAGCTTGGGACCACATAATATGTTTTCTTGTCTTCTTCAACTTTTATACATGCAGCACATTTCTTTTCTGGTGTACAAGCAAGAACACATTTATGTGTTGTTTTCTTTTTATCAATTGCAGGCGGAGCAGGAGGAGCAGGCGGAGCAGGAGGTGCTGTGAGGTGAATACACTGATGCATAAATACAGGCTGGGGATAAGAGTAAAACTGGGGATAGCAGGCACATACAGGGGCTTGAAAGCACGGTGGTGGAGGTGGCGGTGCTTTTTCCTTTTTTTGGGGCTCTGGTTTTTTTTCAGGGTTTTTGATGATAATCGCTTTAACTTTTTTGCTCTAAACAATTTTAATAAAAAACAATGCAAGATATTACCTTCTCACTTAATAATACCTTTACAAGTTGCATTTAATTGGACTGCCTCTGAGACTAAGTGTAAAAAAAAAAGTATAATTAAAGAAGAAAAAAAAATTATCTGATAAAGACGTCCATTATTTATACAAAACTGATTGTTACGGTATTTCCTGAAATGCTAATTTTTGTAACTTTCAGCTTTATATAAAGAAATGGAACGGTGTACTATTTTGAAAGGAAAACTGTGGTCAGTGCATTTTATCAAATTCATTTTCTCCACCGTGATCATGAAAAAAGTATCATCGCCATCGATTAAATGAACGATATGAAGAAAAACTACTCAAAAACAAGTGCCTTACTATTTTAATATCTTGCCAAAAGAGGCTCAGCATATTATTATACGAAACTGTTCACGCGGAACTCATTACTTGATTAGTAAAAGGTATACAATCTTCCTTTTAATTTCTTTTTTGTAACATTAGATCACGCTGTATGCCGTTTTAAGATTGATCAGACTCATATTTATCTGAATCACTCAAGAAAGAATCGCGTTCTAACTTTGCTCTATAAATACCAATTGAATCGAATTGAACACAAGTCCTGTAATTTTCTCATTTCAGCCGTAAGAGTAATGGAGTACACATATCGCTCATCTTTTATTAATTTGTTTTACTATTCAATTATTTGAGTTCTTTTTAAATTCGATTTGAAGAGTATATCAGTCATTGAAGCATGATATATATCATTCTATTATACTTCTCGCGTGCCATGTCAGATGCTATCATACAAAAGCCCCTTTTTCCTTTTTATAAAATATGTGTATTTCTAAATAGTCATGCACTAAGATCGTATTCGAATAAAAAATAGGCTGCTTATAAATGTGAATTGCGATATTCTATTAACTTCAGTTGATATTCTTTTCAACTCATGATGTTACCAAAAATGTAAATGATGGGCTGACATCAAGGGATAGTGCTGATCAATTAGGGCAACACAATTTGTCATAACAGCCACATCATGAATGCCGTAGTTCTCAAAGTTTTCACTGCCTTTTTCCTGAATTATTTCTTTTTTTGGTGGTTGGAGACAATTCCAATTTTTGCCCATATTTTGAGATCATTTTAATATATAATTCAAAAGATATACTATTGCAAATAGTTTCAAAAGAAAGTCTGAAAGAGGTGTTTATTAATCGGTGAAATATGCGATTAAAGGAAAACCTGTGTTGCTTTTTAATTTTTTGTAATGCTTTCTCTACAAAATAATACAGATCTTCTTTTTGGCATTCGTCAAGAATGATTTACCTTTTGATGATTTAGTCGTTCTTGGAATGCTTGTGGTAGATTCAAATGGTTGAGAAGTGTTGTCAGAAGACGGAATTTGCTGAGATGTGTTGTTAGAAGGCATCTGGTGAGAAGCGTTCTTTGAAGTAGTTAATGGTTGAGAACGGTTATTTACTGCGGAAGGTGACAGAGGTTCATTAGAAATAGTCTGCTGTTCAGGAGTGTCTTCAATAGCAGGCTCTTTATTCGATTTAACAAGAGCTGGTGCAGTGCTTTGGGCAGCGACAGCAGGAGGGCTTCTTAGGAGGCTATCAGTATCAATGACGGACGAGTTTACAACGGATTGAATACCATACTGAACAAAGTCGCTCTTTTTGCCACCACTTTGAGTATTATCTGTAACTATGGCAGATGGACCCCTGTCAGCTGCTGGTAGCTTTGCTTCATCAGTAACACTTTTACGAGGTTTATCATAAAGTCCTTCTTCTACATCGCTTTTAACCTGCTTTATGACGCTATCGATATCAATAAACTTTGAGTCAATGACAGACTGTATGTAATCATCATTATCAGTACTCAAACTCTGTTTCGTACAAATATTCTTCTGCTTTGTAGGTTGCTGAGAAACCTCTTTTGGTTGAATTGGAGCTGCAGGTAAAGATGATGCCGTAAATGATGATTCCTGAATGAGTGGTCGATCACTATCTTTAATACGAGAAGGAATGCTTACGATAGGAGTAGGTGGCTGTGGCTGGGCTGTAGCTGCTGTGGAAGTTGATTTCGATACAGAGTCATTTTTTTCCTTTCCAGCAGGTGCAGCTGATATACCACTTTCAAGCTCTTCAACGTTTTTGCCAGACAATGGTGCTGCTTCTCGAACAACAGTAGCTGACTGAGGCTCTGTGCCATCCTTTGTTTCTTGATCAAAATTTTCAGGAGGAGGCACCATACTGGATCTTGTTTGGTCGACATCTTTCCCAGGTAATAGAGCACTAGCCGACTCTTGCTGTTTATACTTCGAAGGAGGTTTTATAGTATTTTTTTGATCCAGCTCTTCCTGAGTAGAAACTTTAGACGTTTCTTGATCGGTTGCCCGTTGAGGTGGAACGACAATGTTTGTTCTTTGATCCAAATTTTTCACAGGAGGCACGGCTTTTTCAACCTGGTCCTCATCTCCAGATATAGAAGGGAGCGGCTTTTCGTGCGTAGACAAAGGAGTTTCCGATGGCAACTCTGTAGAGGTTACCGTTTTACCTTCTTCAGTTAATGAAACAGAGCCAATTTCAGGGCTCATAGGATTTTCTTGCGCAGCAACTGAATCTGAAAGAGCCTTTTTACTTTTCTTCTTGAGTCTTTTCTTTTTGCTTTTTGACATAGTGGCACTGTTATCCATTGTGTTTTTCTCAGATGGAACAGGAGGTTCCGACATTTTTAGTGAGACTTAAAAAAGGAAGTGAAAGGAATTTGGGATTTTTTATAAAAAAGTAAACGGTTTATTTCATGATATGACTTAGATGCTTTTGACAAATAGGAAATTCTTGTACAAAGTAAACCTTCGACATCATTCCTCAGTAAAATCTAGCTCCATACACACAAAAAATGGACGTGATAGTTTTAAACGTATTAAATGCTATACAAAATGACTTCATCGGTAATTAAATACAATGAAGCAGCAAAATGAAGGACTTTGCATCATGAAGAATGGCATAATAGGCCATCCGTTAGACTAGATATTTATTTTGTAGGATTCGTTATATAATTTCCGATATGTTTCAGGTTAAAAAACAAATGTAAGAATACATAAGAGGTTTACAACATGCTTTATACTTTTTTACGCTTGATAAGACCAGCCGAAAGTATGTTTACCGCCGCCCTCTTGCTGTTTTCCGCTTGCTTTGTTTGTTCTTTAGGTTCTACCTTGATTTGGAACCGAAATGAACTATCAAATATGCTTTCAATTTCTTGAACCGCAGTTTGTGTTGATGCCAAAATTGATTCTTTATCATGAAAGTCAAGTTCCATGAGTTTGTTCCAAAATTTAGTAAAATCATCTGTACTTTCTTCTTCTTTGATTGACCCAGTTTCAGCCTCAGAGCAATTCAATCTTAACTCAAAAAATCCAGTAATTTTACCAGATCCACATTCTTCACTGAAAGCCAACACTTCCCAGAAGTTTGATACTGACATATCGTCCTCTAAATTATCTTTTAAGAAACGCGATTTAGCATCGTCTTCAAATTGTGGAATAACATCTGCTGCTTGCGCATCTGGAGGATAAGAGGTACCATATTTCCATTGAATATGCTGGGCACTCTTCCAATTTCGTTTCCTTGCGCCGCTTTCAATCAATGCGCTTGGCTCATCCTCAATCCCAGGAACAAACCACCATCCTGTTGAATCAATACTCACCTTGTTAAGTAGATGAAGCCACCAAGATACCAGATCACGGTCTCCTAATACAGTCTTTCCCGTGTTTGTGGCAGAGTGTGCAAATAAATATTGAGGCTTGGCTCTTGCAAAGACAAACACCGAGCTTTGTGGTGGTAGGCTTTCTAGGTAAGCTAAAATAAGCTTACCCGTGACACCCTTAGTGGTTGCTTCATCTGTTATTGTAGTGTCAACCTTGGAGATATAAATAATGTGTTGCTTTATTTTTCCTTCCTTTGACGAAATGGTATACTCATATGTCTCTAGTCCGCAAATAAATCCGATCGAAGGTGTAGATAACAAAATCAGACGATGTCGTAAATATGTATCATCAGAAGATTGTTTTATCAATGGAGATGAGCATTTGCTTAAGTTAGAATTAAGATTATAAACGTTGAACGTTGTGTCTTTAGAAATGTTCGAAAGATGTTGTTCCAAATGTTGTTGAAAAGACATTCTGAAAAGACCAAGACACGTTAATTTCTTCTCTTTTGGTGGCTGATATAAAAAGAGGATCGAGCGACAACAATAAAGTCCGGTTCCAAAGCAAGTTGCTCTTTTTCCTCAAAGATTAAATAATGGTGGGGTTTATCATTTGGATCATAGTAGCTGTGCAAACTTGGACTTTTTATTTTTTATATTAAATGGGTCTGTTTGATGTAGTAGAGTTCTTGGTGATTACTGTACACAAAATATATTCCCATATCTAGCACTATAAGAGACCGAGCTGCATTAGATATGCTAATTAATGACCATGAAACCAATGATTCCCTTTATGCATTTATATGTAAATCCTTTACATATTTGAAAAGAACACAAAAAAAAGTTCTAGAGAAAAAGGCATTGGGCTTTTGTATACATAAACGTATTAAAGCCAGATATGACAGTAATGCCAACTTGTTTAAAAAATGAGCTGATGAATACCTAAGCGTATACTACGATGATGGATGTAATTATCTGTTAAAAGATGTTTTGAAATCACAATCGATTACTACATAAAAGCTAGTAAAAGCGTTTTTAGTAATTAGCATAAATATTGCTTTATTTAAACTATTATTAAACTCATTATGAAACGTTCTTTTTTCTTATAATATTGAACTTTTGTTAGCAGAATCTATGATTTCATACTACTTGATATTGAGGGAATATATAATTTTATAGCACAAAAAATAATGTACTTCATATAGGAAGCTATGATTTCAAATGATAGGCAAATTCCTATCAGCCATCTTGAGCGCTTTTCTTACATTTAGCTTCATAGGGCTTCTCTAACCAAATCAGTTGAAACTGGTAGATTTTTGTTATCCCGCATCCAACAAGAACATTATTGGCAAAAGTCTTATATTAAACCCTGCTATGAATCGTTTATCCGTTGTCATTTCTTTTTAATTAAAAAAAAGCTCTTAATTTTTTCTCTTTCATAATGAAGCCGTGAAGATTATTCAACCTTAAAAGGTCTTTGCCTACCTAAAGCCAGTCAGCTTGTATAATAGAGCAAACCGATGCTACGTGAACTTTTTTTTTACTTATTTTGCATGAAGATGCTACTAAACTTAAAGAAGCTAAGGTAAATTAAAACAAATTATGTCCACAAAAAACCATTTACTTATACTTTTTTTTTGGCTTCAGGAGCTACTTGTCAACGCTATGAGTGCAATGCCAAGCAAAAAAAATAAAAAAATAAAAATAAATAAATAAAATACTTTAAATAATTCATAAAGCAGCCATAATCAAAAGCGATTAATCAGATAATACCAGGTTCTCAAGAGACAGTATCAATACACAACCAGAGCCATCTTATTCTCAGCCTACAACTGCTAAATCTGATGATCATATACACTCTTTCCAGAAAGTAAATTCGCCTGTGGTCGAAAATAAATGCACCTAGTGGCGAGAACAAAATTCAGATTGTACGAAAAACAAATTTGCTCTGATGGAAAATGAATTCATTCGATGACAAGAACAAAATTCATGTTGTAGGAAATGTAAATTCGTTCGTCGCTGACAAATCGGATGTCCTGTTGCCAAGACTATTTTCGTAGTACCAAACTTGGCATCATGGATATAAAAGAGTATCCTAATTATCCAGCTTTTTTTTTTTTTTTTTTTTTTTTTTTTTTTTTTTTTTTTTTTTTTTTTTTTTTTTTAGTAATACACACAAAATTATATCATAATGAACATTCAACTCTTTTATGAAAACGGGAAAGGATCTGTCGTCGACGAATATGGCAGGCCTGAACTAATGGATTACATTGTTGATGAGGAACAGTTTCGTCTTGAAACATTGAGCTCTCATACACAATATTTAGCACAACTGCCTCTGGAGAGCGAGAAAACGATAAGGTGATGCAAGTGGAAAAGCAAACAAAGGCTGGTAGTGATGTTATTATGAGAGAAACATCAATGAAGTGAAAGTGTACGCGCTATTCTGATCAGGACAAAGTGAGACTCTTTAAGCTATTGTTCGAAAAGTGCCTGAGTGCGGTTGCTGCTGCAAAACGGCTTGGGGTTCACGTTCATACAGCACAAAAATGGGCTGCACAATACGAGGGGGATCCTGATTGTATCTTTGAGAAACGGAAAAAGACTGGTCGTCCATGTATTCTCAATGAGGAGCACAAGAAAGCTATCCTTGAATGCATTGATGAAAATCCTTCAATCGTTTTGGACGACACGATGAAACATCTAAGACGAGTATTCACAGAATTAAAAGTATCCAAAACTACTTTGTTTGATTTTATAAAAAAGCATTGCAACTTGTCACTCAAAAGGCTCGATTCCAACCCATTGACCGAAACAGCGAGGAAAAGATTCAAGAGCGCCTGGATTGGATTCGTAAATGGGAAAAAATAGATATGGATTTTACGACTAACTGCATCTTTCTTGATGAATCTGCGTTTCATATTAATTTAAAATGTAGTATGGCATGGTCAAAGAAAGGCTCCCCTGCAGTGGTCACCGTTCCTAAAACACGAGCAAAAACAATAACCATTTTAGGCGTGATTTCTGCCCAAGGTCTAATTAAATGCAGCCTCAGACTTCCTCAACCTCCGCCCGATAAAAAAAGAAAATGAGGCGAAGGCATTGGGCATGTGAGCAAAGGGACAGTTACGGGACACTATGCTAGTTTTCTAAAAGCCACGATAGATGAAATGGACCAGTATTCACATATGAAAGGCTATTACCTCGTGATGGATAATGCTCCAATCCATACATCGGTTGATATAACCAAATATGTAGAATCTCGCAGTTACCGTTGTGTTTATTTGCCTCCGTATTCTCCTGAGCTCAATCCAATTGAACAGTTTTGGTCAGTGGTTAAGAGTAAAGTCAAACGAAACAAATTACTGGAAACTGAGACACTGATGACTAAAATCAGTGAGACTTCTAATAGCTTGAGACTGAGTGATTTTAAAGGGTTTGTTAGGCATTTTCACAAATGCTTGGACAAGTACCGTAATAGGCAAGCGCTCTGAATATCTCAATCACGCTTCAATGGGAGTTAAAGAAAAAAAATCCTTTCTTATTGGCCGCTTAGATCACAAAAGCTCTGAAAAAAATAAAAATAGTACCAGGACACAAAAAAACCACACTACAAAAAATTACTCTCGCGGCGCCAATTGGCTAGACCTTGAAAAATGGAAGGACAACATTAACAACAGTAACGAAAAGCGCTGTTTGCGGTAACAAACTCATGATCATTATAGTGACAGTGCTACCTCTCAAGCGCCTCTTGAGATACAGTCAGTTGCAAATTTTTAGGCGCTTCCCGCAGAAATTGCAAGTCGTTCATGGAGAGAGTTTTAAGTCGTCCTGGCTGAGAAAACAGGTCGGCTTGGCAGAGGATTTCAAGTCGCAAAAATAAGTCGGTTTCTTTTTATGTTGAGGTTTTAATTGACACAATCGACAATTGAGAACAGGATGGCCTATGAATCCTTAAAGATTTTGGATTTTCACTTGGCTGCAAGCGTTATTTATCCTGTCTGATAGTGTTTCTGTATAAAAAGTTTGTGTCGTCTGATTTTGCCTTTGACAGATGCGCAGAATTACTCAGATTGGGCGAGTCTGATAAAAAGGAGCGAAACTGGCACCTGAATTGAGCGCCTCCACCGAAAATGGACAGACTTGTTGGAAATGAGCAGATCTGCCTGCATTTGTTGTTTCTCCGATCATCAAAAAAGTCGTCGCTAGTCGCTGAGCTATTTCTATTTTTCGTCGCTTTGCTCCTTTCTTTTTAAAAACTGTAGAGCATGTCTCAAGAAGCCAAACTTGTTTGTTTCTAAAACTTGTTGTTTAGAAGCCAAGTAAACCATTCTTTGAATAGTGATAAACGACGAATACAATATGCGGTAGCTTAAACAATCGTAGATGATGAAACTTGGAAATGGAGAATCGTTTGAATTAATGTGCTAAATTGACACTTTTTTTTATTTAAAGTAACATTGATCCATTGAAACAACAAAATCAAGATGCCATAACAGTAACTATTGCTTGACGCACTGAATCGTTTGCTTTCGTAATTGGTGAAGCCAATAATTTTGCAAGTTTTTTCAGTTCTTCATTCAAAACGCTGTTGCCAATGATATGAATCGTCTCAACATTTGTAGCATAATGGCCGATGATGCTGTCAAAAACTTTGCATACTGCCCCATCTTTCTTCAATTTGGATCGCATCGCCGAAACTTTTTGTTTTGCAAGTGTTGGGGGCCTCGTCTCTTCGCTCCTGATCACAGCCAACGCCACCGACTGAATCATTTGGGAGCCTAGTCGATATTCTGCGTCATCTCTACCATTGTCCCAATCCGCAAGAGTGAAAACGGTATAGGGACGCGTCATTAGATCATCCACCGGTTCATTGAACGAACGGCATCGGATATATGTTGATTGATGGTGAAAACGCGTTCGTAGTTGTCGTAATTGAAAGAGGCTGTCATATGAGGATATTGCTTTGGTGTTTTCGTTGATCGCCAATGCGGAAGCAGCATGCCACGCAGATTCCTTGACGAAGAGCTGGGTGTTGAGGGACTTAACAGACGTTTCCAAACAGAATGATGAAGTTGTTGGCTCGATTTCAGGATCACTGGATTTATCCAAGCGTAAGCTGGATGTAATCAACGCGTTGAACGTCTTGGTTCCCAGAATCAGCTTCGTCCCATCAACGTCGCGGATGCTTGTTGGCCATACATGAGGGTATTTTGTAATTTCCGGCGGTAAAGAGCTTGATAACGTGCCTCTTTTTGTTCGAAAACTTTCCCTGTGGGAATCAACGGTACGTCTTCTTCCATGGACTTCGACGCGGTTCACAACAATGGTCTTTCCTGAAGATGTGTCAAGCATGATCATGCCTGCAAGGAGTCAACTGCACGCGTATCGCATCTAAGGACGTTCGGACCAATCTTGATTGAGAAACGTGCAAATATTGTCGTTCATTTCTGTGTATTGATGGTGTAGAAATTGTTGTGAATATGGACCAGCCTTTAGAGCACTGTAAAGCTGCACTGACAAAGCTGTGTTTGTCCCTGTGCTGTCATGCTTTCGCCGCTTTGTTGGCAATACTACCGATACTGCAACAGTTTGACTGCAAGATTGTAAGTGAGATTCGTGTGTCAATGCATTTTCCTCGACACCGTTCTCGGTTGTCATGGCGATGGGATGCATACTGAACGCCTCCATAAAGCTGACCAGTCGTTTTTTCTCTCCTTCGTTCCAGTCTTCGGCATTGCACGCATGTAGTATTGCATGTTCGTAATCTCATTTTGATGCTGGGATAGCAGACCAATCTTGTGACACCAAGTTCAGTTTCGACGAGCCGAACAATTCAATATTTATATCCAGTTCTTCATCGCTTGTATCAGATTCCTTGCGATTGTAATCTGGGTAGCTAGGATCGAATGAAATTGATTTTAAGGTGGCACATTTTGTTTGGACATGACGTAGAAATCCTCTAACTGTCTCAAATAGTTTTTCTTGACTACAAAGGCAACAAAATGCACCATCTTGACGTTCGATTGTGACTTGACGGTCTGTGAAAATGAAGGAAATGAGAAGTTTATTTAGTTTCTCTTGGCTCTTTCCCCCCTAATAAATTTTTGGGTAACCATTCCGCTGACCCACCGGGTAGCAAACAACTTTCATCTTCCAACGTTCAAGGCTCGACCGTTGAACAACCAACTTTGGCCTTGCCTTCATTTGCAGATCTGTTATCAAAAAACCAAGTTACCAATTCTTCCACGTATGCTTCCATCACTGGTCGTTCATCTCGTAGAAAATCTCCACCTTGCAAGGAGTATTCTTTGTTCACTTCTGATAAGATTCCCCTCATCTTTAAAGCTGGCACGGCTGCTTATTCCGTGTTTTATTCGGTCCCTAGACGTTTGCAAGGTCTCCAACCTTTGCTCCATTCTAGCTGTACGCCGATGTCCCCATCAGAGTAGCCCAGGTTCTAACGGTTTGCCCTACGCTCTCTTGTCAGTTATCTTGCAAATATCTGAATGTCAATCAATTGCTGTTGAAGTCTTCAATGATGCTCTGAGTCTTGGAATTTTCCCTCCTTCGTAGTTTGACACCTGTGTTTCTCTTCTGCCGAAAAAAGGTGACCTTTCTGATCTTCGGAATTGGCGCCCTATTTCGCTTATCATCACTGATGCCAAAGTTTTCACCCGGTTGCTCAATGGTCATTTATTGCTAACAGTATCTTCTTTGATCACACCCTTCCAAACAGGCTTTAAGCGTGGCCGTTTTATCGCTGATAACGGTTTATTCATGAACCTTATTATGGACCATTGTTCGAACATAGACTCTTCAGCTGTTGGGTTGCTACTTGATCAAGAAAAAGCCTACGATCGTGTACATCCTGATTACCTCCGCCAAGTCCTCACGCGAATTGGTATTCCGGATTCATTTGTTGATTCCATTTGTCGACTCTTCTTTGGTACGTGCCTACGTGTCAACGTCAATGGTTTCCTTTCTGGCTCTGTTCCCCAGTTACGAGGTCTTCGACAAGGCGATCCTCTCTCTCCAGTGTTGTTCAACTTGGCTTTCGAACCTTTTCTTCGCAGTGTTTTGCATGACCCACTATTTAATGGTGTCTCTTTGCCAATCTCAACACCTGCACCGGTCCCGTTGCCTCCTGACATGCCCGCCGTTAAGCTTCTTGCTTACACTGATGATGTTATTTGTCTTCTCAATGCTCCTTCTGACCTAGACCGTCTAATTCAGCATTATACTGTTTACTCACAGGCCTCTAACGCCTCTCTCAATTATTCCAAGACTCAAGTCCTTTCGCTTTCTGGCTCCAGCTCTATTTATTCTACGACTTGGCGCTCCCCGCTACAATCGTATGATATTAATACCTGGCATGATTGTACTGTACCTGACCCGATCACTTACCTTGGATTTCCTCTCTCTTCGTCGATTACACAACGTGATTCATTTCTAGATAAGATACACACTAACATCGCTACAGCTTGCAAGATTCATTCACAGCGTTCTTTATCCGTCCGAGGGCGAGCTACCATTGTCAATTATTTGATTCTATCGAAACTTTGATATGTGTTGCGAGTCATTTGGGTTCCTGTCGCTTTTTTAGATAAAATCAAGTCTGCTGTTTCTCGTTTCCTTACTACTGGTATCTTTCCACGACTTAGTTTCGCTACCATGTGTTTGCCGCGTGTTCTGGGTGGTTTAGGTGTCTTTGATCCGGCCGTTCAACAACGTGCACTTCAAATGAGATGGCTTGTTCCTTTGCTCCAACCTAGCCATCCTCCCTCTGATGCTGTACGCGCTCTTCGTAAATCTATTGTCTTGCCTTGGCTAGCACATTATATTTATTTTCATTCTGTTGCTGACGTTACTTCTGAGACCTCTTGGGACTATCGTCTTCCTTTTCTATTTCCCGATCTTCGGCGTCCTGTGCTTTGTGCTTCCCGTGTTCTTTCTCTTTTGTTTGCTGCTGTTGATGCTTTACTTCGTAATTGGTCGCATGTTGTGATTAATTCGATTATTGCGTTGGCTCTTCCTGTGATGGCTCTTACTCTTAGTCCTGATCCTTCTCTAGTTATACCGAAATCTTTTAATAAACAGCGTGGTGATAACATTTTCATTATTGATTTGACTTCTCTTATTACTCGTGCTCGTCAACCCACTGAATTGCCATCGTTTCCTAGGCTTTGCAAGAGATTTCTTAAGATTGTCTCTGACTCCCAACTCTCTTTGGCTCCATTCTTCTTGCGTACCTTTCTCATCAGCGCCAGTGCTAGTCAAGCTAATCCAGCTTTTGATCCCGTATCACACGACCGCATTGATGTTTCTCCTTTTATGGATGCTCTGTTTAGTTTATCACCCTCAAGTGTCCATATCACGGATCACTCGCTTTCTCCTCATTGCGCACTAGATTCTTCCTTTTATCGTAGCCTGTTGAGCTCAAATTCTCCCGCTGTTACTATCTCATGGAAAAACTTTTGGTCGTATTCGTTGTCTCATCATGGCCGTAACGTCTGGTATCGTCTGCTTCATGGTAAAATTCCTTGTCGTGAATTGATGCACAAGATAGTTCCTTTGCCTGTCCCTGATGGAGCTTGTATCCTATGTGGTCAATCAGATTCAGTTGATCATTTTCTCTTCCGTCGTCCCCACAAGTTACCATTCTGGTCTTCAATTTGGAACCGATACTTCCATCGCTCTTTCGACACATATAGACTTACCCAGGCATTGTTTTATTTGAATCTTCCTGCTTGCAAACTCCTTTGGATGCCTGCCCCCTCTGTCATCCTCGGTGCTGCACTGGTCACCCTTTGGAAAGCATATTGGCGCCTTGCTTTTGACAACATCCCTTTCTGCCTTGCTCCCACTTTGATTGCTGCCGAGAAGCTTATCGCTCACTTTGCGAACGAACAAACCTCTGGTCAAGGCGATTCTGCTTTCGCCATTCCGCATGTCACCTTTGACATGTAATATTTATACCTCATTCCAAAATTTTAAAAAAATCCAAAAACATTTTAATGTGACTTTTATGCACATTTAATAAAATTCGGGCTCATCACTCCTTACAAACAAAAAAAAATGTTGTCGCCATTGGGTGCATTTATTTTCGACCACAGGCGAATTTACTTTTCGAAAAGAGTGTACAGAAAGGTGGAGGACTCTTTCGCTTCCCCAACACTTTTGATAATTTTTTTTCCTTTTAAGGAAATAACTCATCATGTCCACCCACCTTCAAACCATTTAACGATTACAAAATGAACTCGCAATCGTTAATGCCAAGATACACCAGTTGCAACAGGAAAACGCTTCTTTGCGGGAAGCAAGTATCCTCTGAACCCACACCAACTGTAAACTCCAGTCCTCCTTCTGAATCTACTCCCCCCTCCTCCAAACGTCCACGCTCCCCCAGCAATGATGCTGCTCCTCCCACAACCAAGGTATCTAAGCTTCCAAATCCCAAACCCAAACACAGGTTAGCTGCCATTGCTCGACAATTTTCCTCTCCTGCTGCTCCTTCCAGCTTCACGTTTATTCACGTTCCCATTCACCGTCGCCTCCCCATCCATCAACTCCGTGCTAACCTTCGTGAGTTGCACATTAACACACGCCGCATTCTGGATATTCAATATTCAGATCGAAATGTGGTCAGCTTCCTTATCCATACCGGTTTCGAACCTGAGCTCCGTTCTCAGCTGTACAAACACAAAATCACTATTCGTGACGACTTTGACCCTCTGAGCCCCTCCATCGTTCGTGATCCTACACTTCTCAATGAATCCATTGAAAGAAAAACTAAACTTGCTCGTCATGTATTCCTCCAACGACTTTGTTTTGCTTTCCGCCGTCTCAAGGCTCCTCTTTACAATCCTGTCACTAAATACTTTCTCCAATCTGGGCTCATAGACCTCAATTTCTTGGAGTCTTTTGATCTCGCTCTCCCTTACAACTATCACAACCCTCTCCTAGACAAGATCTAGAGCTCTTTTCTACCTCTTCCCTTTCCTTTCCTTTTTCCTTTTTGACTATCAAAAAGGTTTTTAGCACTCTTTTATCCTCTCTTTGATCTGACCCGGGCAATTCAATCCCAGAAGTGATTATGTGCTCAATTGAGTTATCTTAAATTTAAAATAAAAATACCCTTTAATCGTACAGAAAGGTGGACGACAGCAAGTTGGCGAAACGTCGTGCAGGCTTCAAAAATTAAGATTGGCATGGATCATAGTATTATATGATAATTGGAAATTGCGTGTCTGCGAGTCGAATGGATTTAAAAAGCAAATGCTTCAAAAAGGCATGGTTTTAGTTGAGTCAGCTCGCCAAACAGGTGGCAGAGTATCGCTTATTTACGGACCACCATTTGAATAATCTAATTTTTTGACAACGTCGATGGATATCAACTTGGACTTGATTTTATCTGTAATCAACAATCATCACCTACTTACTATCATTCCCATCATGACAGAGCTCGATGACAAACAAATGTCTATCAGCATGACAAATGATATTCTGAGGCTAATACAAAGGCTAGCCAATTAAGCAGTAAATCTGAAATCGAGTCATTCCAAGGTTGTTATTATAAAAAAAAAGAATAGTATGTCTAACCATATGATACCAAATACAACACATAACTTGATCAATTTGAAGGAAGAGTACGCGGATATAGAGTCTGCATCTCTGCAACAATTTCCCAAATTGCAGATTGCTTATCCTCACACATTGGAAAGCCTCAATATGGGTTAAAATTGCTTGCAGCGATAACCTAGTACATCACTTGTCATCATAACTTCTACTTTTTCTCTATCTTCAATGCATATCGTCAAATTTATCACAAACAAGCCTCTCTATTCTTCATCTTTACTATATCCGTATTAACCAAGCACGAACAACTGTTTTTCGAGAAGGCATCAAGATTAACAACTTAAAAAATGTGAGCAATTCCGATCTGATCAATTTGATTGGACTTTTAGAACAAAAAGTTTAACACAAAATATTTTTGCGGAAGACTCGAGTAATTCCTAACGAGGGCTTCTATCGTTAATGTGTATGAAGGAGCAATGATTATGATGTATGAAAACCATATAGATCAATACCTCAAATTTACGCCTACCTTGATAAATATATCATCGTACCTTCAAGCCAAGTTATTGGATTGACAGATACCTTGTGGAAACGAATGCGTGATACATATCCTAAATTATTCTGGAGAAGTCCAGAAGATAACAAGCTAAACTAATGGTAATTTGAACTTTCTGACAGCTATTTGATTCCCAAAGGCTTTAGTTATATCTTATTTTAGTATGGTCAAAAAGACCATAAACCAATATAGAATTATGCTCAAACTATAAAATCAATTTCATATTCTTTTTTGGCAACTTCAACTGATTATGTAATCAATCTTCCAGGTGACGCTAAAAAATCTCATGTTTAATTTTTCTCCCTTTTCTCAGCTTACAAAAGAAAATTTGCTGTGCATGAAAGCTTATTCATTAGTTTATCGATAAATAAATTGTCGATAAAGCAGTAATACATCATCCCTCTTTTCTTTCCCTTCTTTTCCCGCACAATTTAAAATTTAATATTCTTTTGATGGCGGAAAAAATAAATTGAAATAGCGCTACTTCTATATAAAGTGGACTTTGATATTTTTTTGGACCCCATTTTCTTAGTCCTATTTTTTTTTTTTTTTCCATCGATGCAACAAGGACAACTAGAAAAACATGCTGAACTTGTAAAAACCATTAGTGATTTTGATCTACAAGATATTGGGGAAAGAGTATCTTACTTAGCTAATGACCTTGGAAATGTTAAGAACATATTAGTCACAGGAGGAGCAGGCTTTATGTAAGCAGAAGATTTTTTTTATCGTAAGTGGGATTCTAAAACATGATATAATATAGAGGATCCTTTCTTGTAAGAAAACTAGTTGTATTGTATCCAGAATATCATATTTATGTAGTCGATAAACTTGATTATTGTGGATCTTTACATAATTTAAAATCAGTTAAAGAGTTTCCCAACTTTACATTTGTTCGGGTAAATAAAAATAAAAAGAAAAGGGTCTTTTCTAAACACTTTTTTTTTCTTAGGGCGATATTACTTCAGCTGATTTTATTACCTTTTTATTAAAAGATAAAAGCATTGATGTCATATTTCATTTAGCAGCACAAACTCATGTTGATAATTCTTTTGGAGATTCATTTGAATTTACAAAGTAAGAATTATAAAAAGAAAAAGGAGCAGGTTCATATGTTAACCTCTTCATAGAAATAATGTCATGGGAACTCATATACTTTTAGAAGCCGCTAAAATAAGAAAGATTACACGATTTATTCATGTCAGCACAGATGAAGTTTATGGTGAAGTCATTAATGGTGTAAGGCAAAAAGCAACTGAAAAAAAAAAAGAAGAAACTTATTTTTATTATTTAGCCAGATTGCCCTGAGGATACTATCTTGTCTCCTTCTAATCCTTATTCCGCAACAAAAGCAGCCGCTGAATGCCTAGTGAAAGCATATCATAAGTCATTTGGTTTACCAATCATGATTACTCGATCCAACAATGTCTATGGCCCTTACCAATTCCCTGAAAAAATTACATCTAAATTTGTTTGCAGTTTACTTAAAGGCAAAAAGTGCTATATTCATGGTGATGGACAGAATTCACGAAAATATTTGTATGCTGCTGATGTAGCTGATGCGATTGATATCATATTTCATAAAGGAAGTATAGGCGAAACATATAATATTGGCTCACCCTCAGAAATATCCAACCTTGAAATGGCAAAGAGATTGATCTTGTTATTTGGTTATAAGGAAAATGAAATGGAAGAGCATATTGAATTCGTTAGAGACAGGGCATTCAATGATAGAAGATATGCTATAGATTGTTCAAAATTAGAAAAGTTGGGTTGGTCACCTAGAATGACATTTGATGAAGGGCTATTAAAAACGAGTAAGGATATTGCTATGAATGCTATGAATATACTAATAACTTTATAGTTGAATGGTATAGACAATGTACAGACACTTGGTGGGGTGATATAAGTAGTGCACTTATTCCACATCCATTTAAAGTAATCCCTTCTTATGATGAATCCGCCATCTAGAATACTATTAAATTATCATTCCTTTGTTTTTCACCTAAAGCACACTGTTATGTATAAATAAATTAGTTGAATAAATAGAATTGCCTTAAAGCTAAATAAAATAATTGGGGCAAATGGTTCTGATAAAAAACAATATTCGATTTATGGATATTGATGATTATTCTATAATTGATTGCTTTCAACTGTTTCTTCTTGGATTTTTATCTTTGCTTCTCTTAATGTATTGGTATTAACCATAAAAAACCCTATTATTACAAATAGAGCACCAATGGAATAGCGAGCGTTAGGTATAATGCTGTTAAAGATGACATCACCTATTAAAGCAAGAGGTGTCTATTTGAAATATGTCAAGAAGAGGGTGCGAATGATTATTTAATCACTTACAGTTAATGATATACCAAGTGTGACTACAAGAGGAGAAGTCATTAACATGGATAATAACCAAAGATAATCCGATCTAAATAAATAATAAATGTTTGATGTATAGGCATCCAGGGCACTTACAAAAAGGTGCCAATGAAAGCATTTAAAAAGATGACAAGCCATAAAATACCATCCATAGGTATTTCAAATGTTTCTATTCCAAAGTAATCGAGTATAGGTATAGCAGGCCATAATAATAATATATTAAAGGCACCAACAAATCCAAAAAACAATGGCATATCAATCCTATCTTCACTTCCTATTTTTAACTTTAAAAAGATTGTATAGCAGCCATAAAAGATCGCGCCCGATAAAGCAAGGATGTCGCCAACCAGTGGAGAAGGTGCATGAGGATCATTTAGGATATGATCTGAATAGGAAACAAGTATTACGCCTGCAATACTAAATCAACCATTGAGACTTTGAAATTCCACTTTAATTCATTCATACCTGATAATCACTGCAACAAATTTAATCAAGTTTAGCCTTTCAACTTTAAACAAAGCACCTATGGCTAAAGTAAACAAGCCAGACATGGAAGATAAAATGGTACTACTGCCAACTGTTGTATAAGCTAAACTTGTGTTAGTTGTAAAATTAGCAAAGAACCACAAGAAACAAAACATGAAGCTTAGTTTCATTGTTTCTTGGGTGGATAGAAGTTGATGTGTTGATGTCAAAGCAGGAACCGCAGCATAAGTCTGTTGGGTTGATAATAAGTTGCTCGGTACGACTTTCCACTTTTATAAATCTTCTCCTTTTTTGTATGGCTTACCTTTACACTGGTATTAAGTAATCTAAATAACCATATAAACAAGAAGAAATGGGAAGAGGAAAAAAAAAAAAAGAGCTTACTTTTCATGATAAAGTCTTTTAATTAAAAAGGGTAAAAGATAAAGTGAAAATGTGGCTGTATTCAGGTAGGTGATTAAAAATGGCTTATTATAATTCATTTCACCAAATAATCTCTACAACTCGATAAACAAGAAAACTATATGTAATGCATAAAGGTAAAACGTACATTCATCGCAAATGATGACCCAACCCATATGAATACAACTCCAAAAAGGGCCATCACTCCTTCCCAATACTTTCTAGATATGACTTGCTTTGTATCTGACATGAATGGACAAAAGAAAGAAGAAAAATATTACAGCAAAAAATTAGAAATTTTATCATGGAATTCATTGGCTCATTTCTTATATAAATGACGATAAGGACAGCACTTTTTTATTTGTTGATCTGCATTGAACTGATTCCCCTTTATTTTGAGCCACACAATCAACTTTGGGCTGAGCTCAAAATTTAATAAAAATTGAAATAATTTAATCAAACGATTGCTATATTCTCTTTCTATCTTCAACTTCTTTGAAGTCTTGTTCTTTCCTTTATAATTTATTTTAACTTCTTTCTTTTTATATAAAAAGGTAAAACAATAAATCCTTTTATTAATAATTGGTACCTTTTTTGTTTATTCCTAAAGCATGTGAGCAGATTGTTTTTTTTACCAAAAAAAATGTCATTAGATGTCAGACGTCCATCTACTGAAGATTGGAACAAGAATAGAAAATATGGTGTTATAATTGATGCTGGCTCAT
The DNA here is from genome assembly GCA_024220505.1 of Rhizopus arrhizus. Classification (NCBI taxonomy): domain Eukaryota; kingdom Fungi; phylum Mucoromycota; class Mucoromycetes; order Mucorales; family Rhizopodaceae; genus Rhizopus; species Rhizopus arrhizus. The sequence continues at coordinate 278,404 of JAKZZE010000022.1, forward strand.
CTGGTTCAAGAGTTTATGTTTATTCTTGGAAAGATCATGAACATGCAAAAAAAATATTTACAGTAGACGAATTGAAAGGAAAAATACCCATTGTTGAAAGAGCTGATTATAACGGTCTTAAATGGACAAGTAGAGAAGAACCAGGTACAACAAATAGACAAATAAAGAAGGGGGGGGAGAAAAGAAAAGCTTATAACTCTTTATAGGTATTTCTACCTTTGGATCAAGACCATCTGAAGTAGGTGAACATTTAGATATGTTGCTTGATTTTGCAAAAGAAGTTGTTCCAGCTGATAGCCATTCTTCAACTCCCATCTTTTTAATGGCAACTGCTGGTATGCGTCTATTACCTGAAGATCAGCAAAAGGAATTATTAAGTTCTACATGTCAATATATTCGTAAATCCTCATTCTTTATGAGTGATTGTAACAGTCACGTGAGGATCATCTCAGGTGAACTTGAAGGGGTCTATGGCTGGGTCGCCGTTAATTATTTGATGGGTGGGTTTGATAGCAGCATCAAAGCCTATGTTGATGGAAAGACAGAGGAGCAGCATCATACTTTCGGATTTTTGGATATGGGTGGTGCATCAGCCCAGATTGCCTTTGAACCAGAACATCATCAGAAGGAAGAACACAGAGATGATTTGACACGAGTAACATTAAGAACGCTCGATGGACGACCGGTAGATTACGATGTGTTTGTAACTACCTTTTTAGGATACGGTAGTAATGAAGCCAGAAGGCGGTATCTAGAGAAGCGTATAGAACAAGTTTTTAAAGAATCGAGCGAAAAAAAAAATTTACTGGATGAGCATCATCAGTTACATTTAGATGATCCCTGTCTTCCCCTGAATCTCAATATCACTGATACTCACTCAGCCAGCGTTCCTCTTTATCTACATGGAACAGGTAACTTTGATGAATGCATCCAAAACACTGTGTCTTTGCTCAATAAAGATGCTGCCTGTCCTACTCAACCCTGCTTGTTCAATGGCGTCCATACGCCTACTATTGACTGGTCTGTAAACAAATTTGTTGGTATCTCTGAATACTGGTATTCATCTCACGATATACTCGGGTTGGGAGGCGTTTATGACTTTACAGAATATGAAGAGAAGGCAGCAACTTATTGTGGTAAAGACTGGAGCTTGACCACAGATGATCATAAGGACTTGAGTACGGCAGAGATAAATCGGTATCAAATGCAGTGCTTTAAATCAGCTTGGATTGTAAATGTCTTGCATGAAGGCATACAAATTCCCCGTATAAAAAACCCAAGTGGTCACTACAATTTAACAGAGGATGAAGATCTACTAGAGCAAGTGATTGAAAGCGTAGATTCAAAGAACTGGCAACCCCTCTTTCAAAGCATTGATACAATTAATGATATTCAAGTCTCCTGGACACTGGGCGCCATGTTACTGCATGTTGCTAATCAAATACCTCTTGTGGATCATGATGATGGATTCCTAGGCCATAACACTGATGATGAAGCCGTACACGAGATTGCGGATGGTGTCAGTGACAATCATAGAGAGAGCGGAGGATTTTTAAAGGAGGAAACAAAATCGACAGCTGCTGTAGGTGCTGTTTTCTTTTTACTTCTCCTTGCTCTTTTCGCTTTCTTTCTTTGCAAGAGAATTCGTAAAAGACGTGGCTTTAATATCGGTACCAGTGGTGGCCTCTTGGGCAGTGACCCTTCTTCATTGTCTACTGCGCGTCGACCTTTCCAATCTCTCCTATCTTCCATGGGCAAAGCTTTGTCGAAATCAACGATTGCCATTCGTCATTGGGCATCACGCATTCTAATTAGAAACCCTGGACATTACACGGCTGTTAACACAACAGATGTCATGCTCGATTCATTTGATGAAACTCAAATTAGTAGTGGGAATAATGATGTGGTGACTATCAATATGATCAATGGAGATCGATCACTAGGGCCTTCACCCAAACCTCCTAGTGTGGTTTCAAAACAATATTGGAACAAGAAACGATACAGTGGTGATAGCCAAAACACCCTCTTTCCAGCGAATGAGAATGGTATCATCGAGGGAGGTGTGCTTCCTTTTAGGGCAGCCTCTACACTAGGCCTTGCTAATCGAAATAGTAGCTCGTCGAACCTTGCAGCACGTACAGGGAGTGCACCTAACCTACCTGGTTTACTCGCGGATCGTTCACCTTCACCTTTGGCCTATGAAACAATGACACGATCAAGGTCACGTATGGGATTTGTGATTCATGAACAGTCTGATGAAGACGAATATGTTGCCCATGATACACCACTGTCTGAAAACACAGCAGCTACACTTTGGCTACAGCAACAAACAGGCAGTAGATTGGGGAGTCCAAGGGGAAGTCCTAGAGGAAGCTTAGAGGAAAGGAGGAGATGAAAGGAAGACGCAGAATGATATATATAGAAAAAATATTTATATACAAATTAATTCTTTTATACAAATATACCTCTTTAACATTAATAACTCACACACACATATATATTTACAGTGTGTTAATAAAAGAATCCATATAAAAACTACATGAAAAAAAAGAGAGAATGTATTTTATATAGAAAAAAAATTCAAAAGGATGTAAAGAAAAAGAATCTTTATAGAAAGGAAAGCTCGTGAATGAGATGTAAAGTAAGCGAATGATCATTATGTGTGACTAAATGAAATATTAAGAGCGCATTGAATTATACATTTAACCTATGTTTTTTTTTGTTAATAATACGACTATTTATAAATATATTAAAAGCTTACAGGCACAACTATTAGCGTTATTTCCTGAATTTTCCAAATCAACACCACGAGAATTCAATCCATTTCTAGTTTTACGAGAACTGTCTGCTAATTGATCAAGTGGCATGCGTTTTGCTATAGCAAGAAATAAATCATGCACATTTTCGGCTGTTTTTGCAGAGGTTTCAAAAAATAATAAACCGGCTTCATCCGCATATTCTTGAGCTACCTTTGTCTCAATAGCTCTTCTTGCTCCTAAATCAGATTTGTTGCCCGCTAATGCAATCACAATATTAGGGTCCGCTTGACGTTGTAATTCATTCACCCAAGCTTTGGCTTTATCCAATGAAGACTAAAAAATGTGTGTTAAATTGTATTCCGGTCTTTTATATAATTTCTTACAGCTTGTGTGATATCATAAACAACCACGGCACAATTTGCATTTCGATAATACATTGGTGCTAAACTCTATTTTCTTGGTTTAGAAACAAGCATATCCATACATGTATATTATTTACCTTGTATCTTTCTTGTCCTGCTGTATCCCTAAATATAACAAAAATGAGCTTCATGGTTTCATTGTCATCCATCTTATTTTACCAAATTTCGAATTTTACTGTTGTATTATCATCTAATGAAATAGTTTGTGCCAAGAAAGCAGCTATCATAAAATATTAACATTAAAATATGCTATGTATATAATTCCTAATACCTCCAATAGTACTTTCTCTATATTCATCAAAATGGTCTTTTACAAAACGCATCACCAAACTATTTTATTATTAAAATATTGGTTTATATTTTAACATCACTCTTAATTACCTAGACTTTCCAACAGCAGATTCACCTAGTATGATATTAATAAGTTTACTTTTATCTATTATATTCTATTTACCTAAAAGTACAAGTTTAAATTGATATGTCTTTCCTTGCTGTGCCATATTGTCTCTATTTTATTATTCTAATAATGATAAAAGAGAAGAAAAAAGGAGTTTATTGAAAGAGGGAGAACAGCATACAAATAAGGCATATTACATGACCAATGACGTAACTTTATTTAAAATTCCGCTTCCATTGTGAAAGCATAAAAGAGAAACCGAGAGAAAGGTATAGTATTTACAAAATCTATATAAAGTTATGAAGAGTATTGAGGAGGAGAGAGCTCGTCTTCATAAGCAGGCAATTGTTCTCGCCTGGTGGGTACGTGTAGGAATTTTGGTTTAGTAGACATACTTGTGTCATTAATAGAATGAAGATTGGTATAAGAAATAACACTGGAAGGTACTTGTACACCCGCTGGCAGTGTACCCATTTCAATTGCTACAGAAAATAGAGTCTTTTTATGAAAGAGAAATCCATGTCGAATCCTAGCTGTGATGACTAATTTATAATTCATTCGCGTGTATTTCGAATGTCCTGAAAGTGTGGTTGTCATACCCAAGACATTAAAATTTCTCCGGATGGCTGGTGTGTTGAGGTGATTGTGTTCGGTAGGTACTGGTATCTGAATAAATATGTGTTTCCGATGGTGTGAAAATTGGATTGTTCAACGTGAGTCATAGTCATGATATCTGTTTGTTGATAATCTCGACAAGAAACATGTACTTCTCTTCTAAGGGATGCCTCTATGTTGCTGATAGAAGTATGTCCGTTTGGAAATGAGAGCTGAATATCAATGAGTTTTGTATCAAGTATATTATAACTGCATCCTTTGGGTAATGTCATCGTCACTGGAATTTGGTTTGATAGACATATCTCTTCTTGATAAACGCGGGGCATCTTGAGAGGTGTGGTGAGCACCAGTGGTTGATAACGAATATCGATAGGTACTGTCTGAAAGGGCCTGATACCAGGTCGTTCCAAGGTAGCCAACAGCTCAAATTCACAAGATGCTAAATGATGTCGAAAGGTAGGAGGATAGTTGACGAGTGGTAGCTCACACATGAATTGAAAGCGATGATAGCCTGGTTCTATCATTGGCCATCGAGTACCTGTCACAGAAGGAGAACCCCAGAGGACGGTTTTGACTGCAAACAGGCGGACTCGTACTTTTCTATTGTTATTTTCATAAATATGTTCTAAACAAGGTAATATTACTTTAAAAATTCACATGTATACAAATAGTATTTTACCAGTTGCTTTGAATAAAAGCTTTAGATATTGAGCAGCAAGAGGATATTCAACATTAAGTTGAACATAGCCAGCAAATGTTGAACCTGGATGGCAAGTTCTCTTGTTATAATCACCATCAATACTAGTAATATTGACTGAAAAGTGTATAGGAGGTTTTCTATACTTTCTATTTGAGCTATCTACAAGTGTATAATTTCCTTCTGTTGATGACAATGAAGGTGAATCTCTTATATCTTGCCATGATAATGCTCTTTCAAGTGGATAAGTTCTATACTCTACTGTAGCAGACATGCAAAGCAAATAATAATAATAATAATAATAATAATAATGATAATGATAATGATAATAATAAAAATAAAAAAAAAAAGTAGGAGAGAAAGAGAGAGAAAGAAAGAAGGTGAAACAATGTTTTTATTAATTATGGAAAAACAATTATTCAATCTGGGGAAACAGTCCAATGATACTAAATCAAAAGTGTGAGAGATGTATCGTTCATTTAGTAGGAAATAAAAATATTTGAGTCACTGATAAATACAATGATAATCATAATGACAAGCAAGAAAGCAATTTTAAGAAAGAAAAAAAAATAAAAATAAAAAAGCAGGTAGAGTCATGTAAAAAAGAAAAAATTGAGTGATGATTTGTTTAATGACAAGCAAGTAAAATCTTATTCGCTAAACTTATCTTTTTATCTTTTTTTACTTTATTCTCTCCGAAAGTTTAGCCGTAGATGTGCTACATCTCAGGCACACATAAAGTAATTCCGCATAAATAAATAAGTCTGGATGAAGTAAAGTAGTTTGGTTTTAAATGTGTTTTGTTTGTAAATCTGTTTGATTTGGACTCACTAAGCTTATAGTAAATGGTATTTATCCTTTCTCTTTCTTTTGAATCATTGTTAGTCAGTGACATCTTTTAGTCTTTATTATAACATGAATTAAGATAATAAAGAAAGCTTTGATTTCATTTATGTATTTAAAGATAATGATATCTTGTTTGTCTTGCTTGAAGTAATTGTAACATACAAGCTTCAATGCCAAATTTTTTATGATGAAAGAAATAAGGTATCATTGGCATATATACTTGTGACGTATAATAATAAGAAAGATGTTGTCTTTCAAAATAAAAAGTATTTGTGGGTGAAGATGATAATAACAAGCTTGAGATAGGAGGCAACCAAGTAGAATCAGTTGATTTATGAGTAGAAAATGAAGTGACGGAGCATGTGTCTTGAAGATATCTTGGCTTTCTTTTGGTTACTCTATTACTTTTTTTATTAGATGACATTCTATATTGTTGTTCAAAAGAAGAGGGAAAAAAATGTTTTTTTTTTTTCTACTTTTTTTATATACGCGTTTGTTGTCAATTTTATTTTCAAATCAAAAACTAGTTCGATTAGATACAAAATTGCTCGTCATTTATAAACAGTAATACTTGTACAAGGCTTGATTACTTTGTTGGCTTTGTAATGAATCAATCTTAGAAAGTCCCGAATTATGCTCAGTGGCAGGATACTTGTGTAACTTGTATGCCATTGGACTAAAAGCAAGAAAACTGGGAAATAGACTGGGCTTTATAAAAAGGCATATTTCGATTCAAGAATAATAATGACTAGCAAGAATTCTTTTTATTTGTGATTCAGTACATCCTTCTTTGACTGCTACTGGTTTTTGATATAAAAAAAAAAAAAGACTTTATACAAACAGTGGCTTCTTTATTATTAAAAAGGAGATTATTGTGAGTTTTGCTTTTCATAAATCTTCTTTTCACATTGTTCAATAGTTGCTAAATTAGAGCCCATCTTGTTCATTGTTTCTTGATATTCATCTTCTTCTACTGAATCATAAACAATACCACCACCAGCTTGCAAATAAGCAACACCATCCTTAAACATCATTGTACGAATAGCAATGCAAGTATCCATACCGCCCGAATAATCAAAGTGTCCTACTGATCCAGCATAAACACCTCTCTTTTCTTTTTCTAATCCACGAATCAATTCGACTGCTCTGATTTTGGGCGCACCTGAAACAGTACCAGCAGGGAATATCGCACGGAACGCGTCAAAGGGTGTCTGATCCTCTCGAAGTTCACCCGATACATTCGAGACAATGTGCATCACATGTGAATAATATTCTATTTGCATCAATTTGTCCACCTTGACCGTCTCGGGTTTACAGATACGATTGATATCATTACGTCCCAAGTCAACCAACATGACATGTTCTGCAATCTCTTTGGGGTCCTTGAGCAAATCTTCAGCCAAGGCCTTGTCTTCTTCTGCTGTCTTTCCTCGCTTTCTTGTACCGGCAATAGGATGCGTGTAGGCAATACGATCCTGAACCTTGGTCAGCATTTCGGGTGATGCACCTACGAGTGTGAAATCCTTGAGATTCATGTAAAACATATAAGGTGAAGGATTCAGTGATCTCAGATGACGATATACATTGAATGGGTGCAAATCTGTGCGACGAGCAAGTCGCTGTGATGGTACGGCTTGAAAGATATCACCTTCCTTGATATGATGCTTTAATGAACTCACAAATCCCATATAACCATCCTTACCCACATTCGACACGGCTTTTTCACCGAGTGTGGTTAGTGGAACTTGAGGAATGGCCGGAATGTGATCGTCATTGAGTAAGGTCAAGGTTGTTTCGATCTCTTCTGCTGCCTTTCTGTATTCTTTCTCGACTTCTTTGGGATCTTTGACATCACTTCTAAAATGAGAGACAACATTGACTATATGACGAACTCGATCAAAGATAACAAGAGTATCACACATCATGAAAACAGCATCAGGAATACCCAATGGATCAGCTAATTCGCCTTGAATGCTTGGTTCAAAATATTGGAAACAATCAAAACCTACATAACCCACTGCGCCGCCTGTATAACGTGTCAGTTTCTGTTTATATATTTTTCATTTAGCTGACAAACCTGTAAAACTAGGAAGGCCAGGTATGTTAACATATCGAACACTTTCCAACTCCTTTTGAATAGGAATTAGAGGATCTCCTTGATGTGCTTCTTTGACACCAGTCTTGATGAGTTTATAAGGATCTTTAGTACAAAAACATGTTAGTACTTTTTTGAGCAATTATAAAATAGACCATTTACCAGCTCCAATAAATGAGTATCGACTGATATTTTCTCCACCTTCAACTGACTCGAATAAAAATGAATAATCACAACGATCGGCCACTTTAAGATAAGCAGACACAGGTGTCAAGAAGTCAGCTTCTAATTCAGCATAAATAGGAATTGTGTTGCCTTGATTGCTGGCGACAATGGATTGAACTTCTTCAAGTGTAGGTTTTAATTTCAATGACATCTTTTGTTATAAAAAAAAAAGGAAAAAGAAGGGACTAATGATTTTGACGGACTCTCTTTTTCTTTATTTACCCGATTTGGATATAAAAATGAGTCATGTTTAACAGTATATGATTCTTGTAAGATTGAATGGTATTTGAATAAGTATTAAAGTGAATTAGAGTCAAATGGCGTAAAAACAAAGTTCTCGTTTTATCTTGTATTGCATTTACAGCCATTCAATTCCATACAATCATCGGTCAATAGGAGTTAGGGCCGATGTTTCAAAGAGGATCTGAGTAATGTGGATAGATGAATGATACTGACTCACATAATCCTTTGTTCCTTTAGTGTTTAGCATTTCATGCCCATACTAAATCATTTTATTATGCTTGCAACAGTCAAGAACAATCCATTCCAAGATGATGATCTTTAAATAATCCATGACTTTCCAATGTTCGCTCTGGGTCCTTGTACAGCAGAATGATTCATATCTAAATGTAGTTGTGTAGAAGGTATCTGTCGACTCTATATCCGAATTTATTGGATTCTATCTTTATGAATCCGTCATTTGCATATCACTGCTTACGAAAACTCCTTTTCTTTCTCTGAGCTACTTTTTGCAAACAGCACTTGCTTGTCATTTTATTTGTAAAGATCTTCATACTCTAGTTATTCTTGGATGTGTTCTTGCTTCCTTTTCTTTTCTCCAAGCCTTTTCACTTACAAGTATCTTCCACATAAATGCTTTTTATATTTTGGATGACAAACATGGAAAGGTCTTTGAGATTGTATACAGTACACACAATTTATAGCACAGTCAAGAATTATTCAAAGTTCATGACTAGCATCAAGATGAAGAAGATCTAGATGATAACTGAAAGCCTTGCTTAAATTGCAATGTGAGTCTGGGTTGTCAATAGGTTAGCCCAAGTCTTATTATTTGTGGGTGACTGATTCAGCTACAATCATAACTTTGTCAAGAATGAATAATAATAATAAAAAACTTGCTTTGTACCTTGACGCCAAATGGGGAGTAATATGGGGTGATGAAATTGTTCATTTTAATTACATGTAAGGAGCATATTCCTTTATCTGCTTGCATTAACAAAATGATGCTTCTTTTACCACTCCTTTTCGGAAGAGTAGTCATTAATCTCCCTGTAACCCTTGTTGACTCTGTTCAGCAATGCCCCCACATCATGTGTGGCGTGACCCCGTCTCATGACAGGCCATTTTTCCAGACGATGCTGTCTTGTCTCCTCAAAGCCAGTGTACCAAATATGAGGGGAATTGAAAGGGAGAAGGCGCACATAATGGCAAATATTGTCAATGCTGTATTAACATATCAGCTAAACAGATCATTTAGGTTATCTCTGCGACGGTTGCGATCCTTCCAAGGGCTGGTTTTAAGTAGAAGGCAAAAATTGGAGTACCTTTCACGTACCTAATTGAATACGAATGGTACCTGACTCACGCAATTTTCACACATAGTTCAAACTTTGAATACAGCTTAGAACACACCCTTATTTGGATGCGCAGCTCATTACATAATTAAATTCTCTTTTTGTTTTATGATAAAACTGTACTAAAACAAGTTGGGAAATAGAGAAGAAAGGGGAGAATGCAGATGTAAACAATGAATATTTGAGTGCGATGGTTAAATACCGAATGTTACTATACTATCTTTAGATGAAATGTAATAAGACTCAAAAGTTAAACAAAAGAAACTATAGAAAAAGAAGCCAAACATGCCATTAGGTTTCGTTCGAGTTGAACTATTTGCATTTTTTTTTTTTTTTGAGGGAGAGATTTTATAAAAAGGATTAGATTCATTTTGATATAAAAATGTACACATAAACAAGTTTTATTATCGTAAAGGCATAAGGGGATAAAGAAAAGCATAAAGAAGAAGAATTGTAAATACATTTTGAAGTGTTTTTAAAAGATCAACCTTTAAAAACAAGAAAGAGAGGAGATTTGAATTGCATATAGACCATATAAAAGCAAAATTTAAACTTGAAGTGCTGTAAACTTGATATCAAGAGGAGTAGTATCAACCTTATCATTTTCGATTCTTTGCTGACAAATAGCTGGGGAAGGTGCACGAGAAGAGTGAGGCGTAGTAGGAGGAGAAGGAGGTAATTGTATAGGCTTTGATGGAAGATGAAGCTGTTCATATCTGTCAGATTCAGCTGTTCTTGTAAAATATTTACAGTGGCGAATTTGTTTTTTGAGTTCATGCAGATTGATACGTCGTGTGGGGTCAATACAGAAGATGAGCTTCAGGATGCGGTTGAGTTCTCTAGAAATGGGTAATATTTGAATTAAGAAATCAGGGTTACTCAAATAAGCACGAAACGTTTCATCGCTTAAAGATGCTTGTTTCCAAGGATTACGACCGGTAGACAGATTTATCAAGATGACACCTAATGCCCAAATATCATTGGGGCCAGTAGCATAACCAATATGATTCGTGCCTCGAAGCAAATCACCTTGACACTCTGTTTATAAAGGTTAGTTGACTTGGAAAAAGAAAAAATACGAAAAAATAATGATTTTACCAGGTGAAAAATAAAATGTACTGCCACATCCATAATCATAGGAAACAGGGCGTGTGGTAGCCAGTCCAAAATCTGCCAACTTGACTGTATTTCCACCATCAAACACCAAGACATTTTCTGGCTTCAAATCGCGATGATACACACCATTTTGATGACAATAGCTGACAGCATCCAATAATTGCAAGAATACTTTTCGAATCAGTAGGTGATTGCCTGCGTACAGATCTCTTTCGGTAATTGCAGTAAATAAGTCACCCTCTGAGCTATATTCCATCACGACATGCGTCCGATTCATTTCTTGATTGCGTATGACACGATTTAGTTGAATGATGTGAGGATGTCCAGTGAGGCGTGCATGAAGTCCAATTTCCATTCTTTCTTGGGACAATTGCTGTTTTGTACGATGAATCAATGATTTGATGGCATAAAATGTTTCATCTTCTTCATGCTGTCCCAAGTACACTTGTCCATAGGCTCCTTTACCGAGTGTGTCAACAATACGAAGGTTATCAATCAATGTTCCTTTGGGCAATGTCATTTCTTTTTTATTAGAGATTGTGTAATAATTTTTTTAAGTGCTTGTATATAAATGTTTTCTTCTTCAAGAAGTGTATTTAAATAGCAATGTTAAAAAGGAAAGGAGGTAAAAAAGGGAAAGAAGAAAACAATGGAGATGAAAAGAAAGCAAGCAAAAAAAAAAAAAATTAATTAATTTTATAAGCAAAAAAAAAAATCTAAATAAAGAAAAATAAGGGGGGAAAAAAAGACTTCTCACAGGTGTCTATTAACAATCGCATATTTATCTGTACGTAATAATGATTAATATATCAAAGGGAGCTATCAACTGTGCTCCTTATTTTTCTTTATTCAATATTAACAATAAGCAGTAAAGAAAATACAATTGTTATGATTTATAAATAATAGATTTTACGCCACAAGTAAGAGAAAGTGTATTGAACTCAAATAAAAAAGAGTTTAAACGATAAAACTCATCACAGCAAATGCTCCTTTTTACAAATCATTTCATTCTCTCTCTCTCTCTCTCTTTCTCTCTTTTTTTTTGCACGTGTAAAATTTGCTGATCAAAGTCATCTTTATTTCTTTAAGGCGAGGGATCGACAGCTGGTTGAAGTAAACCGCTTTGAACAAAACTCCTTAAAAACTACATTTTTTGTGTGATGTTAATCAACTCACAGGAAAAAGTGGTCTCAAAAAGGAATTTTACGGGATTATCTAACCGCTTTTCCCAATAATAGTAACCATACTTTCAAAACTCACTGAAAAGCATATGAAAAGAGGACCAGTGTTTAATAAAAGCTTTAAAGAACATCATTTCTTTCTTTAGTTATGCATCAATGAAAACAGAGATGGTGAATATCCATATTGGCTTTAGTTTAGAAATGAATAGGTTGTTGTATGAATCATGCTCCAAAAGTGTTTCAAGTTGGTCGGGTGAACCAATAAAGTATTTGTTCGTGTCAATGCGGCTATAGTTAAGCCTGGTGGTTTTGGATATCGCGAGAATAGTGATTGGTGAAGGATAGGTTGAATGATATTATTGATTTACTTTAGAAAGGAACCTAGGAAAGAGGGTGTCTTTTTGAGAATAATGACAGCATTCCCTTATTTTGACCCCTTAAATGACGAAAGCAAAAAATAAAACAAGGTCACATATGCCCTGAATATTTTACTTGGCAATTTATTTAATTATTTAGACCTCTTTGAGTCCCCATTCTTCTAGAGTTATCAGCAGAGTCAATTATCTGTCTTGTTTAAGTTTCTTATTGACATTGTCGAGCATGACATGGTCGCTGATTGCAGTAATGCTTTTGAGATGTCGAAAAGAATCTAACTCTAGTCAAATGTTTCTCTTCAAAATAGAATGTTCAACATCTTGAGAAGAAACACTATCAGAAATATTATTATTGACACTAGTATTAGCAAGAACTGGAATAGATGCTTGGGAGAGCAAGATTTCCATCCTTGAGAGAACCTCAACTTCAACATTGATGTGTCTTTTCAATAAATACATATGCTTGCATACGGCTGAGTTAAACTTGAAATGACAACAAGAGCAAGAGGCAATTTTTCCATCTTCATTGATTTTGATAATATATACAATGTTTTCTTAATTAAATGATTCGACGGTATATTGAGTATCGCCATCCTTCGAGATCGTTTCTATCATTCTATCCTCTGGAATACTGTCAGCTATCATCTCTCACTGTTTTCTCCTTCTCAATTCAGGCCCCATCTTTCCTACTTCAGAGCAAATCCTTTCAGCATCAAGCTTTAAATCACTTTCAACATCATTTGTTAGAATGAAGACAAGACGATCTAATCTTCTATTCTTGATTCTTTTCAAATAAACTGATTTTAGTTGATTATGTCAGCTTTCAATGCAATTATTGGTGCGCATGTTTCGATGCTCTTCAATTACATATGCTGAAGGTCATTTTTTATAGCCTTCTAAACCAAGCCATCTATCCTCCAAGTACTCGACAAGCTTTGGTTGAATTGAAGTCGACTTTTCTCTAAACTGACTTGATTTTTCAACTACGTTCTCGCGAACAGTTTCATACATGATTGATTGTAATTCGCTCATGATATTGCCTCTGATTACTTTCGTATTGTTGTACTGGACAGGTTGATTTTTGATCTTCGTTGCCAAGTTTCTACTCCAACATTGCGCAACGTGAAAAAAGCACGATTGTATACCGCAATTTTCTCCAAAAGTAGCTCTGATTGCATCTGCTTCAGGAATACTACAATCGACTGTAATTGGTTCAAGCTGCATAGAGCAGTTGTCTCTGAAAAATTTGAGCCATTCTAATACAGATGCTACTGGTTGGCCATTGGTGAGTAAATAACCTACAGGTACCCCCTTTTCCAGTATCAGGGTGCCTGACAACTAAACTGTACAAGACCTCATTACTTCTTGATAGTATTCCGAATGTTGAGCCCAAAGAAAAGCACTTTGAAACTTTCATTATATTCATTTGCCATAAAGAGATGAATCCATAGAAGAAAACATTATCTAACGAGTGATCAATATCACCACACAGTCGATAAGTTTTCTCTTCTATAATTGAAGTGATTCAAACTCATTGTTCATCGTCCTCTATTTCTTGAAGAAGGCATGATCTTACTTTTCTTCTCGAAAATCCTTTACATAAGAAATGTTTGATCTTCTCTCGCAAAGTATCCGAAATTGACATAGGTTGTAAATCAGAGTAGAACTCAGGAATATGATTGTGATCATTCTTTTGTGTAAACTCAACAATACTTGGATCAGAGATGCGATATGTCACCATAATGATGGCGTTACAGCCGATTTTCTTTGAATTTTTTTGTACTGGTCGACCGTTGTCATCGTTCGTTCTGGCCTTAGATACGTGTGTCGGGTCCACAATGATACACGTATTTTTTTTACTCGACAAAATCGTCTTATGATGGCCCAGTGAAGAGTTCTCAGTTCTCTTAACTCTGAACCCTTTGTTTATCTAGTGAACACAAGTAGAATCCTCCAGCTTTTTAAGCTCTTCCTCTCAATTATCTTTGCTGACTTTCATCTTTTCAAAATCTGTAACATTAGATGAGTAAAATCTAGTTGCTGAAGTTGACATGACTAAATGAAATGAGTATTGCTAGTTTTAAAATAAAAAACGCAAAGAAATATTTCAAATAAATTGTTAAAATATTCAGGGTATATGTGACCTTTTTTTATTTTTTGCTTTCGTCATTTGAGGGTCCAAAATAAGGGAATGCATAATGACATTGTACACAATCACATATTTAAAATCAATCAAATTTTAACAATGAATATTAAAATTAGAGACTTTTATTTATTATAGATGCTCTATCCATGCTATTTACTCGTAAACATTTTTTAATATCTTCTTTATGAAACAAAGATAAACAGGATTTTTGATTAAAATACAAAGATTATCAAATGATATTCAAATTGAAAACAATAAAGTTAATATGAGATGTGATACAGTGGATATTTCAAGTAGAGGAACTTGGTTGGAATTTTATGTTTAACTTTGCTATTCTAAATTGATACATCAAAATGAATCATGGATCTGATTCAGTTCTCGTATTCTCTAAAGCTTCTTAATGAAGGAATGGCAGGTTCAAAGACATGAAAAATACATTCATTTCAACCATTGAATCCATCATGAAAAAATAAGAATTGAAAGTGTATACAATCCATTTCAACTCTTTTATACATAAAAAAAGGGCTTTTTCTATTTCTTGTTAAGCGTGTCAAGTCATAAATTTATGCTGGTCTGAATTAGAAAGTAGTGTCCCCTCCCCCCAAATTTTTTTTTCTTTGTTCTGACTTTAAATGGTAACATTGAGAAAGGATCTTTACAGTCGTTTTTTATTGCAGTGATTTAGTAAATAATCAAAATAAAAAAGGGTTTTATTAAGAAAGAGATGTTAGTGATTTTTAAACAATATACGTCATTATATGATATTTGAATAACTATTTCATAGCGACAGTAAAGAAGAGATCGCCTCCTTTTTTTTTTTTTCTATATTTAAAATGAGTAAATGTTATTTTTATACACAAATTATGTCCTTCTTTATTATTAAATTCATCTATTTTATGTATTACATGCATTTAGTTTTATACAATTCAATCATACCTTTTTTAAAATGATGAGATATATTTCAATAAAATTAATCAAACAAGAAACAGCCATTCTCTAAAAACAAAAGTTTCATGTATCAATCACTCACTATTTATCTAAACACAGGTAAAATAACGATTGATCTGTCTATTCACAATTATTTCAATTCCCTACTTGTACTAATAAAGCATTGGCTTGAGACTACCATCTGGGGTTATTGTGATACACATAGTTTAAAAAATAACAATAATAATAATAGTTAAGAAAATAATAAATCATCTATTAATTCATAATAAATCAAGTTGAACAGCGTAAAAAGATTAAAATAATTTTGATCGAGTAATAAGTGTGGGGTACGATTCTCAAGATGACACTAATCTGTATTGAGCCGTGGAATTACTGTACCTGAAAGTGAATTGGTCTAATTTCTAATAGCAAATAAAAAAGACTTTGTTACAAATTATATTCCTGAAACAATTGGGTTAATAGAAAGTAAAGAGTTTCAAGTCTTGCGCAGTTGAGTACATGGGTCACATGTTATTTTATATAGAATTATATCATGGCATCTCCACAAAATAATGTCTATCGGAACTTGAACAACAAAATCAGGTCTTTCCTGGAAGAACCAAGAAGATAAATTGACCGATTTTAGTTTTTTTGAATTTGTTTCCGACATTACATGGAGATTATGTGCTACCCCAGATCATCTTGTAAATCGTGGTATATTTCTGAATAAGAAAAAAAGCACACTAAACTTTATATTTTCCGTCTCAGAAATTATTCAGCCAAAAGGGTAAAAGCGGGGAGCGGTCCCTGGACATGAACGTATCAGGGTAATAGCGTGTCTCTTAAATTTTTTACCGATTTTAATGGCTTTTCCCCATTTTTTCCCAGGGTTACACTATTTTTTTGGTGACAAGCATGTTTGGGTTATATGAAAAGAACAAAACATACCTACCTCCCCCCACATGCATAACCAAAAACCTTACTGATTACAACAAAACACTGTAATTAAGTAACCGCTTTGGAAAAAAAAAAAAAGGACTGGTCATCAAGATGTCATTCGATTTCATTCTTTAAACCCATTCCACCTTAAGAGACTTACCCAAAAAAAAAAAGACAGGTACAGGCGCCATTTACTTTATAAACTTTTGAAAGCAATTTTAATTGTTTCAGTCTAGTCAGTCTATAATCCTATTTTATTTCGATTCAAACAAAGATTTCAATTGATAATACACATTTTTTTTTTCTTTTATTAAATATGAAGTTTCGTAATGAATTCCTTACGAGCCATGGATTCATTAAAACAAATGATATCATCGCTAAAGAACGAGGAGGACTGTATGGATAAAGCTGTTTAAGCTCAGATATAATTCGGTTATTGAAGCAAATAATTCACAATTACTTTAAATGGCATAGTGGCGAAAAAGAAAAAAAAAAAAAAGGAAAAAAAAATCTGGCGGGCCGACAGAATATTTATGAAAAATGCTATTTTGTTACCAAGCAAAAAACAATAATAATAAAAATAAGATTTTCTGTAAAATATTCCAGCATTTTTCAAGCTGTCAAATATTTTAAAAACAATAACAACACAACATCAAACAGCCCGAAAGTTTTTTTTTTAAAGAAAATCAAGTGATTTTTTTCAACAGAATTTGATCAAATTGATTAGGACCAAGAAATTAGAAATAAGGAAAATCGGACGTTTAATTATGACCAACCGGAATTATTGAAAAAAAATTTGACATATAAATAAATCAAGTTGTTTTGTACTTCTTTCTGCTTTTCATACATTTTTTTTTTTATAATCAATTAATAAAGAAATAATGGATTCCCGCGAATTATTTATGCCAAAGTACATGGTGTACTGTGGTGTCCTTGCTGCAATTGGTGCATTCTCAAACGGCTGGACCATTGGATCATCAAATGTGCCAGGAACAGTGACACACGCCTGTTCTACTGGAAGCGCGCATCTTCATAATTCTGCTTTCCCTGATTGTTTACCAATGGATACTACTTTATGGTAATAAAGAACATACTCCTGTTATGTTCACCAATCACTAAACATCTTTTCCTTAGGGGATTTGCTGTATCATCATTTTGTATTGGTGGTCTTTTAGGTAGTTTAGTTGGTGGTGCTATTCAGACAAGATTGGGTCGTAAAATGACTATTATTGTAAATAACACTGGTTTTATTCTTGGTGGTATCCTTATTGGATGCTCTGTTCATACTGCTATGTTTATTATCGGACGTATGCTTTGTGGTGTCTCTTGTGGTTTAGGTTCCCTTGCAATCCCTACCTATCTTGGTGAGATCTCTACTCGTAAAGGAAGAGGTTTAATGGGTTCATTCAATCAGTAAATATTTTTCAAAATTCATACTTGAAATTTTTTTCTAACCTTTTTTTATTATTAGATTCTTTGTTGTTACTGGTATCTTGTTATCCTCTGTTATTGGTTTACCTACTGCAAATGTTCCTTTATGGCGTCTTAATTATGCTATCGTTGCTATTCCTGCCATTTTCCAAATCTTTGCTATGTTTACCTGTGTTGAATCTCCTCGTTATCTTGTTTCCATTGGACGAATTGAAGACGCTCTTATCTCTCTTCAAAAGCTCCGTGGTACAGCTGATGTTACAGAAGAATTCTTTGAAATCGTTGCTGGCCAACTCGGTCAAAAGAAGGCTACTCGTATTTTGAAAGAAAATTCTCATGAAAAGAACACGATGAAAAACCTTACTGTCGATGAAGGTTTTGATAACAATGACGCTGCTGATGAAAGTGCAAACAAGAAGATATCTGATATTGAATCTGATGATGATGATGAAAGACGTCCTCCTATGAACTTGATTGAAATCTTCAAGGACCCCGTTATTCGTAAGATCTTTGGTATCGTTTTATTCCACCACATGTATCAACAATTGTCCGGAATGAACGCTGTCATGTACTATTCTACTACTATCTTCGAATCTGCTGTTTCTCCACAAGAAGCTCAATACTATGCTATTTACACTACCCTTACTAACTTTGGTATGTCTATCGTTGCCATGTTCTTTGTTGATCGATCCGGTCGTCGTTCACTGCTTCTCGCTGCTGAAGCCGGTACTTGTATCTTCTCTATCCTTCTTGTCATCGGTTACAAATACAACATCGGTAACCTTTTGGTCGCCTCTGTCTTCTTGTACGTAGCTAGTTTTGCTATTGGTATTGGTCCAGTCCCTTGGATGATTACTTCCGAATTGACTCCTATCCATGCTTCCTCAGCTGTCGGTTCTGCCTGTACAGCCATGAACTGGGCTATGAACTTTGTCATTGGTCAAATCTTCCCTGTTATTTTCGCTGCTATTCAAGGTTGGTCTTTCCTTATTTTTGCTGCTATTTGTGCCGTTGCTTTCGTGTTTACTTTCTTCTTCTTACCTGAAACAAAGGGAAGATCTATTGAAGAAATCGTTGATAGCTTCCACCGTCATTAAGACAACTTCCCTTACGTGTATAAAAATATATATCTTTAGTACTGATTATATTTTTCTTCCCCTTTACATGAAAAAATATCTTGTATTCCTCTTTGTAAATAGTCCCCCTCTTTAATATTAAATAAATGATAGAAGTTGAATTTCATCGTAAATTTTCATTGATTCAATTGAATACATCATGCTTTGTTACAGAATTAAGATGCACGAATGTGTGAAACTCTTGTTTCACATTTTAAATTTGTATTTCTTACGGCAGCTGACTGTAATAAGTCATGATCTGTATCTATGAAACATAATTGATAGTATTCCAATAGTCCTTAGCAATATTTTATTGATGTAACCTACTACTGGTTCCTGAAAGAACTTTTTCAGCTTCTATATAAAGCAATTCTTTCCGCTTTTTCCCTACATTCTATGTTAATCCTTTTTTTTTTCTGCGTAGCATTTTTCTGCGTTTGTGAAAGACAATCGTACTTTGCACAACCATACTGACCGTGCTTTAAAGCAAACATTTTTTTTTTTTTTAAAATTTGAGTAGAAGGCCTGTTAACTAAAGCTACAAAAATAATAGACGACTTAAAGTTAAGCCAATCAATATATTAATAATAATCAAAAGCAAAGACTTATTTAAATGAGAAAAGGTATGTACTGACCAAAAATCAAATGACTATAACTCTTAGTTTATATTATTGATTTTGTATATAAGCTTTCTTTATTGCTTCATCTTTGAGAGATATCGATAATAGGCTGTGCTAATGCGTTGGAAGGTTTTAGCTTCAAAAAACAAGTGCACCAGATATTCGAAAGAAGGAAGAGAAACTATTGATTCGTGAGAATAAATTAGTTCTAAACAAGCTTCTACAAATAATGTACACACCATTAGAATTTTAGAAAACTTATTTGAGGTAAGTTGTAAAAATAGTAGAACGAGTAACAGTGTTTTTTTTAAAAAAAAAACATGTCACCAGAAAACACAGGGTTATTAAAGAAAGCATATAGAAAAATTCTTTAAATATACAAATGATTTAAATGAAAATCAGCAGATTCATCTATATTTTCAGAATCTTTGTTTAAAGGAAAAGGATGGCTATGAATCTGCTGTTACCACAGTTCATATTTGACTAATTTCTTAAATGAAAATATGAGTTCTCAAAAAAGCAAATCGTTTTTTTTTTATTTGAATTAAACAATAAAAAAAACATTACAGGCAGTTCTTTAAGTATTATGTATGCGATGACTGCTATACACCAAACCCAATGACATAGAAGAATATGCTCCTTGTTTTCAAAGTATGCTTTTTTTTTAGTCATACGTTACATATTCATACCTTACGCATTTTATTAGATATGCTTTTCTTCAAAATATAAACTTGCGCCTCAATTTGTAAAGAGAGTACCTTTAATGAATTTTGCCTTTGGAATCGAAGTTTTCGGCTATGCTGAGCCTTTAGGATACCCTATTTTGGATTGAACTTAAAATCAATAGAAGAATTTAAAGGAGATCAGGATTTTCATGTAACTAAAGCACAGAATCAAAGCAGATCAAATAGTTTGAAAAAAATGGTATACAATAGCCAAATGCTACTTACTCAATTTTCTTCATTGTAATTATCTGGCAAAGCTGCAAAGATAAAAACATTCAAAAATTGTATTCCTTTTAAGGAAATTGGTGTGCTGGGATTCAATCAAAAAGGCAGAGTGAGAGCAATGGCCCAGTAGAACAAATGCTTCAGCACCACATAGTTATGATCCTCCTCTTTTCCATCGTCAACAGACTTGAAGGCAATATACGATGGTAAATAAAGACAAATGGAAATGGATGGATGGATGGATGGATTGAGATAATTAAGAGATATGTGGATTTTCTGAAACAAGCAATTGAAATATCGTTTAAAATGCTCGTGCACTTTTTCAGCATTTAATCACAACGCATTCAATAATGACTTATACATTGAACAAATAAAGTGAACCTTTTGGTCTTTATTCGCTTCACTGCATCGCATTCTCTTATTTCAAAGCAATCCTTCCATCTGTGAGCTAGAAATAGACCGACTAACAATATGAATAGAGTACTGAACAAAAGACTCCTGTCAACCCCATGCGTAACCTCAGAATCGAAAAGTTGGTTCTCAACATCTCTGTTGGTGAATCTGGTGACAGACTTACTCGTGCCGCTAAGGTGCTCGAACAATTAACTGGTCAAACCCCCGTTTACTCCAAGGCCCGTTACACTGTTCGTTCTTTCTCTATTCGTCGTAACGAAAAGATTGCTGTTCACGTCACTGTCCGTGGCCCCAAGGCCGAAGAAATCCTTGAACGTGGTTTGAAGGTTAAGGAATACGAACTTAAGGCTCGTAACTTCTCTGAAACTGGTAACTTTGGTTTCGGTATTGACGAACACATTGATTTGGGTATCAAGTATGATCCCTCCATTGGTATCTACGGTATGGACTACTATGTCGTCATGGGCCGTCCTGGTTACCGTGTCTCTCGCCGTAAGCACTGCAAGTCTACCGTTGGTGTCACTCACCGCATCAAGAAGGTAAATTTTAAAGAATGTATTGTATTAAATACTAAATGAATATATTTTAAATAGGAGGAATCCATTGAATGGTTCAAGAACCGTTTTGATGGTGTTGTTAGTAACAAGGCCTAAATTATAAATAAAAACTTTCTTTATTGAAAAATATCTACTTGTTCTTAACTATATTAAACATTGCGTTTGACTAATTGAGGCATAAGCTTAAAAATGTTAAGTATAAAAAAAAAACTCTGTTGAAAATATGATGCAGATTTGAGTAGAATTCAAAGAGGTGATATTTTGTAAGCATCAGCCATTTATATTATTTCAACACTGCTTTTACAGATCAATTTTCAATCCCCCTGTATCAAAAAAACAAAATGTGTAAAAATGTGTTGTATGCCGAGCCTAACAAATAGTAACACTATGCCAACAGCATGTTTATTTTTATTTCTTTACATAGGAGGGCGATATCCTGGGGGAGGAGGAGGTCTGAATCCTGGTGGAGGAGGACGGAATCCGGGTGGTGGGGGACGGAATCCTGGTGGAGGAGGTGGCTAAACAATAAAAGTGAGTATTGCAAATTGAAAAAATGATATTAATATGCTTACAATAGCTTGGCCAGGAGCACCAGGAGGACGAGCATAAGGAACAGGAGATGCTTGATAACCAGGTCTAGGTTGCATCATCTATAAAAATGGCACCATGAGTATATGCGTGTATAAAACCATTTATTGTACTTACACCAGGAGCAGGACCACCAACGCCACGAACAGGACCTGCGAGGCCTGTCATGGGGCCACCTAATGGTGGAGGAGCAGCAGGCATACCACGACCCATAGGCTAAAACAAAGAAATAAGTAACTGTACAAAACACATCTGCCAAATTCCTTTTGCTTATTCTTACTCTTCCTATACCCGTACCAGCCAAAAGACTGGCACCTCGTGCTCTAGCATCGTCAATAGATGGTGGAGGAGGACCGTCAATGCTGATGCTAATGATCGTCTCACCTCTCAAAATGACTAAACCCAAAGTTCTCTTCATTTCTTGTTCTGTTGGGTTGTTGCTTTTGGCCTTTGATTTCACTTTTCTAAATTCTTCACAATCTGCCAAGACAAGGTTCATGTGTTTATCGAATGCAAGCATCTGGCCTGTCAATACACGTGAATCCGACATAGTAACTCTGAGTCGGTAATTCACCAGATTCGCCATTTTACTACTACTTGTCTTTGTCTATTATCATCATTAGTATACATGCCGTTAATCAAGTAATCATTTTCGTTTTTTATTACCATTTTTTATGTTGTTTGATTCCAATCAAGAAAAAACAGGAATCTATAAAAATAGGTCGAATTTACAATCAAAAAAGAAAAGACACAGCTTTGGGCTCGTTTTTTCTCTAGAAAATTAAACTCACTCAGCTTGAGCTTATGAGGAAGCGTGTGTCTGTGGCTTACGAGTCGCTCGACATTTCATTGAAACTCCATCCGACTTAATGATGACGTAAAAAAGTAGATGTTGAAATTGAAAAATATGTCGTCTCTATGGCCGCATAGTTTGGCTTGAAATGCTAAATGGCAATAGCAACAGAATGGCCTTCCTCTTTCATACTTGTATGAATACCAACTATAACCCTTGTTTGAGATAATTTGCTTAAAAATGGCACTTGCATTTCGTAACAACATTCCTAAAAATGTGAGCAAAAGCAGTTCAAAGAACATTATTGGCTGTTCGTAAAACAATTGCTGACTTGCAAGTGACTTATATATACCTCGCACCACTGAACAAAGTGTTATGCACCATCTTGGGGGCAAAATCATTTTGAAGTATGGCAAAATTGGAGGGGGGAAAAGAACAGCATTCCTCGAGCATCATAAAAAGTTCATTCAGAATTACATACAAGAAAACAATTAAATAGCTTTGTTTGACATAAAATATAGTCTTTAATTGGACGACTTAGATAATACACATGTATATACATTTTCTGCAGATGTTTTTAAACAAGGAAGCCGGAATTACACAAAAAAAGACAAGGCCTATTGAAGAGAAGAAAAAAGACTCAAAAAAGAAAAAAAAAATTGTATCGATGTTACAGGAAAGAGGCATTGTGTACCGGAAGAACTGAGGATTAGTAAACTTTGGTAGAGCTAAACCAGAGGAAATCTCAATAAAATATTTTCAAAGCCTTTTATAGCCAATTATTAACTTAATATTGCGTTGCAATATATAGTGCTAATTCGTTAAATCTATCACCAAAGCATCAATGTCGGTTTCTTTTGATACTTGGCTTAACTCGAGTTCCTGTAAGTGTATTATGTCAATAGCTTGAATTATTCCTGCTCAAAGTATTTAGTGCAATTACTCATGTTACTATCTGACTTATAATGAACTGCTTATCTGAGTAACAAAGCTCTTCAATAAAACAGGGCAGAGTAAGCAGTATATAGTTTCTACTAATACTTTACGTTTTCTAGATAGCTAAATATCACGTACTAGTGCCACTGTAATAGATGGTGGATCAGATCTTGCCTTAGAGGCATGAATTAGCTACTAACGTTCAATGATTATTCAATTGGAAGCTATTGTGTATACTCTCTTTCACTATTGGCCCAAATGCTAATTGACACTCATAAAAATTAGCTAAGGCTTCAGCAATAGAGCGATAAAAAATAAACTTCACCACAAAGATAGATAGTCTAGGTTTTCTTATTTTATTTTTGTGCAAACACCAATATTATTTTATCTAGCAGTGTATATTACTATAATGATATCAACGTATGTAACTCGCTAATTTTGCCATATTAAGTGCTCTGTTGTGTACGCTCCTAAGTAGCTTTTATATCACTTTAGAGTTTAAAGAGTTTCATGATAGATCCGTTTTAAAAAATGATGGCTCAATTGCTATCTATATGAGAAAAGGCATTGAGCAACGTTACAAGATCGCCAATTGAGTATAATTTGCTAAACAACCGAAAAGCAAGAATTTCGCAGTGTGCTTTACAAACAATGAAAAAGGTCATATATAAATAATGATATAAAGGCTCATTCAAAATAAAAGTATGATTAACCTGGGACTAGCTTTTGATACACAAATTTGGAAAATAAGAAAATTAGGTAAAGTGTCACGGAAAAGCTATTGTTCTTAGAATAAAAAAGGCAACAAGTTCATTAAGAAGAAAGGATTCATTATAAATGAATATGTAACTTATAAAAAAAAACAATTGATGCTCTTTCTTTCCTTTCTCACTTTTTTTTCTCTTCAAATTTTTGTTTGTTCTTAATTGTTTATGTTATTTTTAGTCTTGTTCATAATGAATTGAACATCTTATGGTAACACAGTAGTAGAAGGTCATGATCCCTTTTTGTGTATGGGAATTTGTAGTGCTAAGCACAAGCAAATTGTAGTTCAATAAAAGGCACTTAGTACTACAGCCGCTCTACGTACAAGTCTGATAAAAGTAATGTAAAGAAATTGATTTGTAATCACATTACTTATGTATCAGAGCCTTCTATCTCTTTCAGGGGATGTAACTTATTCTATTTATTAACAAACATAGATTAACTTTATTCATTTGTTTATAAAAGCTCATAAAAATCCTATCAACATTCACATGTTTAGCTAAGTCGCGAGTTTAAATTTGTTGAAGGACAGAAAGCATTAATTATAACAATAAAAAAACATGTTTCTGTGGCTTCGCTTAAAACAAGTTGAGCTATACAAAGAAGCGTCAGAATTGACCAAGCATTTGCAATCAATATTGACAAAAGGTCTCTAATGTACGAGAGTAGCTATTATAACTATAGGAAATATAGCAATTTATTTGGCGAAAGAAAAATTGCATGTGTATTAAAACTTTCGTAGTTTACATTATACAGAAGCACGGCATAATCATCCAATCAAAATGCTACTGTTTGAGCTGCAATTTAGTTTTCTATACTTTACAAACCATACAAATAGTTACAAACCATAAGAAGTCTCGTTATGGTTGTAACACAGGATGAAGGTGTTTTGTTCTCAACCCAATAGGTCAAAACTATTGTCTGGTCGCACATCACTTTCCTTCCCATTTACCTAAAAAACTTTTTTCTTTCTTTCTTTTGCTTTCTTTCTTTTATTCTTGAACTTGACTCATCAACTTGGATAATTGCCAAGAAAATTATTTATTAAAATGACACATTTAAGGTTTACTTTTTTTGCCTTATCTTTCTCCTTTAAACTTTCACTAACACCATAAGCGTTTTTTGTAGTGATTTTTCATACTTGCGTATGTGTTTCATTGTACTTTGATAATAAAATAAGGACATTAGTAAAAAAAAAAAAATTGACTGATTTTATTAGAGAGAGTTACAGTAGAAATATACATGATTATATTCCTTATATCAAGAGTATGGGCAAACGATCGATTTCAATGTTTACATCCTAAAAGAATTTTAAGTGGAGAATTAAGAAGCATTGTCACAATAATGTACTTTCTAACGATAATAATGCAAATGTCTTGGGGTATTCAGTAAAAAAAAAAATATTGCACGCATACAATTCCCTAAAAACTACATAGATATTATGTCGACTTGGATTAAATATTCAGAAAGCTTTATCGAGATTCCTCATACAAACACCTTTATATCTAAACCATTCATGTACTGGACTCCACGACATCAGCAAATAGCGATGGTAATTTTGGTATCACAAAAATCAATTTATTTTCATTAATCTCTTCATCTATTAGGCTATTGATTATGTAGAATGCGTTACTTTATCACTACAAACAGGCATATTTTTCCTACTTCAATGCTTTTGGAATTATTTGTCAAACAATGTGGCAAAGAGATCTTTTATGGGTTCCTGGGAATTCATTTTTTATATAGTTTGGTATGTTACACACATATTAGCAACAATAGATGGGAACACTGAAAAAGAAATAGGGCATTAGGAAGTATGGCTGCTTTTCCAATTTTGCAATGGTATTATCGGGATAATGTTACAAAAAGAGAAGCAATTCCTCAATTAGCTTACAGTGCAGAAAGTGAGTGATTTCATATACACATATTTTGTAATGCATTGCTAGACTTTACTAATTACTTCAAATTGCTATAAAGTATTAATTGCAGCAATATTAGGTGTCCGATCTCATTTTAGATTTAAAAGAATCATCAATATTACTCGCAATATGAAATCAGGAGGCACGGCTATTGTTGGAAAGATTGGCTATTTTAAGGATATGAACCTTTTCATGACAGCTGTTCTTTTTCTTATGTCAATCAGTTTGGGTATCCTCTGTGTGGATGGTTTAACAAGTGGAAGTACTATTAATTCAAACAAATTTGCTACTGATTTATTAACTGGTAACTGCGATACTTGTGTCATCTTCTTATGGATTATTGGCGTAAATTTATTTATTGTTATTGCAACTTTTTCTATATGATCTTTAACATATACATATTGATAGATATCCATTTTTCATCCTCGTCGCTCAACAGATGAAGTTGGTGTAAGCACTTTTTCTAAAAGTGAAAGCCACAATCATGATATTGAAAACAAAGCTTCAAGTAAATTTGGTACGTCATTTGCTAGCAATAATGATTTACATCCAAGTTCAAATCTAAGTCAACGTGTTGCCAATTTTATAGACAACAGGAACAGTGGCCCAGCTCAAACCTCCAATCAATTTTTAAGACCAATGTCACCAATGGAAGTTGATTACCCTACAATGTCTGTGCCTAATAACAAGTTTGTACTGGCGCCAAACAGTAAACGATACAACATGCAACCCACAGGGGTCTCATCCGAAGCACCACCATCACCTAAATCCCAAGATTATCCTATGCAGACTATAAGTGGGGCAGCTGTAGCCGCTGTTGCTACTGGTGGTCACGACTTTGGGTTTCACCCTATCATAGATAAAAATAGCAACGAATATGACTATCTTCGAACAGAATCGAATTGGGCAAGACGACCATCTTTCAAATAGATGCATATAAAGCCCTCTCTTCCCTCTTTTGTTCATGTACTAATTTTTTTATATAATAATAACATAGCAATAATAATATATAATAAAATGTATCCAAATATTGAATTCATTACAAAATCTAATAAGGTGGGTATCCACTATTTGAATTTTGTGGAGGGTATCCCATGTTTTGGTGTTGCTGGGAGGGATAAGGACGAGGAGGATAGCCTCCTTGGTTAGCTGGATAGAAGCTTCCTTGATGAGCAGCAAATGGTGTACCTAATGGATCTCCTTGATGAGGAGTATAGCTATTACTATGAGGATATTGTTGAGGCTCAGGGAATCCTTGAAATTGGTTATTGGAAGGTGGATATGCTGGGTAAGGACTGTGGGTTTGTGGTGGGTAGCTGTTTCTGTTGTTGTTGCTGTTGTTGTTAGCATTGTTGGGATAAGGTGGATAGCCTCCTTGATTAGATGGAGGATAACCTATAGGTTGTATAAGTTATTTTTCTATACTTTACTCTTTCTCTTTTCTTTTGTGTTTCTTACCATAATTAGGGTGAGCATTGGCATTAATAGGTGGGTTATATGGTGAGGATAAAAGAGGAACGTGTCCATTGTTTGGAGCTAAATGATAATTCGTGTTGGATGTAGAGACAGGCGGTGAAGTAGGCCTGTTGATGTGGCTAACAGATGCTTGAGGCCCAGCATAGGAAGCAGGTCTACCTGAATGATGCTGTGAGCCAGCAGAAATAGATGGCGTGGGCGCAGGAGGATATCCAGTAGGATAAGGCGACGGGTGAGTAGAAGGATATTGACCAGGATAGTTCACAGGCGTTGATTGAGACTCAGCAGGTGCGGGTGGAAGAGGCCTAGCATTGGCTGGTTGCGATGAAGGTGGATATGGATAGTATTGTGATGCATTCGCAGAAGGCACAGGAGGAGGAGCATGTCCGGTTGGCTTATGAGGCCGAGTTCCGTACCTTGTGGGTTGTCTTTTAGGTGGTGGTGCCTAAAAAAAATGATTAATTAATACAAGGGCGAGCAAAGGTATTTGGAAAAAGTTTTTTTACAGCAGCATAAAAAGTCATTTCCAAATAAATTTCGCCTGCTTTTCGGCCTTTGTACTGCAAAGGGAACCAATCTAAGTCATACATAGTTCAATAAGTATGTGTTTTTACGTGATGGCCATTAAATATTTACCGTCATGTTCTCCCTCTTCTAAAACTTTTGTCAAATCAACCTCACCTTCAGAGATTAAGTCTTCCCTTTTAGAATCCTCATCATATATTTGGACAATCATGGTTTTCTTTTTCTCAGGAACCGGCATGTTTACCTTTACAAGTCATTTAATAAAAATTAAAAAGATATAAAATTACTATGTACCTGATCATCCCAAATAGGATGCTGACCTCCTCGGTAATCAGTTTTTGTCTTTCTTATGTTATCGTGTAAACGAAAGGTAACAAAAGGGTCTTGTTTACCAACAATCTTTAATAAAAGTATAATTAGTTTTGTTCATAAACGACCGAAGAAAAAGTAGCTTTATTTTTATATACCTCACGGTTAGGTAGATCACGCTATTAACAATAACAAGAAGCTAAATGTCAGTATGTTGTTTAGAAATGCAAAAAAGGATGCCCTTACAGCCTTATAAGCAACAATGGCTAGCTCTCCAATTAATTTTGGGTTCGACATTCAAAAAAGTTAAAAGAAAACCTTTCAAATATATTGAGGCTGAGGTTATTTTCTATTATCATTTCGCTGAAATTGATTGGATAATATTAATAGGTTCCTTTATCTAGGCACAATTCGAAAGAAAACTGGGAAACAAGGAAATAAAACATAAAAGTTACTTTATTTATATTGAACAATTTCATTAGAGTTGATCAATTGAATAGTTAGATGTGGGAAGTATCTATTAGTGTACTCACTATACTTTATTTTTCGATTACTTTGTTGAAAGGCTGGAGCTTTCAATCAAGAAAACGGAAAACATGTACTTTTAAAACCTCGTTTTAGACTCCACAAGAAATAGAGCTGTTGCTGAGAAAGTTATCCATAAGCTACTAACTTGGTACCTTAGTGTGACATGACATAAGAAAGGAAAGAGATGATGAAAGTATAGAAGTGCATTCGGCTATATGTCTAAAAAGCAAGTTGTCTCTGTTAATAATTAGTTTGAATATATTTAAAGCTATTGCAAAGCGTACTAATAATTTTGTTATGGCTAGGAATAAAGTGTTCTCATGGGTGACATAACAATTATAGAAATAATATTTCAGGCCACAATAAACGATAGAAAGAGGTTAAATGAGGAGCGAAAGATAAAGGAATATGATTAACAGCCTTGTATTAAATGAGTAACATTCGTAACTGGAAATGTTGAGCTTTCAATGTAAACTAGAGTTTTATTTTATTATTGAAAAAAGAGAGCAATCTTTAAGGTCATAATTGATTTCTATGGAAAGAATTTTTTTTTCTTTCTTATTCTATAATCTTATTATTACTGTTTAAGCATTCAAATGTCTGTACAAGACAAGTTATGCCGCATTTGTAATCAATGACTTCAAATCGACCCTTTCGAACATTATACCGAATTTCGCGCTAAGCTCAAAAATTAGAAGGACTATTTAATCACTGAAATGACAATTTAACTAAAACTAGTATTTTGTTCAAAAAGATATTGTATAATAAATTAAATATAAAATTAATCTCGCGTGAACTAAAAATTTTGAATTTTTTAAGAAATTACAACTGCAAACAGTAATGCCATAATTTGTAGTTGCTGACAATGTTGTTGCATAATATTCAAGAGAAACAGAATATAATGTATTTGAGTGAGGACAAAGTTTTGGAGCATGTAAAGCTTAGGAGCTCTATCATCTTATATAGTAATTTTATGTAATGTTTAGCTTATATTCAATGATAGTAATCAAATTTTTTTTATTAATGCTTTTGTTGGGCAATAGCTAACAGTTCCTGGTATTCACCACTTCTTAAGCACATTTGCTGGAATATGCTCCCTTCTTTTGTCATTAAATTATACGGCGTGTCAAATTCCATAACTTGACCGTGATCCAAAACCAATATACGATCATAATCAGCCACAGTGCGAATTCGATGAGCAATACATAATAACGTAGAGTCCTTAAATTCGTTACGAATTGTCTCTTGAATTTGATGATCAGTGTCAAAATCGACAGAAGATGTAGCTTCATCTAACAAAATCAACGACGTCCTTTTGACAAGTGCTCTAGCCAATGCAATCAATTGTCTCTGTCCCTGAGACCAGTTACTACCATTTTCCATCACTGGAGAATCCAAATTAATGATATTTTCTTCAGTGTTAGCGTGATCAATCAAGTGTGCTCGCCTTAAGGCAGCCCAAAGTACAGAATCATCATATTGATTAAAAGGATCGAGATTGCTGCGTAAGGTACCTGAGAATAGTACAGGGTCTTGAGGAATGATGGTCAACCTTGATCTTAGTTCGTTCAATGCTAACTTGTGAATGTCATGTCCATCAATCAATATCCTGCCTTCCACAGGCTCCATAAATCGGAAAAGAGAGAGTGCCAAAGTTGATTTACCAGAACCAGTTCTTCCAACAATACCAATTTTTTCCCGAGGTCGTGTCTTGAAGCTCACATTATGCAACACAGCAGGGCTCTCAGGGGAGTATTTCATGACCAAATTTTCCACTTCGACAAGGCCTGACTCTGGCCAGCTAGGAGATGGTACGATTTCTGCTGTCTTGGGCTCTTGATCAATGTCCAAATATTCATGCACACGTTCAATAGCATTCATATTCATCTCATTAAGTGCATACATTCGGACAACCCAGAGTACATGATGTGTAAAGGTCAAGGCATAACTCAATGAAAGCCCTGCAAGTCCTGGTTGAATCCAGTCGCGTGAGAGAACAAGGACAATACCAGTACAGAATCCCACAAAGGCACCTAAAGCATCAACTCGACAATGAAGCCAACGGTTTGTGGCCCACATCCAAATAAACGGACGGTTGTTGGCATCAATACGTTTCCAATTTTCATGCACAAATCGAGTCTGTGCTCCAAATGCGCGAATAGTCGCTACGCCGTTGATTGTTTCGTTAAACTGGATATAGACAGGGCTACGACTGACGGAATTGAGACGCTTCAAGTCCCGAGATGCATTAAGGTAATAGAGGCCAATGACTTTGAAAAGATAAGCAATACAGATACCAGGAAGTATGAAGGCAGGCGTAATGGCAGAGACTAGCAAAATAACGGAAATAGTAGCGATCACAGAGTAAAGCAAAAATGATAGTGAACTGGCTACATTCTGATCAATCGTTTCAAGGTCAGATGAGAATCTATTGACAATGCGTCCCACAGGCGTAGTATCAAAGAAACGGACTTTGGCGCCAAGCAGTCGATCTAGTAGTTGCATGTGAATGCGCCGGGAGGCGTTCAAAGAGCCATTGAAAAGAACAAGCGATCGTGTAATCGTTAAGACAAGAGCAAGTATCCCAATCAAAAAATAAATGCTCAAGTAGTAACCTATATTAATTTTCTTTTCAAAAGTGTCAATCGGTACCAAAAGGAAAGTTTGTAATAAATTAGTGACATTATCATAAGCAGCAGACCAAATTTTAATCCAATAATCTTGGCCCAATACAGCACCTTGGGCCAAGCAAAAAAGTAATATGACAGATATCCAAAAGATCATACCGCCAGAAGCATAATAATATGTTCCATAGACGGACCATTTGACACTGCCTTCTGCACGCTTTTCATCATGCACCAATTTGCCTGCGCCCGCTTTATTTATCTTGCTGATTATCTTGTGAGGGACTTTGGGTATGGGGCCGTCTACTGCTTCTTCCTCGCGAGCACTCATAAATACTTCCTCCGTGAGTTCATCACCTAATAGACCAGACTTTATGACATCTAATGGCTTTCCTTGAGCGGTAACCAAACCGGATTCATTCAAAACAACTACATAACCAGCACCGCGAATGCAAAGGGCTACATGATGTGTGACTAGTAAAACTGTGCGATACTTCATATATTCGCCTTTAAGACAATGCTCATAAAGGTGTTTGGCAGTATGTGCATCAACGGCGCTAAGACAATCATCAAGAATGACTATCTCTGCTTGTGAGTAGACAGCTCGAGCAATAGCCACTCTATACATATATGAAATATACGATGAATAATCTTTATATACATATACATATATATCTACCTTTGCTTTTGGCCACCACTTAAAGTGATTCCTCTCTCACCTACTTCAGTTTGGTCACCAAATTCCAAGATTTCCAGGTCTCTTGTCAATGCTGTCATGTACAGAATTTTCTGATATCGTTCTTCATCATAGGGCAATCCAAACAGAATATTGTCACGGATGCTGCAATTCTGAAGCCATGCAGTCTGAGCGACATAGGCAACACCAGACACCGCACCACCCAATGTGCTAGACTGCTTACGGGGAAGCAAAGCAGCACCAGAAACACAATAGGTTTCACCTAATAAGCTGGCAAGTAGTGTCGTTTTACCCGACCCGGTTGGACCACATATTACAGATAGTTTATTACGTGGAAAAGTAATATTCAGATCCCTAATATGAGTAGTGGAGTAATTATGATCCCAACTAAAACTAGCATTGTCTACAAATCCAATGAGGTCACTTGAGTTAGCAGATTTTGGTTGAACTTCATCCTCTTTTAAAAATTTCTCAATACGCCCTAAAGACACATTTGCTTGAAGAATAAACGATGTAATCAGAGGAAATTCATCCATAGTTGTCTTGAAATTATTAAAGAGAGCCAGAGCAGTGAATGCAGTGGATGCTGTTAGGATATTTTCACGTGTATACATGTAAAAGACAGTCACCATGATTATAATTGGAATTAGAAACCATGCATTTCCGATATACATAAAGCTGTATAAGCGTGATCTGATTGCCTTGAGTTCTTCATCACGGGCATCCACCACGCGGCTACGCAATTGATCCTCCCAGGCAAAGAATTTTACAATGCGAATTGCACATAGTAGCTCGTTCATGATACGAATGCGTTTGTCAGTAAAGGTCATCACGTTATGATGTAACTTTTGGAAGCGACGACTGAGGTAATAAGTGAGCGGTTGAGAAAGAATCATGATGACAACACCGTATAAGGAAGATGTTCCAAGGAGCTTATAAAGGCTCCAGATACAGATAGCTATCTGAATTGGGAAACAGTAAATGTAAAAAATATAAGCAGTCAATTCACCCATCTTTTGAGAATCAACCGATAAGAGGTTATTGACATTTCCTTTGGATTTGTTTTCTTCTGTTTTTTCTACACCGCTTTCATCCCTGCGCCTTAGAGACTTGCTGTAAACCTCACCAATGACGATGGATTGAATACGTATACCAAGTGTTCGACCTATGTAGAGTGCTTGCTGATAGCAAAGCGATTGAATGCTCGAGGTCAGGAGCAGACCTAGCACATAAAGATAGGCTGAAGACGCAGGTTCTTCACCATGTTCAATGTACTTTATAATGTTATTTAAGAAATAAGGTGGACCAAACATCAAAATTGACCATCCAATACAATAAAAGAACTGGATAAAGAGGGGGCCTTTAAAAGCAGAAAGCAAGTTCCAGGCCATTTTGGATTTGCCTTGAAGACGATAAAATCGCAATACGTTTTTAGTGCAATTTTCCGGTGGTAATTCTAAAAGGTCTTGTTCATTCAATGTTGTCAAATTACCCTTCTTCATCATCACATTAACCCACGAAAACATGATTTTAGAATATAGAGATGCCCATTTTTCACCAGACAATATACGTCCCTGACATTAAACAAAAATTAAATTTGTGCACAATATAGAATAAAATAGCTTACAGATTCAGTAACAATGGGATCAATAGGCGAATCTCGCTCTTCGTTTATAACAAAAACAACAAGCAAAATGGTGATAGCAGAAGAAAAAATCCAATGTGCATATCTGGCTTGAATGAAGGATATATCATGAATATGATAATAAGCGTATATATTGACTAATTCAATCATGAAATATACAATATACATAACGT
Organism: Rhizopus arrhizus; assembly: GCA_024220505.1. NCBI lineage: Eukaryota > Fungi > Mucoromycota > Mucoromycetes > Mucorales > Rhizopodaceae > Rhizopus > Rhizopus arrhizus. The sequence goes on from JAKZZE010000022.1 coordinate 312,803, forward strand.
TAAGTTCTCGGCAAATAAAATCAGACAGTTGTTTGCTTGAATTCATGAATAAATATAATCCAATGTTTAGTGCAGTAAGAAGAGTAATAAAAGACTAAAAGTACAAAAAGTTATATGAGTATTTTACTCTTGCGTATTTCTTATGTATCTTTATACCCAAAAAAAAATATGCGCCACGTAAGTTCTATCTATATTAGCATATTCACCTTCTATTGTGCTGTCCAATTGACCTTGATCTAGTGATTTCCGAATGGACACAACAAACCATAGTTGTACAATAGATAAGATAAATCTTATCCAATTAGTATAAATAGAGTAAAGAGACAATGTACTTTGAAATGTCTTGGAGTTTTTTATCAAAATATCTGTGGAACTATCGCTGACACCATCTAAATTCTGCGTTATACCGTAATTTGTGTAACCAGTTATTGGTAACCGTATCTCTTGATGATGAATTGAATACTTGAAAAGTTTATATAAAAATATTGCACATGCGAATAATAAAAGTAATATTAAAGTGGCTTGATTAACATAACTTATTTATAATAAGTGTTTAATTCATCAGAGGCTATTTTTATAATGGAATATTTCCCTTTTCTTTTAACTTACAATTCTCTAAAACAAGGTCTAAGCGTATAACTTTGATGGTTTTTAAATGGATCCTAAAATAAACAAAGTTAACATGATTTTGTATTGTATGATTTCAATTTACCCAAATACTACAATCTATATTATTATACATGGCTCCATATATGCACACACCAAAAAAAAAAAAAAAAAAAAAAGAGAGAGCAGGAGAGAGAAAATAGGTCAGAGTTGATGAAGAATCTAAATTCAAAGAGCGAAGTTAACCTGTTTATGGTTATTATTACTTTTTATATTCAGTTTATTGGAACAAGGATTTGTCTATAGGATCAAGTTTATTTATTTTTTTCTATTTCGGTCAGCGATTGTCTTTTCACTGGATTTATGACAAACTTATACAAGGGAAATATCACAAATAATAAAGTAAATACAATAGACCAACCGATCTTGACAATAATAGGAGCAGATTCATGGAATTCATTTTCTGAAAACTTGAGACAGATTAATGTTTCTGTCATAATATTAAATATCAATAACCAAGCATGAGCACCTAATCGTTGTGTGCTATTATCAGACACATATTGATAGACTTCTCTTGCGCCAGGTAATGCGAAAAAGAAGAGTAAAATTAATCTATAAGTATTTAAAGGGTGTTCAGGTGGTATCCATAGTAATGATTTAAGATAAAAACAATTCAATTCGCATTGAAGAAACACGATCAATAATAAAACTGTGCCAAAGTAGTTTTTAGGTGAGCTTGTTGTCTTCCATTCATAACGCGTCCATTCTTTAGGCGTGAATTGTTGTACTGCACGTTTTGCCTTCCCACGTAAAGTTTTGATTTGTCTAAATCCTACCCAAGAATATTCCTATTTAAAGAATAAATATGCTTTATCAGTGTACAAAATATAGTTTATACCTTGCATGAAAAATATTGACAAAATTTCATACCAACATGAATACCTAGCCAATTACATAACAATACATCCAATATCCACTATTAAATATTAGATGATTTTTATATTACACACATATACATTACATGATCCCACCAACACTCTGCAAAGTTATTTAATTGATGTTGTAAAGAATATTCACACAATTCAAATGAAACCGAAATAATCCAACAGAACCAATAGTCTCGAAGTATTAATGCCTTAGCAAACCAACCTAGTGCGTGGGCAACTACAAATAAATCCATTTGATTCTAACCAAGATGTTAGTATATAAGCCTTGTCATACAATCAAGACTTGTTTTACTTTTATGTTGTCCCAGGACAAGTCACAAGATTCAGCATAAGATCTCTCTGGTAATACGATACCTAGTCCTGGATCATAATATTTCATAAATTGTCTAGCATCATCTTTGTTCTATTTATCCTTAATATATATACACATATGCTTTATACCAGCTTACTAGAAATAATAAGAAGACTAGGAATAGTTGATAGAGCGCACTTAGACTCAAAACGGCTCTCCAGATAGGTTTACTTGGACGTACAAATGGTCCATCTGGGAAATGAACCATACCGATCAATACAAAACAGACAATAGCTGCCAAAATACCCAAACGGATACTTTCTCCTGTATTTTCATAATTTGATCTGATCGCAGCATAAAACATGAGTCCCAGTACAACAACAAGTACGGTTAGAGTATGTGGATGAACTATAAATAATTAAGCTTTTATGATCTTTCTGCTGTAATCAACTTACAGATATTTTCATCATTATTTACTGCCTTTTCAATGATCTTTGTTTCTTTAACAATCACAATATCTTCTTCCTCTTTCGTTGTCATTTTTCACAACAGAGTAAAAGTAAAAAATAGGAAAAATAAAAATAAAAAAAGTATTCTTTTTTTTAATAAATGTAAAAGAGAGAGAAGAAAAAAAAAAAAATCAAATTTTATTCCGTTTGTTGTGTGACGTTTTAAATTTGACCTTTGATATCAACCTTAACATAAGATTTACTTTTTGCTTGTAAAATAGGTAATGTAGTCTTTGTATCCAATACATTTGATACTGGATAAACTCCACTTTCATTCAAAAATCTTAATAATCGACTTACATTATCAAAAGATAGTTCTTTTGCAATGTATGAAAGTGGAATACTCATTTTATAACTGTGTAAAACGTTAATAAACATATAATGATATCTATCGTGTACTTACGCTTTACAAATCACTATTAATGAATCGATTCGTTCTCTGTTTGCAAACTGATCTATCAAGTATCCTCCCATATTAGGTGCGTTCTCATATAATCTAAAAAACTTGTGATAATTTCCTTTTGCTAAGCTGGATCGTACCATCAAAGCATGTTGAACACATTCTGCTTGATTATTAAGTCCAATGTCACACATCTCCTCCATCATCGCATTTAGATCTATAATACATTAATAATTAGACATATATAAAATATATTTTAAGTGTACCTGATTGGTTGCGAGAGAATAACATGTATAGTATTCTATAAGCCAAGAATTCATCTTCACAACCATCAACCCCTTGCTCATATAAATATTTTAATTGTGTTTGACATTGATTGTATTCTCCAATATCACCCTATTGATTATTTAATAAGAAAATGCTATTTAAATTTTAGTTTACCTTTTCAAGTGCAATTCGTGCATGTGTTTCATATACTTTCACTGTAAACTCATTTTGTATTCTTTGAACCTATATTCATGTTAACAACACATTTAATAATATTGTTATAATTATTTACAGTCAAATCTTGTCTCATTGATTTAAACTGTTCACAAATATATGAATAATTGGCTTCTTTTCTCCATTTTTTTCTTAGCAGTTTAAAAGTCTGTTCAAGCACTCCAAGAGGACGTACTGTAGATGGATCGGCTGCCTAATAATGAAAATATTAAGTAAACATTTTTTTATACCATTGTGATTATTACAGAAGTTAAACGAAAGTAAGGCTTTTCTAAGGCTGTACTTGTACCTATAATAGGTTGATCTGATACTGAATCGAGATCCCATACGATGGGTGTAATATGCTTCTTTTTCTTTTTTACTGTAGGGGGTGTCACTGTGATTGAAGAGGGTTCACTCTGAAAACGTTGAGCTCTTTGAGCTCTTTTTATGGCTTCTTCTGCTGTTAATTCTATATTGCCTATTCTTCTGATTATTTTATTCTCTCTAATACAAGCTTTTAGTTTTATTTTATTTTCGTAAAGAATTGTATATACGTTTTATGAAATAATGTAGTTGCCTTTGGATTCTTTGTATCCTCACAAGCACTATCAAGAATATATAAGTAAAAAAATAGAGAGAGATTATTGATAGGTGATTTACCTTGGTAAGTCGCGTTCAGTCCAATCAATGTAGTCAATCATGTCTGTCCTTTTTGCTTGGTCAATAATCACATTCAGCTGTTTCCTAAGTAACTCGTGCTTTGCTGGTAAGCATTTCTCAAAAGCGCTTTTAATATAATCTCTAACAGTAGATAAAGAGGTTAAACATGCATAATTATACAAAAAAAAACTTACTTCAAAGCAGGTGGCCATCCATTTTGTTGCATCTGTTTATCTATTACCTTCTTCTTCTTTTGTCCTGTTTTTACCGAAATATACTGGGGTTGTTGTTGCATGTTTGATAGAACCTATATATATATAAAATTGTTAATTTACACTAAAATGCTGTTTAAATGATAAAAGCAAGTGTGTTTTTTGGATGAAAAAAAAAGTGCGATTTCTTTTTATAAAGATTGGCTGACCAATAAAATTGCCCTAAATTCTTTGCACCATACTTATAAGGCTTATAATGAGAAAAAAAAAGACATTTGTTTGCTATTGATTATTATGGGTCGAGTATTTCAGCTGAGCAAGCATGATTAATTTTTGTAACTTCTTTCAAATATCTTTTCTGAAAAAAAAAAAGAGGTTTGCTTTGGCAAGCTAACACTCTGCTATTTATGGTAAGCTCTGTGATTGGCTAAAACGTCATATGCAGTGAAGGAGCAGGAACCAATCTGGCTTAATATTTCTATTCTTTTTCTTTTTTGCCAAGAAAGTTTTATTATGAGCAAAATCAACTTTAGTACTCATGGAAAAGATATTCAAGCTGCTTATGATGCAGTAATTAATGAAAAAGATGACACAAACTGGTTAATATATGCTTTTGACAAGGGAACCTATGACCTTCGTGTTCAAGCAACGGGTGGTAAGTACAAGCTGTTTTTAATAACGTGCTTCTCTTTTTTTTTGACATGTAAGAATAGATGACGGTTTAGAAGGACTCAATGACGAATTTTCAGATGGCAAAATACAGTTTGCTTATGCAAAAGTAAGGGACCCAAATACCGAGCTTCCCAAATTTGTATTCATTGCTTGGGTAAGAGTAATAAGCAGTATTTTATAGTATTTTATTTATCTTTTTTATTAGTGTGGTAGTGGTGTACCTGAGCTGCGAAAGGCTTTCTTTAACTCGCAGCTTGATGAAGTTTCCAAATTCTTTAAAGTAAAAAAGGATAAATTAAAAAGCATGTAAAGATTTAAAAACATTTTATAGAGCTTTCATGTCCAAATTAACGCTCGTGATGAAGTAACCAAGTAGATAACACGCAAATATTATCTCTAATTCATTTTTTTAGGCTGACGTAGAACCAGAGCTTATCATGAAACGTATTGCAGAATCTTCTGGTGCTAATTACAGCGTCCATAAAGAAGCCTCCAAACCACAACCCAAAGTAACACCTGTTGTAAGTCTTTACTACAAAAAAAAATGGAGGATGGATCAGATACTTAATTTTTTATAGGGGTCTGTTTATAAAAAGACAGAGATTCCTGATATTGCTTCTATGCAACGTCAATCAATGACTAAAGAAAATATGCCTGTGCCTGTTGGCACTAATTACAAGCCAGTCGTAACTGCGCCAAGAAAATTGGAAAATAGATGGAATATGGCTCAGCAGCAACAGGACACTGGAGCAAATGCTGTTCGTGCTGAACGTGAAAAGTTTGAAAGAGAAGTACGTGAACGTGAGATGCAAAAACAAAAGGTCGATACCGAACAATCACGTGTATATGCTGCACAAGAAGAGATTGAAAGGCAAAGGCAAGAGGAAGAGATAAGAGCTCGCGAATATGAAAAACAACAACAACAAGAAGAGAATCGTCGTCAACAACAAATACGCGAAGAGGAAGAAAGAGCTGCTGCTGAAGAAGAGCAACGCAGACAACAATTGGAAAGACAGCAACGCGAAGAGGAGGAATACCGCAGAAGAGAGGCTGAACAACAAGAACGCCAACAACAAGAAGAAGCTCAAAGAAGACATCAAGAAGAGGAAGCTCAAAGAAGACGTCAAGAAGAGGAAGCTCAAAGAAAACACCAACAAGAAGAAGCTGAAAGAAGACGTCAAGAGGAAGAAGCTCAGCGTAGACATAAGGAAGAACAAGAAGATTTACGTAAACGTCAAGAAAACGAGGCTGAGCGTCAACGTCAGGAACAAGCATCATTGCAATCGCAATTGGATCAGGTAAAGTTAAGAAAAAATAAAGCTGGGAAGAGAGATCTCATACATATGATTATTTAGACCGCTGATCGCGCCGTTCACGCTTCTCATTTGGCTAGTGCTAATGCAGCTTTGCCAAATGGTACAAACGGTTTATCTGCCATTGTATTATTTGCTTATGATGCTAGTAAGAACTATAAAAAAAAAGCTTAAAGCAGGATACTTACATCTGTTAAAGGTGAAGCAAACGAAATGTCTCTTGAAGAAGGAGAGATCATCACTGAAATTGACCAAGTAGACGAAGGTTGGTGGTTTGGTATTAGTGAAAATGGCAAAAAAGAAGGACTTTTCCCAGGTAGATTAAAAGCAATAAAAAGAAAAGAAGCATACACTTCTAATGCTTATAATTTCATAGCCAACTATGTAGAAATTTTGGAACAACAGCAGTCAGAACCAGTTCATGAAGACCACCATGAAGTGTCTCGTGCTGTACCATCGCCACCATCATTAGCACAACAATCACCTACTCATGAAGAGGGATTGGATGATGGTATGGTAGCTGTGGCGCTTTATGACTACGAGGCTGGAGAAGATAATGAAATATCTTTCAATGAAGGTGATTTGATTACGCATATTGAGTTTGCAAGTGATGATTGGTGGCAAGGCCTTGCTCCCAACAAGAAGGATATAGGTCTCTTCCCAGGTAAGGAAACAACTATAAATTAAATAACGAAGTTTTCTAACATATTCTTAATAGCTAACTATGTTGAATTAAGACAGTAAAAATAGCATGAGTGTATATCAAAAAAGAGTAGTATTTGCTTTTCTTCTGTAATTTAATAAAAAAAAATACTTCACACTAAATGACATGTTTGATTGGTTTTATTTAAAAAAACACCGTAAATATAAATTATTAAAAAAAGACGAAAAAAGAAGATAGTGTATATGTATGTATAGGTGGGTGTGTATTATATGTGCATTTAAGCATATTTAACTTAAGAAAAGAAGCCAGTTCTAAAAATTGATGGTTTAAGCAAAATAGTAATAAATATGTTTTATTTTTACCTGTTTCTTGACATAAAGGTTCTTGTTAATAATTGCAAAGTTTTTGTTACATTTAATTTAATATACTCAAGATCCAACATCTGAACGTTATCTTGTTGCTATTATAAGTAATCATATTAGCAAATTAATTCCTCGTATGTGATGCAATATAAGTACCTTTTCCAATAAATCATCTAGCTTAAGGTCAATCTCCAAGACTGGTTTATCTCTGCCTTTATAGTAAAGTGAGATAATAAATGTGCCAGGGATGGGTGAGAGTATTGTTAAATAGATTTGTCCTCTTCTATTCTCTGGCACCTCTGTTTCCGCAATCACACCATCTTTTTCCAACTGCTGATGAGTAAATCTAAAGGGCCCCTGCGTATTGGCTGCCTTTTTTTTGCTACTGCTCACTTTGCCATCCGTAATCTCAACACCAATGCCAACCTGTTTGTTATTTCCAGTATTTCCACCACTACCACTTTGCATTCGAACATTTTGTAAATAAGCTTTATAGCTTTCTAATTGACTCTTCAAGTAGTTGTTGTGATCAATGATTGTTTTATATACGCTTTCAAGGGACTGCAACTCTTCCATCACTTTTAATTTCAAATCTCCAAGGTGTGCCAATTCTTGTGTAATTTCTTCAACAAGAAGTTGATAGTTGTCTCTGTAATCAATCACACCTACTTCCTCAAGCTCTCTTAACATCTCCTTTACTTTGATTCCTTTATGAACTAATTGAGCATCTTTTGATGTTGCTGCTGTTTCAGCAACCAAGTTGAGCTTGAGTGGTGGACGAGAAAGGTAAGGTAAAGAACGGACGATTTGAACAAATATTGATTTAGCCTCCATATAAAGAATATCGTTTTGTGTAATATTGTTTTCAGACATAAGAGACATGGTTAAATCTATGCAACAAAAAGTTAGTTGCTGTAATCATATATATCACCTATTCATTCATACCTTGTATAGGCATTTCCCAACGACTGAACAAGGGAAGCTCGATTGCTTTGTTCTCTTTACGCGGTACTTGGGCAGGAACCGTACCTACTTCATTTAAAAGAATACGCAAATGATCTATTTGCTTTGGTGCAAGTATATCAATATGCTGTTGAAGTAAGTTTAAGGTGTTATAGATTTCATTTGGTGTAATACTAATCATAATGTCCTTTTTACTCAAGGCCATGTATTGATCCATTTCCAATTGTTCATAAAAATCCCCTACTTCGCAAAGATCATTGAGAAATTTATTGGTCCGTTGTTTGTTCATTTCCACAAATGGGTTTGTTGGAATCATGTATGCTTCTTTGGAATAAGAAGGCTTATTTGCTAAATTTTGAATCATCTTTGCCAACTATATTCAAAATTATCAGTAAATATACATGTAGGATTAAATCAACTTACCAGTGTCAGTGTGATACGTGAATTGGGACCTGGAATACGATCTACAAGCATATATGCTTGAGGCGTAACAATAGCAGGATTAACAAATCTCAAAAAGAAGAAACCGCCGATTAAAGAAGATATAGCATATTCAGTAGCGTCAGGATATTTTCTTTTGGTGAGTGATCTAATTTGTTTACAGATCCATCGAATGCCGTATGGTATTTGGTCCAAGGATTCAATAATGGTTGTTAAAAAGCTCTCTGCTATTTCCATTAATGTTTTTAATCTAGGTTGGATAATAGATTGTACAGTTGGATTAGCAGAGGCGACTTCAGCTGTTACACTCTTTGGAAAATCTTCAGGTAAACTGCCTGGCTCATTTTGCATTTTATCAACCAATTCTTCATAAACCTTTAAAACAGGTTATTTACAACACCCTTTTACAAATAGTATATTCACCTTTAACGGATTAATTTGAAGGTTAAGATCTTTATTTTCCAAAAGATTATTGATTTTATCAGACAATACGGATTTCAAATATGATTGTCCTGGTCCTCTTCTGGTGTAGGTAGTCATCATTCGAGAAACAGGTGTGTTTGCTCTTAACAGCGAAGCAAATTCAGTGGTTGTTTCAAATTGTGCTGCCAATACATTCTAAAATATTCGTAAGTTAACTGGTTCTATTCAATTATATAAGCTCCGCTGTACCTGAAACATAGTCAACAACAAATGCTCTTCACGGCTTTCATATTGGTTACCGTAAAGAGTAAACATGACAGTTTGCAGCAAGGTATCAATTTCAGCTAAACTCACTAAACGACATAGTATAGCAATATGCCGTGGTTCACTCTGTAAGAGATAAAATAAATTTCCATACTGCTCCATTCGTTTCTCATCAGGACAATGATTGTCATCATCCTCTTCATGTTCTTCTAAACGAGATGCAACTTCATGCTGCTAAAACACAAAAGGATTTTAAAACTTTATCTTATATTCTTCTTCTTCCTATTACTTCGTCTAAAGCCATTCTGTTTTGGATTAATAAGCCAATTCGAGCGTCTAAAAACCGAACATCTCTTTCTCGCATAAAATTTTTTTTTGATTGAGTCGAGATTTTTGTCTTTAATTCACGTAAACGCCTTTGAGCTAAGAATAAAATAGAGTTTTAAGTATTCTCCACTATAAATGAATAGCGTTTATATAAACCTTTAGCTAATTCATCTTCAACTTCGATATCTTGTTCGGCTGCCATTGAATAAAATACAGAGACTGAATACCTTTTTGAACCTCTTCCTCTATTACGACTAGAATGATGGTTATTTGCAGCAGCAGCAGCTACTGCTCGACTAACAATTGTACTATTTTGTGGATAGCCTAATGACTGAACCATTCCACTTCTTCGATCAGTCATTGAAGGAAAAAAAAAAAAAAAAGTAGAAGAAAAGGAAAGAAAAAAAAGTTAAGAGTTTGCACAGGCGTAGTTAAACTTTGGGCATAATGTGACACAAAAAAGATTTGTAACTAAAAATAAATGTTGTAAACTATGCACTTTTGATAAAGGTGCAATAGACTGCTATTATTCCTAAAAATAGCCGCTCTAAAAAGTTCGCTTTGACCTTTACATATTTTATATTGTCAATTACACTCACTGTTTGATAATAGGAAGGCAATATAGCATTCAGCATTTATGGTTGACTGGAAATGATTTTTTTTGAAGTTTAAAGTTTCTATATCACATCAATAAGCTATGCTTTTGTCATTAAAAGTTAAAATATGAAAATTGCCAATTGTTTTTAATATTTCTAAAATATATTGTAAAAAGCGATTAAAGATGAAGGTTGTATTCGTATTCCTATTGAATATGTTTATGAATATTTGCTAGATGTTGTAATTTATTTATTTACCTCTTGTGTATTTTGAGCCACCCATAACACAACCGTACTATTCATTTCTTAGTATATTTATCAACAAAGCAACTTTTCCGGTCTTACCTCAACATAATCAAAGCATTTTGTGCAACTTCTGCTACACCATAGTTAATATAAGGTTGACTAGAATCCAAGTGAATGATGTATTTCACAATCAACACACACTATAATAATGAGTGGTTAATAACTTCAACAAGAATAATATTCTTATACTTTACGCACGACCCAGCAAGTCCTCCGGCTATTAAAGCAAAACCAAGAAACAAAAACAATCTAGCTTTCCATACTAACCCTGAGCCAGCATATGAAAAGGCTTCACCTTGTAAGCGATTTTTGTCAATCAAGTTGATCCTAATGGAGCACTATTTAGTTTTTTTGTTGTTATTTTTATAAAAAACTTACACAATCATACCAAGTGTTGTTAAAATACCAGAGAACCAATCTTCAAATCCCAAAGAATGTTCATTGTATTTTGCAGAATTAATCACGGCATCAATAAATATCCACCAACCAATAGTAAGCTATTTTTTTTTGTAAAGTACTTGTGAATTTCAATATAAGATACAATTGTTTTCTTTTTACTTCTTAAAGTATTTACCAATCCACCAGATAAGTAGGCACCAATAGTTCTGCCCTTTCTAGATAAAAATCGAAGCGGATTTCCAAAAACAAATATTGAGCGAGGTTCGTCGTCTCCGTAGAAGCTAGTTTGCATGATAAGCCGAGGAAAACAGAAGGGAATAGGAAAAAAAAAAAAAAAAAAAAAAAAAAGGGTACAAAATGTTATTTTTTTTGCACATAACATGACCAGTTTTTGAAACGCAGTTGAGCATTGCTGAGTTCGTTCTTGGTTGATTGCGCTTTCCATTTTTAGTTTATCCTCTCTCATTTTTCCTTTTATTACTCTTTCATTAGTTTTTATACCCAACACAGCTTTTTTAAATTACTAGCAAACTCGCCTCAGCATTAACTATACAACTCTACTTTCTTTGTTTTTTTTTTTTTTTATTCTTCGACCTATCATTATAAATATTTTTTTAATTGCATATTATCGTTGGCTGTCATTGTTGGCAAAATTGCTCTTTTCTTCACTATAAAAAAATGCTATACACAGAAACAAAAAGTAAGCATTGATATGTCATTGTTCAAATGATTGGGTGTCCGTGATGGTTTCTTACTTACACGAATGTATTAATGTTTGAGTCACAGAAGATGGTATAATAAATCCTAAGAGTAATATAATTTGCTTGTTTTCAAGTAATCGTTGAAGTAGGAATTATCGTTCTTGATAAATACGTACGGTGTATTTATCAAAACTAATATCAGTTAGACCAACAATACCTTTGCAATAAAAATATAAGGCAATCTCTATCTATAACCATAGGCTTGATTTGAGAGACTCTTATAAAACGAATATAGTAGTTAAAGTAAAAAGACGGTAAAATATAATGGTCATGGCAACCAGCATCGTTAATTTTACCTGTTATTCAACTCAGCAGTCAATTTTTCAAGTAACTGTTGCAAAATAGGCTGGTCAAGTCCTTGCAGGCACTCTAATTCCTTGTGAGAAAAAAAAATATCATCCTAGTGCTGATTGTCCAAATTCAATATACGAGAAGGATATGAACTATGTAACAAACAATGGAGATAACTAATACCTTACCCTAAAAATACTAACTGATGGTAGACGTACTGCAGTACAAGTCGCGTCATTTTCTCTTCTGTTGTTTCAGGCTCTTTATTTTCTTTGACAGTGTCATTTATACTACTTACTAATAAGCTTATTACAGTTGTTTACACTGATACCAATAAGATAAAATCCATCAATTGAAACAGTGAAAGGAAAATTATCTTAACAGAAATACATTTTAGTAGAACAACTATTTTTAAAGACTAGGGTGACGTTTTAATTAGCATATAAGCATTACTTAGAGCCATTTACGAGCACCAACAACTGTCTCGGGTCACAATAAGGCCGTACTTATGAATTTTCCTAGATTACTCGCATCATAATTGTCATATCTAATTTTATGGAGAAAATCACCAGGAGATAGAAAGGTAACAGCAGCATTAGTCTTCGTAATTTTGAGAAATGTACCCAAAATGTTTTGAAGGGTGGCCTTGGTAATAGCCTTTTTCCGAGACAGATGACAATAGGGCTACCAGAAGACACTAGTTGTTTAACAGGGCGAGCTTAATTCAACATATAAGAATATTATACTTTATGGTACTAAAAACTTTCCGGAGAAAAGTAGCATGGATAGAATTGGATGTATAGACAAGCATTCAAAAAGATGACTTTCTTAAGTAGCTAAACGTGTTCTCAGCTGAAAGCCGCTGCTTTGAGTGATTTTTTTTTCCTTTCACGACCTTCTCTGCCAAAAATGACAAAGGTCTACATGTTATGTTTGTTAGTTATCTGAGATACGATTGGTAGATCCATTTACAAATACCAGCTTTGCAAATCTAAGGTTTAGTTGAGGAAGCTGATTTAAGGCGCCAGTGAAAGTGAGAGAGAGATTATATGCAGTTAATGATGTTATACAAGCATCCGTACCCTTTTGCACTACTGCATATATAATGATTTTTGTGTTTAATGAAATTATTATAAACAGAACAATGTGCTGCGATATTGTAACAGATTCAGATTGATCTGAACACAGTAATTATTAGTGGATTGTCAAAGCAGACTCCTATATCTACCCAATTGTAGAGAAGTGTTTTCCTTAAAACATAAGCGTAAACAATGCCATTGATAATATACTATAACGTAGAGAAATACAAAGTGTTTCATACCATAGCTTAGAAACATAGCTACAGGCTCATATGGTTCTTTTGCTCTATTTCTAATATTATATTAAAAGCCATATACATTTTAACTATATTGGCAAGCAGGCTCGTTGTTGCCTTTCAAGGAACTGTAAAACAAAAATGAAGCTTCAATAATAATTGCTTTATCTTCAACTAAAGCTTATTGTGTGCATAATGATAATTACAATTAAATAATCTCCTCAAAACACTCCTAAAGAAATTAATAAGAGGAGAGAATGCCATGCAGGTTATTCAAATACATACACACGCTGAGATAGTGACGTATAAAAGTGCCCATAATTTGGAATCAACTCCGCGATTACCTCGAGTTTATTTCTAAATGCATGATATTTACTTTACTTTACCTTTAAATATATCATAAATGTACTTGGGATCGAGTGTCCAGATCTCAAGGGACTACTACAGGGATTATAACCAGTTTACTGATGAGGACAATTCGACTCGCATTGAAGCATTGAAAAAGTCTATAAGAGAGCAAACAATATTACTGGAAGCAGCAGAAGCAATGACTAGCGGCTGGGATTCCAAAAAAGACAGCTCTCAACTTGGCATAGAAGAGCTCAAAAAGCGCATTACCGCTGTTGACCGAGAACTCTTGAACAAGCAACAAGAAGAGGCTTCCATCGGTCGTTTATCATCCGGTAGATCTGGACCAGCTTTTACAAGCGCACAATGGTGGTCTAGGTACCAAATCAATTTACGACAACTAGAAGACCTTCTAGACCAAAAACAAACATTACTAAACGAAATAAATTACTTGGCTGGAACAAGTATGAAACACTTAGAAGAAGAGCTCTATCTTGAAACAGAACGTCTCAACTCGGCCAAACTGAAAAACGCTCTTATGAATGGCTCCGTTGCAGAAACAAGCAAAGGAAGCTATGACTCTACCATAGGCATGTCAGACTCCGAGCGTATACGAGCCAAAGCGCAAGCTATGGTTGCTGCACGTCTCAAAAAGAATACGGAAGCAAAGAAAATGCGGACACTGAAGAATTAAATGCAAAAAGGCGACTATCTGAAATAACAGTTCTAACTGATGAAATAAGAAGGATTCGAGAAACAGCTGAAAATATTATCGAATCAGAGTTATCTCTTGTCGACAATGATCTGGAACATGGCACAAAAGATCTGAAAGAAAGACAAATGTTTGAGCAAGGTCTTTTTGTTGATGACCAGGTAGCGCGTTTCATTGAAGGGCTTAGCAAAACTCGTGATTCATATCCTGCAATCACCAATTCGTTGGCCTTATCGAGTCAATCGTATCATAAACTAAACGATTTAGCGTCACCACCTCCTATACCTACCTCACAAAGACCTGGAACACCAAGATCTGAAGCTGATATAAAGGCCGAAGCATTCCGACGGATCCAAGCGCGAAAAGCATTGTTTACAAAGGACATTCAGGCTAATCATTCTGTAGGGAACACAAACAAAAGACCTGTGAAGGAAGTAAGTGAAGAAATAAGAGCAGCCCAGGAAAGAATGAAACAGGCAGAGGCAGAGGCAAGAGCCCATTTAGAAGGAATGCGTGAGAAACGCAACAAGCTACGACAAGAAGCCGCTGAAGCAGAAGAGAAGAGAAAGAAGGCTGCTGCCGAAGCCGCTGCGGCCGCTGAAGCAGAGATGTTGGCTGAAAAGAAAAGAAAACAGCAAGAAGAAGAACAGCGCCTTGCAAGGCTTAGAAAAGCCGAGGAAGAGTTAGAAGAAAAGAAGAAGAAAGAAGAACTTGCAGAAATGGAAAGGATACGCAAGCAGAAAGAAGAACAAGAAGAAGAAGAGCGTATTGCAGAAGAAAATCGCCAAAGGAAGGCCCGAAAGGCTGCAGAAGAAGCTGCACGCGAAAAACGTCTTCGCTGGGTCGAGATTGAAAAACGCAAAAAGGAAATAGAAGCTGCTAGACAAGAAGAGATGGATCGCCGTAAAAAGTGGGAAGAGACAGAAAGGCAGAGGCAATACGAAGAGGAACAACGTATCAAAAAAAAGGAAGAAGAGGAAGCTAAAAATTAAGGGAGCTACTTGAAGAGGAAGCCCGTCTAAATGCTGAAAAACAAAAAGAAGAAGAAAAACGTAGAGAGCTTGAAGCAGAGCTTCGAAAAAAGAAAGAAAAAGAAAAAATAGAAAAGGAAAAGCTTTTGCAAGAAGAAAATCTTAAGAAGGAAGAATTATTAAAGGCAAAATGGCAAAAGGAAACTGATTCGCTAGTTGTACCTAGCATAGCAAAAGAAAACTATCTATCATCTACTACCGCAGGAACAAGTGGCTATGGGATTGATATTGAAGATGAAGTCAACTTCAACACAAGTATATATTTAACTATCAGCTTAAAAAATAGCAATTATGGACGCTAATTTATGCAATTTATAGTTTATCGAGCTAAGGCACTGTATGAATATCAAGGAATTAGAGAGGATGATCTATCTTTCTCAGCCAATGAAATAATCAAAGCTCATCCATCAAAAGATAAAGCAAGTGATTGGTGGTATGGTACATCGCTTTCTACAAATCAAATTGGTTTCTTTCCAAGGACTTATGTAGAGGTGGTTGAAGAAGGTATAACTGAAAAAATCTCCTAAACTTAATCATATCGCTTAGAGATTTGGTTTTTGTAGCTTTTCGCGTCAGGTCTTTATATGAGTTTGCTAAGGTGCGCCCTGATGATTTAGGATTTTCCGAGAATGAAGTTATTGTAGTTCAACCTTTCCAAGATGAAGCTAGCGGCTGGTGGTACGGTACAAACGAAGAAACAAAAGAAAGCGGATATTTCCCCAAAAGCTACGTCGAAGTTATAGACTCAGGTAACTTTCCATATGATATTATATAAAACAAATGATCTGATTACTGTAATAAATAGCAAAACCAGCCCCATCAATATCTATTAATACAACATCACTTCCCATGTCAATTCCTTTAGTACAAACACCAGTCTCTATACACAGCAATTATAATTCACAATTCTCTAGAGAGGTGTTTTTGCAAGTTAATGACCATGATACATGTCGAGGATTGTCGGCGCCTAATACTCCAGTTATGAAGAAGACAGGTTTGGGAGTGAATAAAGCAGAGCTTACAAAGCGTCGTAGGGCAGCAAGTAATGTGAGTACAACAAGTGCTAGTCGTATCAACACGCCTACGCTTGTTATCCCTAGACCAGATAACATTTCTGAAAACCTAGAGTTACTAACTTGGGCAAGCACAATGGATGAAATAGAACTGCAAGCCATCCCGTTGGAAGAGCGTCAGAGACAAGAAGCTATATTTGAGCTCATCACAACAGAGAGGACTTATCTTAACGATCTTCAAATGATTGTCAACGTAAGTGCAGCTTAGGCTTGAGCGTAAATAAATAATTAAAATCGACGAGTTTAGGTATTTTACACTGATTCTGGAAAATATTTAACACAAGACGAACGCGATGTTGTCTTCTCAAATATTGATGACTTATTAATATGTAACACTGCTCTTTTGAGTGATATGGAAACTCGTCAACGAGAGCAAGCGAATGTGGTGGACAAAATCGGCGATATATTTTTAAAACATGTAACAATTTATTCCTAATTTACTCATATTCGGGCGTTACTCACTATGACCACATAGGCTAATAGCTTAAAGTGCTATTCTACTTATTGTCAAAATCAATCATACGCCTCAAAGTTTCTTCAAAAGAAAAGAGAAGAAGATCAATGGCTTGAGGTTTTTTTAAAAGTAATACATCACGTGTTAGAAAATCGTAAGTAATTCATACTTTTTATAGACTGCACAGACAAGAATTGAATGTCGCTCACTTGACTTCTCACATTTCCTACTGGAGCCTGTACAGCGTATAACAAGATACCCTCTACTGCTTCGTCAGGTAAACATATGATCAAACTTATTTGCAAACTTTACTGAAGATTTTATATCAGATTTTAAATTCTACTCCCAAAAAGCATCCCGACTATGCTCTTGTAAAATCTGCTTTATCTGTTGCTCAAAATATACTGGAAGATGTTAACGAAGAAACACGAAGATTTGAAAATCATCACAAAATGAATGAATTATCTAGAATTATTGATATGGATGGGGCGCAGGTAAAAACAAAACAAAAGAAAAGAAAAAAAAGCATTATGCATTTTTTTTTTTAAAATTTTCCTAGTGGCTGAATCTCCCAAACCGTGAGTTTATTATGGATGGAGTATTGTACAAAGCAAAAAGTGGCCGAAAATTGCATGGGTTCTTATTTAATGATATGCTTCTTCTGGCAGAGCCCTTGAAGACTTTAAATGAAAGAGGTTATCTTTATATTCTCTACAGAGAGGTAAAACGAATATTTTTTTTTTTATTTTTTAAAAAAAAAAGTCTTTATTAAACATGTATACAACAGCCAATGTTAATTAAAGGTATAAGCATACGACAGCAGCAGTCTATATCACTTGTACAATCTTTTAGTGGCAGTACTTCAGGTAAATCAGAAAACCTATTTTGATTCCAATCCTAATCACAAATTCTTCTTTGTAGAGGATATGTCTTTTCAAATTGTATATAAGAATCAAGTTACTGCCGTAAAAGCCTCATCTTTAGCTCAAAAGCGTCAATGGTTAAGTCAAATACAACATTATAGCTCCCTTCAACAATATAATCATTAGATTCGTATACCTTTTTATCTAATAAAAATACTGGCTCTATATGAAAGCTCTTCAATATATATATTTAAATATAATGTAGCTGAAAATTATCCTTTCTTTTTGTACAATTGATACCAATGTCAGCTCTACAGCATTAATTGGCCTGCAAAAGCTAATTAAAAAGCAGTCAAAAATTCTTAAAAAGTTATATAAATTCAAACTTATTTTTCATCCTTTTCCTTTTTATTTAATTCTAATCATGAAATATAACAACTACAAAAATTTTCCTATTACTGTATATTAAAGTTGAGGCTGCTAATAAAGAGCTTTTATTTATACAACACAGATAGAATCCCTTAAGTGTTGATGTTTTTTTTATACTAAAAGCTGTTTGCTTGAATACTAGATATAAAATTCAGTTTTTTAAGTTTACCCTTGACCTAACACATCCATCTTTTAATTAAATATAAATAGAAATGCTTTAAATTTTCAGCATAAATGCAATTCATAAAAAAAAAAACATTTGTGTTTAATATAAGCTTTGGCCAGGTAACATTGTTAAACGCATATTGTCAAATAATATGTCAATTTGAATGATCCTTCTGCTACCTCTTCTATTGTATCAAATTACACAAATTAACATTGTATGTGATATTGTACTCATTAAATCTTAATTTTTTAATTACAAACTTTTTAAACTGAAAGATAGGTTACTTTAGTTCTGCTTATACAAAATGATTCGGAATTGAGTAATATATAAAAAGCCTTTTTGCTATAATCATACATCCTCACCATTTATTTAAGCAAAAACAATAGCAATAACTAATAGACTTAATAACATCATAATTAATCTTGATACAAATGCACCTTGTGGTGTCGTTTGCCCGTGCTGCGATCCTGCTGGAATATTCTATTCGCAAATAAATAAAAAGAATACAATAAAAACTAAACTTACAAAAGTAACACCAAGTGGCATCATACCAAACCCTGCAGATATGGACATGCCACCTCTATGAAATGCACTATTTCCAAAAGGTTGATTAAAAAAGTAATTTGCTGGCCTATTTGGATCACGAAGAGGAGGTGGTCTTTGTCCTGCAGGACGTGTGGGTATAGATGGATCTGTTCTATAAATGAAGTAAATTCCCAATGTGTGGTCATATTTCAGTGGATGTACCTGAAGTCTATTTCTTCTTTACCACGACCATAAATTGGAATTACTTTGTCTTTACCACAGCCTGCTTTACATACTGGGCAAGTAGGGTTGCGTGATTGAGCATTAAGCCATTGTGCTAAACACGACCAGCTGTCAAGAGATATTTGTTAACAAACAAAAAAGATAGAGTAATGCTTATTTACCAAAATAAGTGCCCACATAATGTCAAAACTGGATGCATGGCTGTATCAAAACTTTATATTTTTTAATATGGTAATAAAAAGCCAAGCAATATTGCCTCTTTTCTTTTTTTTTTTTTTTTTACCAAATGTTGCATTCATAAAATTCATTTCCATTATGACTTTCATCATTACTTGCTGCTGTTGTTACTGTTGCTGAATTCGTTTTTCTATTTCTTAATTCATATTCTTTTGGTTCGTTGTCTATTGAAGTTGTAGTGCTAGTTTCATTTGTTGTATTGTTGTCTATTACTGAAAAATTTTCTGCATTAGATTCCATTTTTTATTTTGTAATAAAAAAAAAGCAAAGCAAATACTTAAATTAATGCATTTGTACTCTCATATTTTTTCTTTGACTGGGAGCGGCGTTTGATTGATTTTCTCAACAGTTACAACACACTTTCTTATTTTTTTTTATTACAAAATCAGCACAAATAAAAAATCATTTTCGGCACAATGTGTTAAATTTAAAGATGTTGTTTATTAAGACATAAATCAAATTTTGAAGCCGAATAGCGACAGAAGCCCTTCATGTCGCTAAAAAGACCTTATTGCAAGATTCAGATATTCTACTGGTAAGTTTTTTTGTTATCCAGAAGCTTTTCTCTTCAATTTGCTTTTAAAAACAAACCAAAACTGTTCAATTGGATTAAGTTCGAGTGAATAGGGTGGAAGATAGAGGCACCCGTAGCCACGACCTACAGTACACCTTTCAATGCTCCCTACCGTATGAATGGGAGAATTATCCATTACAATGTCATGACCTTTGAATTTCTCATGCTTATCCAAAATGTCCAAAGTGCCATTAGTCTCTTACTTTTAGGTTAACAACACCATAAGGAGTGATAGCGCCTAAAATTATTGTTAATTTAGCTCTTGTTATAGGTTAAGCTAATTCAGATGGTGTTCTTTTTTTTTTTTTATCAAGCCATGATTCTTTTCAGGTTTATATGAGAAGCAGACTTATCAAGAAACGCACAATTGGTTTCGAAATCCAGGATAGTCTCATTCCATCTTTGACACCAGTCATATCTCTTCCCAATGCTTTCAAGGAAGTTTCTTTCTTTAGAATGAAAATGTGCCTTTTTGAAAGACAAAGCGCATTTTTCGGTCATGAACCTATGGATAATAGTCTTGGAAATTCTCAAATCTTTAAATTCATTAACGAAACCTTCAATAGCCTGATCCAAAGTTGTTGAAGGAGAACCTTTGTATTCCTTTTCCAAGAAATGATAATGTCCCTCACCCAAAACAGCTGGTCTGCTAGATTTTCTTTTGTTTTGACCAGACGGTTTATCTTTAATTTCTTTTTTGGTCTTTTTTAAACCGGTTGTAAACAATACAGCGAGTAATATTCAACTCTTTTCTTGCTTTACCTGATGTCAAACCTTTTTCATTCATCAAAAAGAAGTACTCTTTTACGTCGCCACTGTACGTTTTATACGTTCCTTTTTGTACATTCTTATCCGACAGAAAACTGTCTGCCTGTCTCTCTTTGTTCTTTTTCTGCTCGGGTACAGGGGGCTTGAGGCCAAAGTGCCCATCAAATTTTATGATGTTGACCAAAGAAAGTTGCTCTTCGTCAGCATCCATATCGGCAACATCGTTATCTAGCTTATCAACAGCATTACCCTTTCTGTCTTCATAGTAAATTTGAAAGCTTATTTATAACTTGATTTTGAATACAGAAGAGTGTTCTAAAACTGTGTTAAGTGATGAACCTCATCTGTGCCGAAAATGATTTGAAAAATGTACTAGTAATTTCGGGAAAAAGTATATTTTGTATATGAAAAAAAGAAAAAAGGAATGAGAAATGGGATATTGACTTTTTAATATACATCTTTTTTCTTCTCTCTTTAATATCACTTCATTATCGTTTGATAAATAATTTTCTTTTTTTTAAAATAAAAATGTCTCCTGTCTCAAATATCTCTGTGAAAAAAGGTCATACCCATCCTTTGGAAAAAATATGAGTTACGGTAGTAAAATGAGAACACAAACAACAATAAGTAGAGATACAGAGAGAGAGAGAGAGAGAGAGACTAAGAGCCTCTTCTTATCCCGCGCTCAACTGAATAAACTTTGAAAAAACAAACATGTCCAAGAGGTCTGTCAACGGTGAGTACTCAGCGCATTAAAGTTTATGAAAGTGTTCAAAACTATTTAATTAAAGAAAAGCATCACTTCTCCGACGGGGATCCTTCTTATCTGATTCTTTCAAGCAATATCTATTATTCAGTAGAACCTCCTTTATCATCTAGATTTGTAGAATTTTTTCTAGAACATAGGATAAAGAAACACTGATTGAAAATGAATCCATTTCTCTAGATAAAAAATATAGGTCGGCTGTCTTACGCTCATGTTTTCATGCGGAATAAAACACGTCTATATTTTTTTGTGCGTAAAATTATTATTTTTATTTCTTCTTCATGAGTTTTCTTTGGTCATTTGGAACTAAAAAGGTTTTTTATTTTGTGATTGTTAAGAAAGCAAACTAACATGTATTATGAAAAGGAAGTAGTACCTGGTTCGAATACACCTCCTATTTTACAGCAACAACAGCAACAACAGCCACCTTTAAGAGCAATGAGTAATGCTTTTAAAAAGGGTGTTCATTACAACAGTAAAAAATATACTTTAAATAAAAAAAAAAGGATAATAAACAAAGTTTTTTTTAGTGAAAGTAATTTTACGTGGGGATGTAATGACAGGCAAATCAAGTCTATGTAAAAACGAGAGAGAAAGAAAATGTACACAATCTAACAGATAGTTATCGTAGTTCAACGGCTTCAAGGGCACGAGTTCAAAGAAGAATATAGCTCAACACCTGAAATACAAGTAATGAATATCCCATGGCACTATAAAGGTTACTCACATAATAAATATTTCATGTATGTATTACTGCTAAATTATAATAATAGATACAAATGATATTATAAAGGTAGAGATATGGGATGTAATTGATAAAGCACATAATAAACATAATACATCCGACGATATTGGTATTAAACTTGAACATCACGCACCTCAACAAAAAGTAATTCAACCAAAACAAGATATGGGATTAGATGCATCTACTGTCAATGTCTATCGAAATACGCATGCAGCTTTGTTCTTGTTTGATGTAACAAAACCTTGGACATTTGATTATGTCAATAATGAACTATCACACGTACCAGAATCATTATCTGTTCTTGTCCTTGTAAGTCATAATGTTATAAATAAGATGTATAATAATATAGAGATAGGGCAATTTTGCAGATAAAAGTGCAGAAAGAAAGATTGAATTAGATCAAATTCACGCCACGCTTTATCAACATAATCAGGAACGAATGGAAAAAGGAGCATTAAAACCCAATTTGATACGATATGCTGAAACAAGTATGAAGACTGGTTTAGGCTTAAAATATATTTACGAATATTTGGGCGTACCATTTCTGCAGCTTATGGTAATGTGTGTACATGCTTATATTTATTATATTGACTTTTATATTAGATGGAAGCATTAAGAAAACAACTTGAATTAAAAGCAGTAGAAATAGTAGATTTATTAGAAACATTAGATACTGATCAAGATGTACCAGAATTAATGCAAAGAAGAAGAGGACAAGATAATTTTGACCAACGTAAGAATGATTTATTTATACAACATACGCATAATAATGTTCATTTATATAGCATCTGAGCCTCGATTAGCTAAAGAACATGCTGAATTAAAAGCTGCTTGGGACCAAGAGCTTGAAGAAATAGCGGCTGAACGTAAGAAACAAAATGGAAAATAATGAAACAAGAAAAAGTAAACAAAAAAAAATAGATGCTGTGCTACAGCGTGATACTCCTCCTCCCCCCACTTCACCTGTCAAATCAAGTGAAAAAAAAGAAATCCAATTACCTAATGAAGCATCTATAGTAGTCAATCAATTTGATACAGGAGAAGAATTAGCAGATGATTGGTTTGGTGAAATGGACAATGACAATGCCATTCAATTACCAGTAACCAATATAGAATCAGACCAAGAAGATATACCAAGTAACCCAATGGTTGCTGGTGATGAAGATGTACAAATTGATTATTATTCTGCTAATGTCGTAAATAAGCAAGAAGAAGAAGAGGAAGAAGAGGAACAGGAAGAAAACAGATATCAACCAATGTTTAAAAGTGACATTTGGAGTCAAAGTAATAATAATAAACCGATAGACATTATTAGTTCGGACAGTGAAGATGAATACCCGGAACCACCTTCATTTGGATTTGCAGGTGGATATGAAGAAATTGGAGGTACAAATGAGAATCCATGGTCTACAGAAGATCATTGGTCAGAAGAGAAAAGTGTAAGCTTAATTAAACAACAAAATAACGTTTTATTTAAATCTTTTACTTTGTAGAACGTGAAAAAGTCAAGTAGTAGTAAAAAGAAGCATAAAAAGAAGAAGAATAGTTTATCGTAAATCAGGCAATAGTTTGAGACCTTTTTTCGTCTTGTATTGTATGTCATTGTATAATACAAAGTCTTGATTTATAATAATTCCTTTTGATCCAGTTCCATAACAACTTGTGTTTAATAATAAAGATGTTGCATCTTTTAGTGCTAAATGATCTTGTAAAGATGACACTAATTGGTCAATGCTTGGTAGTCTTTTCTTTTCACATTTATTCATTTTTTTTTTTTTTACTGATAAAAAAATAGAGAGAAAAGAAGAAGAGAAAAAAAAAAGTAAGGGGATTTTGTATTGTGATACACACACAAAAAATTGTGTGTTTATAAATATTAGATACGGCATGAATTACACCTGAATATTCTTTTTTCCGAGTATGTGTTGTCAACCAAGATATTCTTCTATACTTCTTTTTATAAAAGTAATGACTGTATCTTTTTCTTTTTGTCTTATAAACTTCACGGCATAAAACGATACATGTATTTAAAAAAGGGGTAGCCATTGGGAGTTTATTCATAATCAACTCTAGCCTTTTAAAAGAATTTCTTATTTTCTATTACGGAATTATACAGAATACAAAGATATATACATACTACACATTATATATATAGTGAAGAGACTAATTAGAGAAAAAACTAAAATTAGCTGTTTGTTTTCTTAGACTCTCTCAAGCCTTCTTTTTACAGTTACACCGAAAAAGACATGATTATGATTTAATATTGAATAAATCATTTATGTATTAGGACGAATACAATCTTTATTTAATATAAATAATAAATAATGTTTTTAATGCTTACGTTGAAATCTAGCGACCATATCACTTATTAATGTAACAGAGTCATTACCAAGTTGATAATAGCCCTCTGTTTCTTTTGGGTTGAACATACTAGTATGAGCTTTGATAACATTAGGTGCTGAAGAAATCACAGGTACAAATAGATACAGTGTTTCCTCGGGTGGCATTTTTATAAACGTTGTCGGACGATCTTTTTCATTTGTAGTTTCTTTTACTGGCACCTATTTAATCAAACGTATCTTTGAATACAAAAAGAGATAGACACATCTTTGCAACATACCATAGCATAAAAACATTTAAAGAATATATGTGGTACTTTTAAAAGCTTTTTCACTCTAATCCTTGTTAGATTAAATGGCTTCGTTTTTGTGTATCCATTTTTACCTTTCATCACAACCATGTATGTCTGTCAAATCTTTAATAAATGTGAATTCATCATACACGTCACCTAATGTTGCAGATATCTTGTCCCTTGCCATATAAGCAGCCGCACCTACCGCTACAGCACCAACAGCACCAGCCAATAACCCCCAAGATTTGAACCCACTAGTTGTTTTTTTAGGTGCTTCAATAGCTCTAGAGGCACTTTTGCCTACAAGTGCCGTCGCTCCTACACTACAAAATTGCCCTATTTTATTCAATGTTTCTACGCCGCTTTTTGCCTGATCTGTCACGAGCTGATGATTGACTGAATAAAAGGGAGTATCATAGGCCAACATACCGATAATCTTGGCTCCCAATAGCTCGTTTGTATGCTGTGGCTCTGCGAATCGTAATATTGTTTCTGCGGCTATTTGAAGTATAAGCAACAAAAACAGCAAACAGTGATAATCCCCCCCTTTTTTTTTTTCTTCTTTACCCACAATACCACCCATAGAGTGGCCTAATAGCACAACCATAATATTTGCTTTACTATTTAACCTCAAGATTTCTTTTTGGAGTGTTGATATCTTTGTACAAAGCCAATTTGAGAAATCAGTGACAGCAACTCGAAGTTCTCTGTAAATTCCCAATTTAACTTTTCTTCCCGGTTCTTAATGTGCTTTTTGTTTACCCAGCTGTTTATAAGAAGGGTAGACCTCTATTTCGACATCTACCTTTGCACTATTTGTAAGAATGGTTTGTAATCTATTGGGAAAATCCTATAAAGAACATTAAAAGATAGTAGCTTATATTTCTTCTTTTGTTACTTTAAAACTGGCGTCAGAGCCTCTAAAGCCATGAACAAAAACAAGCAAAAGTTTGTCCCAGTTCTCTCTAACATCGTCTATCATTTGACTGGAAAAATAAGAGTTAAAAAAAAAGGGTGCGTTTTCTATTTTTGTACAAAAAGGAATTTATAGCGACTCCACTCCCAAAGTTCGTCTTTCAACTTACCAAATTCGCTTTGGTCTCCAACTGAAATTCACTTTTCTTGCAGCCCAAATTTCACTTTTTTATTGGCCAAAGTTCGTTTTTGTTATCATTAAAGTTCGTAATTTTATTGAAGGTCTTGATTGCCTAATGGCTCATTAAAGTGATTCTTTATCAAAACATCTTTGAAAATTCTCAACAGAATGCTGAGCAATGTTATGAAGAGTTTTTCTACTGATGCATTCACTAGCCTCGCTGATTCTAGTTTTCAATAGGATTCAGCTGTCAAACAAATATGATTTGTAGCAAGATTCAGACTTTTGGATAATATCAAGACCATTGCCGTCATAGATGTAGTCAGTTCTAAAAAAAATGGGTCTTGTGTTTGAGTCTTTACTACTTTTACTTACAAGGTATTACAAATATCAACAACAATTTTTTTTTTTTCTGCTACAACTTGCTGGATCGTAACATGGTCGACCCAAACGAATATAAATATAGAAGGGACGGGAAGCCTTACCCCACTACAGTCTTTGGGTGGTACCTTCAAGCCGTTGAGCCAGACGAAATAACTCTGGAAATTGGTACCACTCGATTCGATCCTATCCTATAATAAAAAATTTCCGCTTGGGAACGACCCCAGTCTAATTATGTAATACCCTCTTTCAGCAATAAAAAAATAACTGAGTTTATTTCATAGCTGTCATAAATTGCACTCAAGCTCATGTGGCAAAATAATCATGGAGTGTCGTGAAAGACAGAATTCCACCACCTCATGTCGAAGAACTTTGGAAGGCATGTCAGGGTGAACTGTGACGTACACTCTTGAGCTAGTGGCCATTCTAGGCTATGATACCAGGTTGCCGTTCGCGTGGTGGTAGACTTTAAAACGTTTTGCTGCTGCCTTATCGTGGCCACTCCTGAGTTGCGATTTGCTTTTCTTGTTGGCTTGCTAGGCTAATTGTCAAAGGTCCTAAAGCTAAGTTGTCACGAATCTCATAAGGAATAATTCTTTTATTAATGAACTTCTTTTAAAACTAGACTCCAGTTCAGCAACTCTATGTCTGATACTATGCATTTTAAACTCGATCTTTGCTATCAAGCTTATCCACCTTTTCTGTTTTGGACTTGGTCTTCTGTACTTAATCTGTTCCAACTCACAGACCAGTTTACTTGCGACCATGCTGTCTGGATTACCCTAACCTTTCTTTGGTACCCAACAAATCTCACATTGGTTCCTCTGAACTCGTCCTTGGTGTCGCTTTTTCCACTCTTTGAGTGTACCATTGGCGCTGTGTTTTAGATAGCCAACCTTTGTCATCTACTGCTGTTCTTGATTTCTTTCGCCTTAACCACCATTCACTCATTTTTAATCAATTTAGTAGTGCCTCTCTGTATCTGCTAAATCATATTAGATTATTTGGTAGCTACTGCAGCTGTGTATATGTTTTAGCCAGATAATAAAATAACAATTTACATACAAGAAAAAGAACTCTGTCTTAGATATTCAGTAATGGTACTGCTTTGATTGTAATACTCAGTGTGATATACATGCAAAGGAATTTAGACAACTGAATAACGAAATGATGTTGTCCTTTTATCAAAACTTAGCGTCACACCCTTTCTAATAAGAAGATCTATTCAAGATGACCTATAAATATAATGAGCAGTGTAGTGTAACAAGCTTACATGTCCAAACTCCTGATAAGCAAAGCCTTTCTCACTTATTTCTAGCTATCTCATGGTGTCAAGGAAAGAGTTCTTAGGGCAGGTAGTCTACATACATTTGTTCTGGTCCATCTTCCCAATAATGAAGATCAGCGTATCATAGCCCCCTTCAAGAGCGCAAATGCAGCACGATGCTTTTTCCATCAAAATTGACGGTGGTTCTGACCAAGTGTTGACTCTCATACCCCTCTCTATCTTCTCTCAAAAACATAAATGTAGTGATTACGAAAGCACTACTTTAATTCAAATGTTACACAATCATACAATAACAGTGTAGTACTTGATTAGAATCACACTGTCATTGAACAATACCCAGACACAAAATAAAGGCGCTTGCCTTCCAAGTCCTTATATTAATGTACACCTAATGTCAAGAAGCGGCTTTGATATGATCTTAAGGCTTTCAAATAAGGCAATACCAACACGGCTTCTTCCTCAAGGCAAGCTTAAAAATGAACCCTAAGAAGACAGAACGACTATAGATTGAGTAATCACTATCAAAGAATGTATACGTATCAATCTGGAAAATATTACAGCAAAATTTTGAATAAAGATCATCAAAGTACTCTTTATGTTGGCTATTTATTAATTCACATTCATTCTTAAAGTTCAGATAGCTCAATCTTTACAATACTAGCATTATTTTCAATTAAAGCTTATTCTAGAAACTCTGATGATTGATCTGCTTCATAAACATGATAATGATATATTGGGCAATTTCCAGATCTAACAAAATCCAAATAGCATACATAAGCACATAGCTGAAAGAAATTATTATCATTATAGCGAGACAAAAGAAAAAGAAGAAAACATAACTCTATTCAGAGTCAGATATCTCGAAAGGTCCTTGGGTTGACGTACCCTTGCTGTGCTCACTTTGGGTTAAACGTACAATGTTTGGTTTGACAACCTTGGTAAGAAGTAGGGGAGAAGGATTGTATCTGTTCTCTTTTAGGCTTGCTTTGTGCGGATCCTGCAGACGTTTTACTGCGGTAAGAGTTGCTTCCAAGTTGCCCTATATATATCTTAGTAACCAATTGAAGTTAAAGAGAAGCCAATGTTATTAAATTACTTACCTTCAACGCTAAGAAAAAGTTGATTGCCCGGGGCAAGGACTCCTCTTTGTCCCCAAAGCCATATTTTACCACCAAATTATCCTCTAGCCACATGTAAAAGATACTATCTTTAAATGAGATTGACCAACATCTCAACTCATTTCCTATTTGAGAGAAAACGGAAGACGGAGCATTTGGAGTGCGCGTAGCGAGTCGGTGACGAGAATTAGTTTTGGTAATCCTGGTGTATCCTGGTGGAGCTAATATTAAAGTTTTCTTGATCTGTACGAAAAGCAGACAAATTAGTCGAACAGAAAGCCTTCCCAACTTCAAGAAGAGTATAAGCATAACCTCGTTGATTTTTTTTTGATAAGCATCCTCAAACAACAAGATGCGATGCAGTAGAGAGCTTGACGGAAGCGTTCGAGGACTTTAACTTGAAAAAAACTTCTGTCGGAAACTTCATTCTATATGAGTGCAACCTGACTGTCAAAAGAGCAATCTTGCAACCTCTGGCAAGAAATAGCTTTGAGAATATCGAAAAATGCTACCAATGAGTTAAAAAATGGGTGGAGGCTACTGGCATGAACTATCTTACCAACTGCGTTTTCGTGGATGAAGCTGGTTCCAATATCAACATGAGAAGCCCTAATGCTCGTTCAATTAGAGATACACCAGTAGTTGTTGAAACTCCCACTACTCGCGCCATCACACATACCATATTGGGAGTTATAGCAGCTCAGGATGTTATTTCACTTGAGATTAGAGAGCCTTTGAAACCCAAGAAAGTAAAGGTTGATGGAAGCAGAAAGAGAAAGAAGCCCGTAATGAAATACTTGCAGATACTAAAGCGAGAAATAGAAAGGAAAATAGGTCTTGAAAACTAGTGAATGAGTCTCTATTTAATCTCTTTATTAGATTTCAAGACGAGAGAGAGAACCCATTTAATCAAACTACGCCTTTATACATGAAATGAAATTATTCAACTTTAGTATTGAACTTGAACAATATAAACATTATATATGAGCTTTAGGGAATATGTAGTAAGTAATATTATGTATTCAGTACTTGTTATTTCTTATATAAGATCTAAGTAATCTCATATGAATAATAAGTATTTAATGAGGTAAATACGATACGTAATAAGAAAGATGACAAAGGGAATTATTACTGGACATTATATGAAGTTTATCTCTAAGACGTTAGATGAGATGGACAATGCACCCATCTATACTTTAGGGGATATCACGAGATTAATCGAGGCTAGAGGCTACAGAGCTATGTATCTGTCTCTGTATTCTCCTGAGCTGAACCCAATTGAAAATTCCTGGTCAGTCGTCAAAAATTCAGTCAAGAGAAGTGCATTTCAAAAAACCGAAGACTTGAAAACTAGAATCAGCGAGGCTAGTGAATGCATCAGTAGAAAAACTCTTCATAACATTGCTCAGCATTCTGTTGAGAATTTTCAAAGATGTTTTGATAAAGAATCACTTTAATGAGCCATTAGGCAATCAAGACCTTCAATAAAATTACGAACTTTAATGATAACAAAAACGAACTTTGGCCAATAAAAAAGTGAAATTTGGGCTGCAAGAAAAGTGAATTTCAGTTGGAGACCAAAGCGAATTTGGTAAGTTGAAAGACGAACTTTGGGAGTGGAGTCGCTGTATTTTACTTTTATGCAATAATGCATCCACCTTTCTCTTCAGTTGGGGGTTTATTTGCTTTTTCGATTTGCGCTATCAGTAAATCAAATATCTTGGCTATATATAATTATGAGTATTTTTCTTAAATAGTCAAAGTTTTCAGTGTGCACTTACAAACATTCTCATCATGTTTTGCTGATGTTTCGATAGTAGGACAATTCCACTGCTGAGCCAACTCTTTACCTTCTTCTGTTGATATCTGCCTTTGTATATTTAAATCTGACTTATTGCCTACAACGACACAGGGTACACTTTCTAATCCTGTAAAATCTAATATTTTATCTCTAATAATCTTGATCATATCAAGACTTGATCTCGATGCAATTGAATAGACAAGCACGTATCCATGCATGCTAGTAGCATGATGTGAAGACAAAATAGAATACTCATCCTTTTAAAAAGTTAGCCTTACATGTATATTATAAAGTATACTGTTTACTTGTCCAGCTGTATCCATAATCTCAACACTATATTCTGCGGTACATTCAATTCAAAAAATCTCTTTCTTTTTTCAGTTTTTACCACTGCCTCGATATTTGATAGTTTTTGTAAATGTATTTTCGATAGTTGGATAATAACTGTCTACAAAATGGTTTTCACAAAATTGAATTACTAAAGATGATTTGCCTTTTTTTAAGATGGTTTAGTAGAGAAAAAAAATCAAAATCAGATCAAGCTGTTTAATTACCAACAGCACGAGCACCAAGAACGGCAATTCTTCTTGTTTTTGCTTGATTAGAAACTGACATGGAGAGTAAAGCAGTAAAGCAAAGGAAAAAATAGCTTAAAATAATTTCAATTCCAGATGATACAGAAAAACGGAAATCAATTTCAGAATTAAAGACGAGTTCGAATATCTAAAGTACTTTTGATGTACGTAAAGATAATTACCATTCAACAACGCTGTCTATTATTTACTTTGATATATCTTTAACTTATTAGCTACCAGTACTTTATGATTAATTTGTTTTCTTCTACATCTTTTAATTATTTATTTCTCAATAATTTTATTATATACGGTAAAAGAATGGCAAATGCTGCATATAAAGTACTTGTTAGAACAGTTACAGAATATGACAATGAAAGCCAACGTGTCATAATTTAAGGATACAGTGCATTCTTATGAAACTATTCACTATTTGCTATTAAATACAAAAGCTTAAATACTGTGCTAAACTATGAACTCATGTTGTTAATTAGACGATAGTTTTATATGAACTGGCCTTTCTTTTTCTAATAGATGATAATACACTACGATTTATCATATATTTGCTACTTGTACTGTATCACCCTCCTTGTAAAACGTTTGTATACATCATTTTCAATGTACACAACGGGAAAAAATAAGTCTTCGATTCAGTACAATTCAAGGTTAAGATTTCCCGTAAAAACATCAAAAAAACATTGAACCAAAGCCAAAATGAAATCATATATTTATTTTAAAAATGGTATAACTATTAACTTTTATTTATCATATTAATGTTTGTAAATACGTATTGTTCTTGGATGGTGATCTATGTATATTTAACTAATGTGCAGATAGCACAGCATTAAAACACAGTGAAACGGATGTATTTAAGCTAAACATTTGTACAACACACCAATAAACATTTTTGGAAAGAAGGAGGCAATGGGTCAGTTAAAGAAAAAGATTTGTGTTGCAAGGCATGTCATGGAGCAACGGGTATCTTTTTAGCAAGTTATGTATGTCTAAAGCAGGATTACATGTTCTCCACAGTGGTTTGCGTTACTTGTTTTTAGGCCGGAGTTGATTTGATTATCCATTAACCGGGTTGTTGAACAACTATTCAAAAGACAACCAAGACCCTCTTCTTTGGAAATGTCTTTTTCTTCTTCAAGAGAGTGAAGCAAGAATGATTCGCACAGATCTTCCTCATCAAAATGAGCAGGCTGATTACATAAAGAAAATAAGGAAGGATCCATTTGCATGTCTGTGTCAGCATAAAATTGATCTAAAAACCCGTTAAATATCTTTTGATCTTGCTCATTCAAAATAGAAGTGTGGCTTTCTGGTAGTAAAGGTGGTGGTGGAATTATCTCTGTTTCATCTAATCCTGCGGATGGCATATCAAATTCAACATGCATCGCAAAATTGGAGTCAAATCCATAACTAAATTGAAAATCTGAAGGTACATAAAAATTAGCAAGGGCAAAGTGAATAAAGATTCAACTCACCTTCAAAAGCTACTGGCTCTTTTAATAGTTCATTATGTGCATCGTAATTGTTGTTACTATACATTATGTTTATTTTTTTATGTAAAGGATAGAAAAGAAAGGTGCTTAAATAATGAAATATACATTTTGAGCTTATATAGTGCATGTTACACTTTTTTACCCCGCGTAAAAGCTATATTTTTCATTATTCATCGTTACACTTAATCTATGATGAGCATTCTTCCCATCTAGAGAAAGTATTTTCATCTTTAAAAGTATCCAAGATGACCATTAACTTGCTTGAATTATTGTACAGTCCTCTTCAGAAAAAGAAATAATATGGCTAATTTGAATGATAGTGTTCATATATTTAGACTAATATCAAGACATTTTAAACAATTTAAAAGCACTGCACTACAAAAATAATGGACCATGCAAAGTTACACGTCAATTAGTTTGAGTGACAAGGATTACATAAAAAGATATCGGCTATAATAAATGTTGGGAACTGTTGTGATACACGAAAATATAGGCTTTCCATGCTAAAAACAAATGTTAATTAACATTCGTGTCTACATATCATACGACTTTATATTCCATCCATTGGAACAACAGAGACTAATTTGCTTCTTTCTTTTCTGTTTATTTCAGTCGATTCTGTCCATCTGCTTTGACACCCATTTCCAAACTATGCCCTGAGTGATTCAACAGCCAACTATGTATTCATTTCTGTAGCTCACTTAAAACAATATTAAAAATTTTAAAGTAATAGTTGACTTACATAATATATTTTATTAGTAAATGATTATAAAGATTAGCACCGTATACATTGAACCCATCAACTAAAGCTTTAAATTAATCCTTAAGCATGTCCGATACGGTTCCTTTGTGAACCCTTTACACAATGTTCTTAATCTGTAATTTTAAAAGCATGTTGCCATCCCGTGAACCTTTGAATGATCATTTTGTTGTACATTCCTTGTTTGTAAAACATGTTTATTGATACCAATTAAACCCTTTGATACAAGCTTTTCGGTATGTTTGCCTTATGGGTAAGGTCACCCGGTTATCAACTCTTGTACTTAAATAACCTCTGTGCTTCTAACTTTTTTTTTATCAAGTACATCTCGGTAAAATTTATAACCTTATTATTCAAACGTAAATTCAAGACAGACCTTTTTTTTTCTTGTCATTGCAACCAAAACTTTTGTATAACTATCAATATTATTTGCTTGCAAAACATACCCATTCTGTAAACAGGATTTTCTTTTTCTCTATTTTCTTTCAAATATTGAACAGATTCTGAATTAAAACTACCAAAAATTGCTTTATTAGTGTAAACAATAGTAATAGGTGCCATCTTTGCTTATTCTATATAAGCATTGTACAATAAGAACAAATTTTTGAACCTTCACGTAACAATTTTTTAGAAGTTCACTAAAAAAGGAGTGACTGTAGTAGAAGTGTTTTGTAAGAACCTTATTCTTGTCAAACTCTAGATTATTTATATAGCAAGTAAGAAAAGATATATAACTAATAAAATAACAGAAAACAACTACTATTGTCGATAAAAAAAAAAAAGAAAAGTTGGTGTCTCGCCCTTGCTATCCTGTTGACAAGGTAATTCGCGATTTATTTTTATTTTTCATTGGTTATCCGCGCCCCCTTTTTAGACGATTGACGCGACTTGTAAAAAAAAAATTAAAAAAATATTTTCTTTCTTCCTTTTTCGCTCTTTTACCTGTCATGGAAGCCATCAGTACGACAAACGAACCTTGGTGTAGCCCTCAGCATAAGTCTATAAGAAACATACTACCAGATAGCCCCGAAGATATAGAAAGATTTGCAATGCACTCAGATGACCTTCAACCCACTTCAGACCTACACTCTTCCACTATCCAAGGACCTAATTCCCGTCTAGTAGTTGTTGGTAGCTACGAAAAGCGAGTGATACTTGGTCGAGGAGGTGCTTCAACTGTCAAAATAGGTCGTCGCAATCGACAAATCAGTCGTGCCCATGTTGCCATTGAATTTAATACTGAATCCCAACATTTTCAATTGACTGTTTTAGGCCTTAATGGCGCTAATGTTGATCATGTTGGATATAGTCAGAATGCCATTATTGTACTTGAAGATCACAGCTTTATTGACATCTTGGGGGATCATATTGAATTCAGAATTCCCCCTCGTCCATTGGAAGAAAAAGTAATTGGCAAGAAATCGCTACAAGATCAAGAACTTAAATCAGATGAGCTATGCGAAAAGCTGGACGATACACCTATTAAACCACCCAAGGAAGAAGAAAATGCTTCCGCTAATATTTTGCCGTTAGAGGATACAAGTATTGTTAAAGTGGCAAAAGAAAAACAAATTGAAAAAATAATGAATGAAGATAGAGAACAAATAGACACTTTTGAAAAAGAAATGAAAGACGAAAACAATGAAGAAAAATCAAAAGAACAAAAAGAAAATGATTCATCTGAGGCTGAAGAGCAAGACTATTCTGAAGTTATCATTGACGCTCTTGGTAAGATTAAATAACAAAAAAAAAAAAAAAAAAAAAAAAAAAAAGAAAAAAAAGCACGTGCAATTTGCCTCAATCGCATGGATATTAAGACCAATTAAAATAGTGTTTTCTCGTACATCATCTATGCCTATCAGTGATATTTGCTCTCGTATCATGAAGTCAAATCCAGTCTACGCAGAACAGCCTCGAGAATTATGGACCGAGCGTATTAAAAAGGTGTTGAAAGAGAAACCTTTCTTTGGAGAAATTCAACGTAAAGGAAAGACAGCTGACGGCTCACCCAAAGAAAATTTATATTACTATAATAGCGAATTAGATCCCGTCGAATGGCGCAAAGCTACTTATACTCAAGTAGGTCGAAGTGCTCGTAAATGTACATTAAAAGATAAGCAGTATTTTTGGAAAATCCCACCAAAGTTAGGTCGTCACCGAAGTTCTTACATTCCTCCTCCTGCTAATTCCTCAGAAATCAAGAGCAAACGATCACGACCGTTTGAACAGAACGAAAACAATGAACCGAAAAAAACTAAATTGTAATATTTTAATTTAATAAACACATCTATACATACAAAAGAAGGTTATAACTTTCAATCATCAGCCTCTAGGACATATATAATGACAATGATTGATATAACAAGGACTAAAAGAAATTTTTAAGCTAGGTTTAACGTTTGTTCTAAAAGTATCCTCATCAACTACTAAATATATGCCAAGCGATGCTCTCTCTATTTTCAAATGTTTTATATGTGTACAATCTTCATTTAGGAACATAGTTCTTTATTTGCAGAACTCGCATGATCTTTTACGATCCATGTTAATAGGAAGATAGTAACAACACATTCAAATTGGTTCAATATTTTAATAAGGCCAGATCATAAGCGTTCCCAAATTTCACTTAAAAAAATTAACTTTTGTAAACGCGACAAGTGACATGGTGTTTGTAATATAGTTGCTGTAAACTTTTATTTTGCATCACAAGTTTAATTTTCTGAATATTATAAACACATTACACAGAGAATCAGATACATAATTAGAACCTGTTTAATAAGATGATGATCCTAAAAAGCATTATTTTAAACAAGACTGTTTCCCATTCCTCTATAACTGGTTGTAAGTTCAACTTCTAAGCTTTCTGTTGTTAATAATTATACGATAACGTCATATAAACCATTTCGGTTTTTTTTTTTTCTTTTTTATACAATAAAAGAGTTCCCTTTTAGCCTTGTTGATTTTAGTTTGTTTAATTCAAAGAAAAGCGTATCAAAAACATATTTGCTTCCAATCAATCTGTCAATTTTATGTATACAAGTAACAGACCAATGAATCAAGCTAGTTTATCACCCGAGGATACAAACCAGTCAGCGTCAGTCAATACAAATCCTAATGAGCCTCAAGTCACAGAAAATCTTTCAAATGGTCAAAGGTTTGATGGATTTATGAGAGGTGTAATAGACCTTTCAAAAAGACATAACGTATGCCTCGAATACTTGGAATCATTTTATGCTTATTTAAATACGTCAAATACAAGGCCAGATAACAACACGCCTGTAGACGGCTTGGAAGCGCGTCATTTCAAAGGACAAACGTGCCAAGCGTGTAAGGAAGCACATTCAGGATGTGATAAAATGCGGCCATGTAGTCGCTGTGTTCGTATAAAGATCAGTTGTGTTGATCCAATACCAAAGAGGCGTGGGCGACCTCCGACTGAAAATAAATAAATATTGATTTGCCCTACATAAATATTACTTGTATATTTCCGTATCCTCTATTTGCTCTTGAAAAACCTCATATCATACCTTTACCTTTGAGATTCTTTGATATATCTCTGATATATTTCCTATAAACTAAGAACTAAAATTGAACAAGAAAAATGGCATTGAGTAAGTATATTAAAAATCGAAATGCTACCTTCATGAACGCAGTATTCTTTTTTTTTTTTTTTTGTAATAAGAAAAGGTAAAATTTATTTATAACTTTGACTTTGAATCATCAATTATACAATCAGCAATATGTAAGGCAATAGTTTCAGTTGTGACCATAGGGTTAACACCAGAAGAAGTAGGAAAGACAGATGCATCAGCAACATACAGATTTTTGACTTCCCATGTTTCCCCAGTAGGCTTGACAACGGAATTATTTGGTGATATACCCATACGGCTATAATAAGCAGTTAGTACTATGCTCAGGATATAAATTAAAAATTACTTTGTTCCCATTTGGTGTGCGCAAAATAGGCCCACGCCTTCATCAGGGAGTCCGTGCTTAATCATGCTAGCTTTCCATGCAATAAATCGGGGATTATCTACTCGCGATTCTTCGTTTACTTCAAACTTGAACGGTTCGACACCATATTGAGGTGCATGAACTTCTCGAGCACCAGCGGCGACTAGGATCTCTACAGATCGAGCAATGCCTTCGAGCATTGATCGAGAATCTCGAGGAGATAATTTGTAATCAGCAATAAGATTCTCATCCTTGTCATACTGTACTGTTCCACGGGAGTCTTTATCGCGAGTCAAAATAAGGATAGGAGTGCAGTGTTCATAACGCATCATAAGTTCTTTATGAGCAGCAGCGCCTCTCCAAGGAACACAAGTCGAATAACTTCCTGGATGAACACAAGGTATTTCCAGTTTACACCCATACCCATCATTTTCAGGGTTTT
Source organism: Rhizopus arrhizus (assembly GCA_024220505.1). Classification (NCBI taxonomy): domain Eukaryota; kingdom Fungi; phylum Mucoromycota; class Mucoromycetes; order Mucorales; family Rhizopodaceae; genus Rhizopus; species Rhizopus arrhizus. Next base: position 350,492 of record JAKZZE010000022.1, read on the forward strand.
CGGCAACAGTACTAACAGCTGTCATGATGGAACCTTCAAATGTTCTAATCTTTTTATCAAAATAGCCAAGCGTGATCGTACTAGGATGAAGACGAAGATTTTGTCCAATCTGTTTGTTTTTTAAACCACTGCGTAATAAGACACCAGGAGATTGCAAAGATCCAGCAGATACAACCACTTGGTCGGCCTTGATGCGAACCTTTCGATCATAGTTCATCAGACATTCAACACCAACCGCTCTTCCTTTTTCAATGAGCACTTTCTTTACTTTGGTTTTATCCAAGAACTTTGCACCATGTTGATGAGCGTCTCGAAGCCAGCTGTTCATTGTACCGTTTTTAATGCCAGCACGACAACCACCAAAACAAAAATGACAATCATGAGGTCTTCCGCCAGTGTTTTGTGGGATATCAGCTACAGGATAACCAAGAACTCTTTTAATAATAATTTTTAAGCATAAAATAATTGAAAAGGGTTATCTTTTAAACTTACTTGCAGCCATCTACTAGCACCTGATTAGAACCATTGTGTTTAATACCTTCTGTAGTTGCACCTATGCGATCAAAAACCTTATCAAGGTCCTTTGAAAACTAATATTGAAAAAAAAAAGGTAAAACAATACAGAAAAGTGAAAAAAAGCAAAAACTAACCTTGGGAGACATAAAGTAAGACAAGCCCTGCTTTGCCCACTCTTCTCGAACAAAATGTTGTAGCTGAAAATGAAATTAAGCAGCAGATCCAGTACTTTTTTCTAGTAAATATTACCTTAAGACAAGCTGCCCAATTGACAGTTGTTCCTCCACCAAAGACACTACCAGCTGCAATAGATACAGAACCATTTAGAGTAGGTGAGAAGCTACCATTTTCATACAAATTGATAAAAGCATCTTGTTCTTGATGAAAGAAATCGTCTTCATGGAAATACTTTCCTTTTTCAATCACTAAAACAGATTTTCCAGCTTGTGCCAATTGACCAGCAACCACTCCTGAAAATCAGCACAAGTTTTTAGTTTACAAAAAAAAAAAAAAAAAAAAAAAAAAAGGTTAATCTTATTTTGTCATACCTCCTCCTCCACCGCTTCCAATAATAATAACGTCAAAATGTAAATCATCTTTCACTTCATTAAAGCTCAACATGGGTAACCTTTCTGGTATATTTTCATAAACAGTATCTGTCTTTAAATCATAATGCATTGCTTCAGCAAAAGTTTTTGAGTGTTCCTTGAAAGCTGGATGACAAGCAAGTGAATGGAAGCTTTTGTACATTCCTCTCAATGGTGCTACATAAGAATTCTTCCATCCCAAAACAGCTTTTTCTCTGTCTGCCAAACTTAAATTCTTAAATTCTTCAAAGTGACCTGTCAAAACAAATGTGCCTGGACGAGTTGATAGAAAAGACAATAGTTTCATGAGCTCTATGCGTTTCTGAGGCAAAATGCTGTTATTAATAAATTGGATCGTTCCTTCAATAGAATCTAAAGATGTGCTGGATATTTTACAAAATTTTCGCACTTCTTCTTCTGAGTGTGTATCCTTTAATCTTTCAACGATTTCATCTACTTGTTCTTTAGGAAGAGGAGCAATAAATGTATCTAAAAGAGCAGCAAGTGTTTCTTGTTGATGATTGTTTAATTCAAATGGAGGGCATATACGAGCACGAAATGGATCAACCATAGACGCTGACATGATATAAAAAAAAAGTATTGATGACAAAGATTAAATCTCAAAAGACTGGGTTCTTTTATATTTTAATCAAAACCCCAATCACGTGAATTTCTTGGGGCACTTTAATTTGCATAATATTTTATTTACTGCATTTGGTTGATGTTCCTTTTCAAAAAAAAAAAAATATGGTTTTTGACTGCAAATGGATTATTTAATTATTTTTATTTACAAATATTGCAATCAATAAAATTTGAGGTGACTAGTGTAGCAAATTCATGCAATAAAAAATGGATTTTAATGTGAATAATCTGTTTGTCAACAAAGAGAAAAGCTGTAAGGTTGTTACACAACAGCAGTATTAGGCGTCGCATCTTTAAGTCTTGTGTGTTATTATGAGTACTATGCAAATTATACAATACAAAAATAATTGGCCTTTGGAGAGTATCGATATATAAAAATGTTCACCCTACTCTTTATAACAGATATCTCGTGTATTGAACTCAATATCTTTTTTTTAATCTCACTTATTCATATGTAGCAACTATAAACATAATATTCAAAAAAAAAAGTGAATACAAAATGTATGATGCTTTTATTCCACATGAAGTGTATAATTATATGATTGAAATCGATTATTTAGTTTATAAATTTAATAGTTTATACAAAGATTAAATTGGTTTGTATTTAAAAAAAAAAAAAAAAAAAAAAAAAAAAAAAAAAAAACGAGATCAAAATTATTATTTCAGTGAATATTACATGTAGTACTTTTTGCTCTTTGCCTTGCGTCTATTGTTATTTAAATAGATCACTCGTGATAAGCTGCACTAATCTACAATAATAACAATCACCTCCTTAACCCTCTATTTTATCGTTCTTCTGTAGGATATCAATTCGATAATAGTAACAATATCTTAAAGTCAAAATTAAAATAGGTAACCTTTTCTTAATTCTTATAATACACGATAGCTAACAATTCCAATCACAGAAAAAGTAATATCCATATGACTTTAAAAGTGATTGAATCATATCATTTGTTCCTACATCACTTCCTGCTTTGATCAGTCTATATAGCCTATTCATTCATATCTCTATTATATCAAATCAAAGCAACCTTTCATCATCAATAAAAAGACAGTCATTTTTAAACATCTGATCCCAAGAGGGCATTTTATAAAAAGCAATACTGCAACTTCAAAGATAAAAGATTTAAAAAATGCAACAATCACGCCCATATGCCATGCTTGATATACAGTTCAACTACAAAATTCTGTACTGCAAAACACTATATGTATTAGCATGCAATTCGCCATCTACAATTGTTTTATTAAAAAAATTTGGTACAACCTCACAATTTGAATAGCTGATAGATTCATGATGGATTTATCAAGCCAAATTGCTGTTTATAATCCTGTGAAATGAAAATTCTTTCATATTAACTTTGACATTAAAATAACAATATTTTATTATTTCTTGCAAGATAATTATTGAGCAGTAGAGTTACTAGTTACATTAAGGACACGATCAATAAGATGCATGACACCGTTATTAAAGAAGATGTTTGAACGAACAACTTTAGCAGTACCATTCAATTGAATAAGAGAGCCATTGACAGACACGGGCAAAGTACCATTGTTATTATAAGTAGTTAAATTGAACTGTCCAATGTTATTAGTAGCATTTTGAGTAAAGTTGGTACTAAAGTAAACTCCGTAAACGATATGAGAATATAACAACTGATCAAATGTGCCATTATCTAAACTGTTAGTATCTAATCTATCAACTGCTCTGTTGATAGGTGCGAATACAGTAAACTATGAATAAAAAAAAAGAGAGAGATTGGAATGAGTCAGATACACTTTTGTTATACAAAAGTAAGTGAGCTTACGTTGGTGCCATTATTCAAAGTAGTGTTTAAAAAAGGGTAGTTACGTAGCAATCTGGGAAGATATGAGGCATTCCTGACATATGGAATCACAATGGATGGCTCCAAAGGAGGAATAAGCACTGCAAAAGTACGTATTGGGGTTAGTAAACACTAGTCTTATATATTGACGATCGCTCTTACCGGAATTGATGATGTTAAAGTGACCATTGGTGGCATTCAAGTCTTTCAAGAGCACAGTAGAAGAATTGACACCATTACCGACATTGAACTTGAGATACTTGGCATTGATATCTAACCAGGTTTGATTGGTGGCGTTTTCATAAGTAGTATTCGCTTGAATAAGAATAGGCAAACTTGAGTTAACAAAATGATTGACCGCGCTATTATTCAACATAGAATGGACAACGCTGACGTTACTGGTGGTCAAGTTTGTTAACAAGAAGCTTTCATTTACTACGTGGTACTGAAGAAGATCTAACACGCTCATATTGTGGTAAGTCCAATTGGCAGGAGGATACTCTGAAGTACTATTAATGCCTTGATCTTGATTGTACTCTCTAAAATCGTTGAAAACCCTGTTGAGAACGGCATCATTAGGGATGAACGCAGTCAAGTTACTTGTGGGTTCAGATAAGAGCTGAATGATAGGTTGATAGCCGCTGTCAGAATTCAAGAGGCTAATAAATCTTGAAGAGTTGTAAGTACTAGTGTTAGAACTCAAAAGTTCAAAAATAGTGGCATTAGAGGTTGTGCCATTGCCCACAGATCCATCTTGAGCAAATACAGTAAAAACACTAAAGAACGCAAATGCAAGATAATTAAAGATTTGCATAATAAAATAAAAAGATGAGAGAAACAAAAGAGACATTAAGCGTACATTCTTATTTATATTGTTTTCATGTTTCATTATTGCTGCCCTTTTTAATACACCGGTTTCTTTTTTGCATAAAAATCCCCTGCTTAGTGTAATGCTCAGAGCCTTTGATTTATTAAATCTAGAATATTTTTCCCTTGTTTCAAAACGTTCGATTTTTGCATCATTCATGGAATATTCTGCTTTTTGGCTATATTTTCGTGTTATTACTCAATAGCTTGATGTTTTATGAACAAGCGCTTGATCACGCCTGACTGTGGAAATTATAAAAGAATCGATAGCATTGTAAAGAAAATAAAAAAGATTTTAAAAAATCCTCAAATAATTAACTTTATCAAACTTGAATAAAAAGCAGGGGAATTGCTTCACATAGTAATAAATCAAAAGTGAACAATAGTCTTTGAAGATAATCTTCTTTCATATAAATTCTTATCTAATATTTTTATCCATTTGAGCTTTCAATTTCACTATATTAGTGGTTTTGCTGTAAATTACCCGATGTGATGTCAAATAAATATGCAACTTTATAGAATTGCTTGGCATTTAAGCTTATAAAAATTTGATCGTTATAACTAATAAAAGCAGCGCTTTTGATCATGGGTCTGAGAAATAAAACAGATTTACAAGAATACTATAGGTTTGAAGGATAACTGTGCTTGATTATGTAAAAATTTTATGAATAAAGAGAAGTCTATTTAAATGTGAAGATAGGATATTATAATAATAAAGTGAAGCAAAAGAATATAAAGAGAGTACAATGAACAAATAAATGCTTCAATTGACGCTTAGATTAATAAAATAACATAAAAAAAATACTAGTAAACGAAGATTGAATAATAAAAAGATTGTTAAAATATCAAAAGAAACTATTGATTTTAAATTCTATTTTAAATCGAATTTGATTTGTACTTTTTATTTGATATTGTAGATTTATAATTTAGAATAATTAAGTCGGCCACGATGTAGTAAAGGATTTAAAAATAAAGGTCTGAGACAGAGGTCTATAATCCAATATCCCTTATGAGACAGATTGTCATAACTTGCATTGAAGGATCAATCAGGCACAAAGTGATAAGAGTTTCTTGAATACAAAGTAAAAAGTACAATGAAAGGTCTCTTGACTTCAAGCAACTTGACTTGGCATGATGAATACATAAGAATATAAAAAAATATTCAAAAGTACTTTTATGTAAGATAGCATATAAACTGAAGTTTACAAGTCAATTTACAATCATAAAAGGACTATTTATATCTTTTTTGCTCTTTTTGTTGCAGACATCAATTTGACTCTAAGGAGGATAAAATTTTAATAATGGAAAGTCACGTATAATATAGGGGTGGAATCCCGACGATCAGTAAATTGGATAGGATGCATGGATCAGAGAGATAGCCCATTAGGGAAAAAGCTTACAGACGAGGCTCGCATGTGTTGGTTAGGGATGGACCAATGGATAAAAGAATGGAGTGAAAAACGATGTCGAGAACAAACGGCACTCCATCATAAATGAACTGCCAGTGAGATTTCTATATACCTAGTAGTGTACAGCCAATAATACTACCATTATTAATCAGTGCCAAAAGCTGACGAGGAAAACGTAGATCGTAAAAGGCTTGTAGAATTATTTGCGAATTAACTACGCAACCAAAATAAAGAACACATATCCGTGTCCACTCTTGAAATTTGGCGGGACAGGAAACAAAGAAATGTCCTGGGTCTTCAGCGATTGTTGGTTGATCACAGAGACGGCAGAAAGAGGGAAAAAATTCAGTTACAATTTTGTGAACAAGAGCAGCACATGGCAACTTTAGGTGGAGTAGGCGATACCAAGGGTTACGAGCTGCCAATGGAACTAGCTGATCCCAAAAAGAGCGCCAAAAAGAGGCAGGACGGGTATGCACTACAGAGGAAGAGGGAAAAGAACGCAAAATACGGGTGCGACAAACTCGACGAAAAAGTTTTGGATAAACTATTTGTGTCTGTGTGTCAATGAATTCTATCAATAAACTTCCCAGGAGTGAGTCAAAGCAATCATCAGCGCCATTCAGTGGCGGACAGGATGCGGATGGAAGGCAATGGAGCGCAAAAAAAGGTATCAATGAAACCGCACCAGAGCTGATCCAACACATAAGCTTGTTTACACGATAACATCCAATCATAACAGGCTGAGGATCCATGGTCGACGCCTTTGGGCGAAGATACATAAGTAAGTCGTCAAAAACAAAAGCGTCAGAAACCAAAAGGGAATCAAAAGATCGTTGCTCTGCTATTGAAATGGCAAGCGACCAGGATATTACCGCTGGCAGAGGAAGCGTTAAAGAGAGGTGAAGTGGCACAGGATTAGGTTGACCAAATGTCGCTTTAAGAGCCATTGAGACTGCTGAAGGGTCAAGTAGGGCGTCAAAAGCCTTGAACAAGGTAGAGCAGATACTTGGCTTAGAAGAATCGAGACGGCCACGACGCACAGGAGGGAAAAAGAAGGGCGATTGATGGCAAGCAGAACCACAGATGATGCACTAGCTATGTGAGCCGCAATTCATTGAGAAACCACTGTAGGTGGGGACGTATGCTGTAACAAGGGGGTTAACCAACAAAATTGGAGCGCCAATTGTTGAACATACGGATCCAGAATGCCTAGTCCGTCTTTTGTAAAAGGTAGACAAAGTATATCGAACGAAACAGGAGGAAAAATTCGAAACATGAGGAATTCACGACATATTCTACGGATACTTCCAAGTGTGCGTTGGCTCACCCATGAGACTCGTAAAACAGGCCACAGGGTTGACAAAATCAAGGTGTTGAGCACCGTAGCTCGGCCATGGAAAGACAGGCTGCGTTGTTTGTGGATGTCACAGGCGCGAGCAATTTTGTTAATCATTTGGTCTCGGAAAAATTGATGTTGTGTCGTAGAATGGACAAGGGGATATCCAAGGTAAGTCAAGGGTTCGATAGACCGGCGATCATGCCGTTTAGTAATACCATGAGTGGCTAAAACTGGGGGCCAATGAGGATGAGGTAAACCAGATACCGAGAAAGCAATGGTTTTACCGAAATTCATTTTGGCATTAGACGCCAAATTGTAGCAACGAATTAGCTGCTGTGTCGCTTCAAGGTCTGATGGTTCCCGCAGGAAATGAAGCAGATCATCCACATAGGCCAGGGCTTTCAGTGGTTGGATGGCGGACGGAATATGGAGAGGATCACGAACAGTCGGAAGAGAAAGACTTGAAAGGCTAAAGCCACGAATGGTAGGAGAATCAGTAATAGGCTTTACTAATGGCTCTAGTACGAAGTTGAATAAGAGAGGACTAATAGAGTCCCCTTGTCACAGGCCACGTCCAAGGGAGATCGGAAGGGTAAGATACCCATTAGTGTTAACACACATGGAAGTACTATAAAACAAGCTTGTGATAGTGGAAGTAAACTTACTGGGAAAACCATAACAATTTAGGAAAGTCTGAAGATAGGTTGGGTGAACCCGATCGTAGGCTTTTTCTTTTTGAGACTGAACTTTATTTAAGACAATCTTAATTGTTCAAAAGAAATCATTACAAAGTCTACTATTTATATTCTTCTATCAGTTGGCGGGTAAATGAGTAATTATGAGCGTAGATCCAATAATTGACATGTTTGATTGAAGAATGATCACTGAATGGGTTATGAAAATTTTTAATTCATTGTTTTTATAGATCTTATTGTTCTTTAAATGATCTGAGAGATTTGTACCGTCTTCATTGAGAGAAAAGATATATTTATATGAAATGCCTCCAGTCAGATCAAAGTTGACTAGGTACCTGATCCATTATTATCCATTTACAGAGATGATGAATAGTAAAGATCATGATTTATTTATTGTTCATGTTTACTTTATAGAATGAATCTAATAGTGATAGTTTTATATAAAAAGAAGAAGAATATATTTTATTTGATAAAGATTTAAATTATTATCTTTTATCAATTTTAATATACTTCTTTTAGTTGTGATTATTCAATGTCCATTATGATCAGACGCTGTTCTACAACATTGGCGTCCCTAATAATTCCAGCATCACGTATAACACCACAATTGCTGAGTGTAGCAGTCAATCCGGCCAGCAGTTCTTTAGGTCGGGGCCAAGGAAGTCCCCGAAGATTTATTTTTTTGATAATAGAACCGGGCGTGAGGCTCACAGCGGAGCGAATGATAATATGTCCATTATCAAACTGAAAACCCTTAGCAATTACCTCATTCTTATTTTCCTCATCGTCGAAATTAATTTCGAGATAGCGATTAGCACTAGACTTGTGGATCAATTGACTCACAAAATTTTAAAATTGATAAAAAAGTGAGTTTGTATAAAGTACGCTCAGACTCTTTATAGGTAGTCAAATCAAAGAAAAGTGAGCCAGGAGATTGTGACACTCCCCAATAAACAATATCAATAACTACGGGAACTGCATCCTGAGAGATTTCTGATGATGAATTAGTAGAAGGTGACAGAGATGGCACAATCGGTACATGTACTAAACTTTCTTGAATTTTAGTTGCAAGTCGGTGCACTTTAGAGTACGGCACGGACTTGGGTTGTTTGGCATTTGACTGGGAGCTCGCTGATGGGCTGGAAGGAGCTGAGGTACCACTTTTGTCACGTGGCTTATTTGCAGAATGCGAAACATGACTCTAAGGAAGAATCTCTTTAAACTGAGATAAAAGGGAGATATTCGAGTATAAAGTCGCCTAGTCATTGGCAGGAAGAGATATCACAAGAAATAAAGCAGAAGAGTAGTTTTTAGTAATAATAAAGATTCTCTTTTATTGATTATAATTAAGTTGTATTTATATTATTTGTGAAAGACTATATCAGAAGGTTCGTTAAGAGATTTAGCATACTGGAAGCTTTCAGGAAAGAATACTTCTTTCCTAGATTTTGATTGGTTAAGATATAAGTTCAGATTCTAGTTGCGACACGCTCTTGACAAAACAACCATATATTTCAACCATCACGATTTTTTTGATGACTTAATTACTTAATAGAAGGCTTTTTTGTTACACTCCTTTTTTAGTTAATTCATTTCAGATGCTTCACCAGAAGGTAAGTCTTCTGGTACTGACACATTGATTGCTTCTTTACTCTTTTTGTTTTACGGTGCTCAGATATGAAGTATCGCATTTCCTTTGACAACAAACAAGCTTCCAATGCCTTTTTGGACATATGGGAAACAGCGGTAGCATGTATCTTACTATTTATCATATCAATTGGATCAAATATCAGACTCAAGTTAGCAATATCGGAATATCAAGCGTCAAATTCCATTTCGTCTGCAAACTGGGATACTGGCCAAAGGTTCATAGCATATTTAGGAGTGCTTTTTTGAACAAAAAGGTACTAAAAGAATGTTGATAGATGAAGAGGACAACGTTTTAAATGTTGTTGTCAGTAAAAGTATGTAAGGTAATTGATAAATCAAAAACATGCATCGAGGCGTGGCTGCTGCAATATATGGTTGTTTAAGAAAGTCCCTTTAAACATGATTTATATTCAATTTATAAGAAATCAGAGTAGTGAATGCTTTACAAAAATTTATTACAGACTTTTCTCTATTATTTGGCTATAACCAACTCCACTCCTTTAACTCAATACAAGTTGTTTTCATATAGCTCCTGATGCAATGGCACATGAATGAAAAATAAATCAACTTAAAAATACAAAGAAGGTTTGTTAAAATGCAACACGTAACTTGAATACTAGTAATACTAAAGCTTTTGTAGAAATTGCAGATGAGCAAAAGATCGTCAGTTGGGAGAAGTTTGTTCTCGACATGAAAGACTTTATAATTAGCAAGTAAGACGACAAGCCACTTATAGCATGTAAAGGCGATCGGAAAAGACGCTTCAAAAGTTCTTTGAAACTTCTTGAACGCAAATTTGGCAGCAGTGTAGATGATAGCTGGGAAGGAGCTATAAACTCTGTCTTGAGGAATTCATGTAGAAAATCAAAAATAATCTGCTGGCACCACCCGTTCTGACCATATGATTACAGATGAAGAAAAAAAATCTTTAATTGATATTTTAAATTGTGTGAAGAATTGTGACAAGTGGGTTTTATCAATAGAAAAAGTCGTCCAGGATGTCTTTAAAGAAGTTATCACAAATTCAGTATTTGAATACCCAGCCCATTCGTTTATTTTGGATCTAAGTGATCCTTTATGGAAAAAGTACTTCACAAAAGCTGAGATTTATGAATTGATGTGCTTCAAGGCTATGACCATCAAATCCATTCCTCAGTTATTGCAAGAATACTTGGATTCATATAACAGGCCAAAGACCGCAGATGATATTAGAAGACATGCCTTTACGCATTTTTTGAACAATGAACAATTTGGCAAAAATGGGTGCAACAAAATGTTATTTCTGTTGTTGATTTATTCCAATTTGAAAGTACTTTACATTTGAACGAATATTCAGAAGCATACGCCTTGCATATAGTATGGCAATTTGTTAATGATAGTAGAAACTTGGAGTTGGAAGAAAGAAATCCAAGAAAAGCTACTGGTGCTAAGCTTGATATTCTCTTCAAGCATGGATATAATGAACTCGGCTCTTGTGAGATTGGAAGAGACCAAGTGACAGAATTTGATGATAAATACTTAAATGATGGTTGTTTCAAACTTCTTAAGACTTTAAGAGACATGTTTTCAAGTTTGGCAAGAAAAAAAAGAAAAGAGTATCCAAGATGGAAAAAGTATCCAAGATCCAAAAAGTACCGGAGGTAGGAACGTGCTCTCATTAGCTGAACAGCCATTTTTTCAAAGTTGGCATCCTTTTTTTGTCTTTCTGTGGTTTTTTGATTGCGTATTTTTTGCTATGACAACAGACGAATTGCAATGCAATGAGTGTGGTGTTTGGTTCCTGGACAGGGTTGGACTCAAAAACCACAAAACTGCACTTCATATGAATGAAATTCTTGTTGGAGAAAGTAAGTTTCCTGTTTATTGTCATTGCATACATTCATTTCTAATGGATTTTGAAAAGTAAACAATTGGTGAAACGAACCGAAGAGGGTTTCCTTTGTCCTGTTTGTGAAAAGCATTTCTTGTTAACAAATAGTTATCGACAGCACTTGGCTCGCGAAGGACTATCTGCGACCATCCCACGGACAAGAAACATTGGCGATAACTCTGACGAACAACAACCAGCCATAATCTCTGAAGCCAATCATGACAATGTGAAAATCTCGCCAACGAACAAAGCTTCGCAGCACATTCCACCGGTAAATTTGGAACTGGAAAATGTTTTTGCAGCACCGCGAAAACGGAAGATTTAGTGTCTCTGAGATATTTGCAGATAATAAAGTAAGAAATAGAAAGAAAATAGTACTTGAAAACTAGTGAATGAGTCTCTATGTAACCTCTTTATTAGATTTCAAGACGAGAGAGAAAACCCATTTAATCAAACTACGCCTTTATATAGAAAATGGAATTATTCAGGGACGGAAGTGAGTTCAAGGTCAACTTTAGTATTGAGCTTGAACAATATAAATATTGTATATGGTTAATGTTGTAAATGAGACTTAGAGAATATGTAATAAGTAATATTATGTGTTCAGTACTTGTTATTTCTTATGTAAGATTTGAGTAATCTCATACGAATAATAAGCATTTAATGAGGTAAATACGACAGTCTCCGACGCCATCCTCGATTCTTGCTGTTCATTGTTTGCTGATTACGACACGAAAAACCTCAAGATTTCGCTCTCCAAGGCTGGGCAATGGAAAACTATTGCATACGATTGCGGTGATAGGGGATTTGGGTTTATGACATGCCAAGAAACTACAGCAATCATGTTACAGTCTAATTCACCGGTTGGTGTGTGGAAAAGCCCTCTTCCTGTTCAAGATGTGCAGATTACTTCCAGTACGCTGACCGATGCCGACTCGTTTATTCATCACGTGAAAACATCAAGGTAAATATCTTTTAAAGGCAAATGGTAAGTCACGAGTATAATATCTCTCTTGTGTATTCTCCTTTATAGTAAAGCTGCTAAGCAACTTACAAGAACCCGTCACACTGAATTGACAGAAGAACTATGTAACATTCTGAACCGAGATTGGCTTGAATATCCCAGTTACGGTACTGTGGACCACAGATACTGACAGGCACTATACTTATTGAAGGCACGACAGCAATCATCTTGAATACCATTGAGTCGTACAGCCGCGATTGCCTGACGGATGCTCACCACGAACAATGACAACTAGGATCACTATCATCCTTTCCCGAAAGCCGTGGACTTTATGGTTATTTGAATATTTGTTTGCTTAACACAGCAGACGGTCAAAAGCTGGTATTGGGTACTAGAACGTGCAATTTGCTGGTCACACCAAGCTTGCGGCTGGATAAGGAATCGGTGAACCTTGGACCTTCAACTACACACTTTGCACCATCGGAAAAAACGCGTGTATTTGTTGACTTGGAGTCTATACATTCTGCAAAATCAATGCTGTCAAATAAACGACAGACATCAGCGCAAGATATGTCGCTCCTTTATCAAATGAGGCAATTACGCTCGAAATTCCATTCGCTCTCAACGTATACCAAATGTCGCGCGTCAGCATCGATTACTTCAAGATTGGAATTGCAACCCTCTACAATTTGGATGTTGTCCGACAATGATAGCCCGCAGCATATCCCATCCCAAGACAAGGTTGATTCCTTCTTGTTTCGCACGACCGCGGTCGCTGTCAATTGTCATGGGAAAGATGCCGTTTTGTCTCGTGACGAAGTGGAATCGGTACGTGCTCTAGTCAAGAACTCTGACGTTGCGACAATTTTAGAAGGAATCACCGGGTTTTTTTGTCAGCAACCCCATGCCGATCATCAACAATTCCCTATTGAATACCAAACTGACTGATCTTACTGCAGCTGTTTCACAAGAAAACAAAAAGGAAACTGAAAAAAGCGAATGCTCTGAAATCCAAGTTTTACAATTAAACCACTTTTTTTCATTATGCTTTTTTTTATATAATATTTCTCCGTGTCGCACGGATCTCGTGCCATGCCAGTGTAAGATGATTGCTCTGCAACCAGTTGCAAAATGGTTGTGTATTATCAAAATGAGAATTTAAACAGGTGCGGTGAAAAAAAAGCACGTAAATTATGCCATTTTCTCCTTGGTATCGTACCAGATCACACCTCAAAAAACAGTGTCGTTATTTCCAAGTAAACAACTTGCTTTTTTGAGATGATCACAGACAGTCCTTTGCAGTTTTGTGGTTTTACTTTACTCTTAACAACTGGCCAGAATTGTTCAATTGGACTGAGCTCAGGAGAATATGAAGGCCGATAAGCACAACGATAGCCTCGGGATGCTATATACTTGGCTATATTTTCAGAAATATGGATAGGTGCGTTATCCATCACAATGTAGTGGCCCTTTATGTGTGGATACTGATCCATTTCATCCATTGTGTCCTTCAGAAAGCTAATATAATGCCCTATTACAGTCCCTTTGCTCGTATGTATAATGTTATCACCTTGCTTTCGCTTTTTGTTAGCTGGATGATGCGGAAGTCTGAGACTGCATTTAATCAGGCCTGCAGCAGAAATCGCACCCAAGATGATCGTTGTTAGTGCTCGTGTTTTGGGCACTTTGACCAGGCCATGCCACATTTCATGTTAATATGAAAGGCAGACTCATCGAGAAACTGCGTGTTTCTCGTAAAATCCATATCGGTTTTATCCCATTTCCGAATCCAATCCAGACGTCCTTGGTTTTTTTCTTCGCTGTTCCTGTCTACAGATTGAAACCGAGCTTTTTTGAGAGTTAGATTGCAGTGTTTTCTTGCAAAATCATACACCATACTCTTGAATACCTGGAGTCCTATAAATGTCTGCCTAAGTTGCTCCATTACCTGTTTTTTTAAGATGACTGATGGATTTTCATCAATGCAATCTAAAATGACCTTTTTATGCTCCTCATTGAGTAGATGTGGGCGACCAGTCTTCCGATGTTTCGCAAAGATACTATCAGGGTCGTTATTGTACTGCTTAGTCCATCTTTGTGCACGAACGTGGATGCTCAGCCGTTTTGCAGCAGCAGAAGCGCTCAGACATTTGTCAAGCAATAGCTTGAGTAATCTCAGTTTGTCCTGATCTGTGTACAGCTTATAATTACGCTTAATTGACATTTCTCTCATTGCAACATCGGTGACTACTTTGACGTCATCTTCTATCTGCATGGCCTGCGTCTCGTTATTTTCCTCTTGATGCAGCTTAGACAAATATTGCGTATGAGAGCTCAATGTTTCAAGACGATATTGTTCCTCATTGACAATACAATCCATAGTCTCGGGCCTGCCACATTCATCGACAACACTTTCCTTTCCATCTTGTCGTATCCCAACATACTTTAAACATGATTCATATTCAATTTATAAGAAATCAGAGTAGTGAATGCTTCACAAAAATTTATTACAGTCTTTTCTCTATTATTCGGTCATAACTAACTTCACTCCTTTAACTCAATACAAGTTGTTTTCATATAGCTCCTGATGCAATGGCACATGAATGAAAAATAAATCAACTTAAGAAATAATTATAAACAGTCCATTTACATAACCAGGAACAGGTCTTCATACTAGATCCACAGCTGTAATTAATTAAAGTATCTTGAAAAGGATTTAATTAAATCTTCATGAAAATAATATGTCGATATTTCCAGCATTAATTTCCATTTGAATATCATCCTATGATTCAATGAGTGCTGTGAAGAGAGATTTCAAAACCTCTTGAGTAGATATTAAGATAGTCCTTCTCAGCTGTTTAGCAAAGTAGAGGAATGAATCCTTGGGTCATCACCAGATTTATTCTAAATAGAACATATACGTTTCGTAATATTCGAAGTGAGAGGTTAGGGAGAGGTGCTAGGCATAGTTATGCCACTAGAAGCTTGGCTCGACTGGATCTCATCTTGATTGACTCTGTCCTGTGGGGCATTAGGAGTTTTCCTGGCCTTTTTAAATGGCTTATTCTTGCTTTTTACGCACTCAGCAGCAACATGACCACTAGCGCGACAGTTCCAACAAACATAGAATGAACATTTCTTTGGACAATCAGGGACGGTATGTCCTTCAGCATGACAGTAGCGACAGTATGTGGGCACGTCACTCCACACAGCATAAAAGCCTTTATATTCTGACTGGTATCAAGGAAGATGGTAAGAAAGGGGAGCGAATCTGTCATCGTTTTTAGGGACGCTCAGTATAGCATAGCCCGTACCCATATAGGTGCCGGTGTGGGATTTTCGTAGGATCCCCAAATCAAGAACGGAGCCATAAACTTTCAAACTCATTTTTAATTTTTCCTTAAGAATCTCCTCTTTAAGAAAAGGAAGGTTCGATAGTCGAAGTCGAACTAAAGGGACAGCTGGATCTAAGGCTCGACAAGATAAAAGCTTAGCTGCATCATTTTCAAAAGTAATGCCATCTTTAAGAATGTGATCGATGGCAGGATCTAAGGGATCAAATTTGATTTCAGCAATCTTTCGACTGCCTTTTTTAGTAGTTGTGGCTGCCAATTCGTGATGGAAACTGTTTCGCAATTAAGGCCATAATCTGCACGGGCGATTCAGATCTACCGGTCATGTCCAGGAGGACACTACCTGGAGAACGTCCTGCTCTTCACACTTTAGAGTGAATAACTTTGTCTTGTTGACTGTTGTGAATGTTGTTTTCGAAAGTAGCATTCATAAGTGATGTTCGCTTCCTAGCCACTACTTGGACCAGGGCATATTTTTCAATTTGGTTAGAGGCTCTGGTGCCTGTGGTCGCTGTGTGACTGCATTGACCGACTAGTTAGATATTAAATCTGCAAATCAAGTGTGGCTCAGAGAGCTTGTACCACATCGGAGGCAGCAAGAATTATATTATTTTTTTTTTTTTTTTTTAGGGGACAGCACTCATATTGAGTGTCCAATTTATTGAAGCGGAGTTATAGAATTGAAATATGAATGGGATTAGTGAAGGAGAAAGAGGGTTGAATAGTAATAATTAATGTGAAAGATTAGAATTTCAGGCAATCATTATTTTTTTTTTTTTCTTTTTTCTTTTTTCTTTTTTCTTTTTTTTTTTTTTTTTTTTTTTTTTTTGTTAGAGGTCACACATCCTAGAGACTGTCACCGAGGAGCAGAAATGGAATCAAAACGGTTTATAAGACGTTCGGCACATGTAAATACATAGTTGGCTGTAAAAGGAGTGTCATGGAATAAGAACTGCCATCGGCAAGTCCAAATAGCTTGCAGGACACAAGCAACTAGTTGGAAGGAGGAGAGAGATGGAGCATCCGTCAGGGAGAGGTCTCGGGGTGGCATTGGACGCATATATAAGACTGCGGAAGAGTAGTCTTTCAGGAAGAAGTATATATGAGAGGTCCATTGAGGCGCGAAAAACTTTGGAGCTACCATGGACCAAACAGCGGAAACAGCCGGACAGGTGAAGAAGAAATGCAACAGAGAGTCAGGCTCGATGGAGCAGAGGGGACAGATGTTGATAGGATATTTGGCGGGAGCAACATGGTGGAGGAAGCCCAGGTGAGGGATCCGTCGATGGAGGATTTTGTACCAAATGGTGCGCGAGAGGTGTGGTATTTTAGCAGACCATAACGCTAGCCAAGCTCGAGCTGGAAGGATTGGAGCGTGAGATAGGGAGTGGCGTGGTGGATGATCACGGGATGCCCGAAGAGTAGCGGGGTTATGGAGACGGTAAAGGTATTTGTACGCCTTAGGTGAGAGTACTAACAGTCTGGATGGTATGGCAGAAAGCGAAGGGGAGCCGAAGATCCGGGAGATGATTGGAGAGAGACTGAAAGGAGCGGAAGCGCTATTGAGTGTGGTGTTAGTCAAAATAGATGAGAGAGCCGAACACAGTTGGATTGTGCCAATCGAAAGTAGGTTTATGACTTGTTTGCTGGTGCGAGAGTAGTGAAAGATTTCGGTAGATGTGAAGTGACGGAAGCGAAGGTGGTGGTTGACTGGATCTAGCCTTAGGATGTGTGAACCGATCATTTTTTTAAAAGTACGAGAAGAGAAAATATGTGGTAATGGAGAAGATGTACAAGAAGGAGAGATAATAATTGACAAAGGTAAGCACAGATAAGTGGTAGGGGAAAGTACAATATCATCAAGAGTAGAGGAGGTAATTGAATCAATAGATTTGAATAAAGTAGAAAAGCTATGCAAGGATTTAGTAGACAGATATGAAGACCGAAAGCTGGGAAACAACAGTGGCCAAATGTATGATGATGGTAAGTCATCGGGCGCAGCAGATTGCAATTGTAAAAGATACTTACAGTAGGGAATGCTAGGTAAAGGAAAGTCAGTAACAGTACACTCAATGCCCAAAGGCTGTAGTAGATGCAAGAGCCATCTCCACTGTAGAGCTTTGTATTGGGATTCAGGATCAAGTAGCTTCACCCCACCGGCGGTCCTCGGTAGTATGAGTGTTGCATAGGAAATGCGAGGGAAAGAGCCCCCATTCATAAATCTGGACGAAATGCTGCGAATACGAGAAAGCTGAGACTTCGCTAGAGGTACCAATCGGAGAACATGCCACAGTCGAGATAGAATAAGTGAGTTGAGGACGGTTGCCCTACCTCGAATAGACAGTTGGCGTTGGGAGTGGATGTTGCATGCATTGCTGATGGACGTAATAAGTTGCTCCATGAAAACATTACGCTGTTGAGGGGAGCTGTAAACGGGGTAGCCAAGATATCGTAAAGGCGACAGAGATTGGGCGTCGTGCCATGTGGAGATATGGTGGTCTGTCAGAAATTGCTGCCATTCCGGCAGAGTGGCACCACTCAGAGAGAAGGCTTGTGTTTTGTTGTAGTTGAGATGAGCGTTGGAAGCAGCTGCATATGTGCTGATGGCAGCTTGGAGACGGTCGAAGTCTTGAAAGGAACTGAGTATCACGAGAACATCGTCGGCGTAGGCGAGTGCTTTAACTGCAGGAGGTGTGGAAGCGGAAGGAATATTTGAATAAGGCGGGTGAGGAGGAGGAGGTTCTACGAATTGGGGCGGGGCAAAGTTGAAGCCCTGGAAGGATGCATCTTGATCTATGAGGCGAAGGAACGGGTCAAAGGCGAGATTGAAGAGCAAAGGACTAAGTGGGTCCCCTTGGCGCAAGCCTCGCTGTGCTTGGAAGGGTTTGGTTAGGAAACCATTAACGTTAATACTTACCTGAGTGGAGAAGAAAAGGTTCATGATGGAATTATTCAGTTGAGGGGGTACTCCAAAACGAGACAGGACTTGAGAAAGATAATCTGGGTGGACGCGGTCATAGGCTTTTTCTTGATCTAAAAGCATTCCAACAGCGGAAGAACGACTGATGGAGGCTGCGGTCATTGCCAGTTGGAGGATGCGGCCATTTTCTCCAATGAAACGCCCAGGCATGAAGCCTAGCTGATGTTGGCAGATCTTGGTTTCAAGAGTATTCATGAGTCTAGAATTTAGTAGGCGGGTGAAGACTTTGGCGTCAGTATTGATGAGGGCAATTGGACGCCAATTCCGGAGTGTTGTCAGATCACCTTTTTTTGGTAACAGAGAAACACATGAAGTCTGCCAAGAGGGTGGGAAAACTCCGGTGAGTAGAGCATCGTTGAAGACCTGGACAACCAGACGAGAGATGCCGTTGTGAGAGAACAAAAGCTTTAGGATTTCATAAGGGAGACCATCCATGCCGGGGCTGCTGCGTCTAGGAGTACGGTTAGTAGCGTTTAGTAGGTCATCAAGCGTAAAGGGTTCAAGAAGCAAATCAGCGTCATTTGTAGTAATACTATCGGATATGGGAATAGTCTCCAGAAGGCTGTCAACGGAGTCCTGATCGATTGGTGAAGGAGTGAACAAGGAACGGTAAAACTCAACAGTAGCATCCTGTAGTTCAGCAGGTGTCTTACAGATACGGGACGGATCATCTGGATGTTGGAGTTGTTCGATATAACGGGAAGAAAACTGACGATCAATTATGCGTTTAAGGTAACCGGCAGAGAGTTCCCCATGTTCTTGCCAATGTTTTCGTGCCTTAAGCGCTTTGGAATCTGCAATATCCTGTTGGATATGACTAATTTTGGCTTCAATCGAGGATAACTGGGGATGTAAGGAGTCGGGAGAGGAAGGATTTGTTAGGAGATGATTACGTTGGGATTGTAGACTATCGAGTGTATTTTGTCGCCAGGATGCTTGTCGTCGCCCCACTGAGCGAGCGATTCGTTTAGTTTCCTGTTTCACTTGATCCCATAGATCCTGAGGCGAGGTGGCTGAGGTGGGTGCGGGACCCTCAATTGGAAGATGAATGTCAAGTACAGAAGAGCAGAATTGGTCTAAAGTGGATTTCAGGCGCTTAATAAAGAAACGATTAGTTGCTAAAAATGGGTTAGCTCGCCAAAAGCCTTTTCCATGTTGTGAACTGCCAAATTTAAAGGAAACACTCAGTAAGGCATGATCAGTCCAAAGGCTATTAATGAAGGCTACCGAAGAGCGAGTGCGATGGGATGCAAGAGACTGTGACAGGAAGATGTAATCAATGGTAGTGGACACATTATCTCTACGGAAGGTAGGTAGAGTTTGGTCCAAAGAAGGGTGGACACATTCTGTTAGGTATGTGTTAACAAATTGATGCCACCGCGACTGAGCAGTGGTAGGGGAAGAAGTGTCCGAATGGCGGGACAATTGTCGAGAAGAATGGGGATGATAGTTGAAGTCGCCGGTGATAATAATCTGGGAGAAGTCACCGCTTGGAGCAGTAAACTGAGGGTCAGATTCGAAGGGATTATAGAAAGACTCAATATGGGAGAACAGAGGCAGTTGAAGGGTCCTATGGAAGAACTCACGACGCTCGGATGCTGAGGGAGGAGCGTACAACGTGATAAGAAGGAAAGGCTCAAAAAAATTGGATTGGTGAGACACTTGGCAACAGATGAAGCGACCATCAGTGGTAACAAATTGGTCGGAGAGAATGAGAGCAGGGTTAAGGCTAACTATACCGCAGTATTTAGACCAAATAGATGAGTTTGTCTGAAACTGTAGGTCGAGTTGTTGTTGAGATTCTAAGGAAGAGGAGTTTGTATCTTGTAATGTGAGGATATCGAAGGATTGGTGGCGAAGGTAGTGAATGAAGGATGAAGTAACGGATGGTGCGCTAGTTTTAAGCAGATGTCGGCAGTTGAGAGAACCAATTTGGAGCGGGATTGAACGGTGGGAGGTAGATCGAGGGGATAGGTTAGTAGAATTGTTAGGAGAGGAAAGGTTAGTAATATTATCGTATTGGTTATAGTTCATAGTATTAGTATTATTCATATGCATATGGTTAGATATAAGGAGTGGAGGAAGAGAACACTGGGAAGTGTTATTCGTCCCCTAGTCTGACTCCGGGCTTACCAAAGTTTGCCCGAGTGGATCGGCGAACAGGGGCGGCTGGGGCTGGGCTGGGCTGTTGTGAGTTGATAGTGTTAAGCACTGCGTTGGTTTCGACAGCGGATGTAGGAGGGTGTAGATCAGAATGACTGGAGGTGGTGCTGATATTGCCGTTAATGTCCATGTCATGATCTTCAGTTGCGGATAATACTGGTAGATTTGCGTTATCAGGGAGTGTGGAGGTGTTGGTGTCAACTGAATTTGACGGGGAGAATTTGCTGGAATTGATGGTTGAGTCTGGGATTGCAGTACTAGGGGTGCTGGACGGGGTAGGTTGGTCTATAGGAGCGGCGATCGATGTGGTTTCACGTTGTAGGATGGACGTGGGAGTGACAATGTTGCAGGAAGAGATGCGGGATTCCGGAGCGACTTGACGAGAACGCTTGGAATGAGCGAGTTCTGAAGGCGGTGCTCTAGTACAGTCGATGCTGAGGTGTCCGCGAACACCACAAGTGAAACAGGTACGATTTTCGCGAGGTCGTTCAGGACAGGAATCTCGAGTGTGGCCCATAGCCTTGCAATAGCGGCAATGCTTTGGCATACGGGACCAAGTGACGAGAATACTCGTCTTGTCGTTATAGTCAAGTTTGTACTGTGGACTACAGTCGTTGGAAGTGTCCTGTAAATCAACGAGGACGTGGCCATTACCGCGGAACCATTGGGAAGAAATATCGTCAAGGTGCAATACGATATCGATGACAGTGCCATAACGGGAAAACAACTGCAGGATGGTGTCCCGCGTTTCGACGGGGGACTCCATAGGTACACCACTAAAATTGAAGCGTGTGAGTGTAGTAGAGAAAGTACGAGTGGCCGGGAAAGGGACTTCGTCGATCACAATGGGTTCGGCAATGGCTTTGTTGCAAGTTTCATTGGAATTCAAAGCAATCTCAATCGACAATGAGTGGCCTTGTTCCTTATGTTGAATGGCGTAGCCAACACCATAAGGAAATTGTTGGCGGAGTTTGTTGAGCAAAGGAACGTCCAAATGGCGAAGGTTGGCAGGAACAGTGTAAGTGACGGAGCAGTCAGAGGAACCGGTGGCATAAGACAGAGGAGTGGCAGGGGATAGAGCATCGGTGAAGATTGAAATGTAGGTAGGAGTAGAGGTAGCAGAGGTGGCGGGGCGATTGTTGGAATTGGCATGTCGGGAGGAGGAAGGTTTGAAAACTCGAGGTGCGTGGGTGGGAAGCGTGCCCTGGACAGCATCACGAAAACCAGATGTGGGTGTTGAGATCTCTGTGGCAGATGTACTGAAGAGAACCGTTGGTGTAGAGTTGGGAGAATCCCTAGGGACACCCTCTGTATCCAAGTGGTGAATATTGGAAAGAACCATGAATGCAAGAATTATATTAGGCACGACATACAATTTATTTGATTTGGAGCTTCAAAAAATCATTGACTTTGACATCAACGATATTTTCATGTTAGGCAACAAGTTATTCTTGGCGCTGGCGCAATGAATTCTTATGGTAAGTGGGACAAACAATTCTATGTCACCGCCAAAAATTTTTAGAGAAGATTATTAAGTATCTTACAACAAACTGTATTGTTCACCTTTTTGATAATAAATTGATTAAAAAAATGTCCTTTTTTGGGGTCAAACTGATCTAAAAAAAAATTATTATAAGACTACGTCCAGAATTGGAGTGGAGCTAACCACTATTGTTGTAGGAACGACTGACAACTTATAAATAGTGTTTTTCACAAAACATTAGACAGAAGTCCTGAGATCAATGAAATCCTGAAATGATAGCAACCATATTTGTAACTACTCTACTTGTAAGTTTATTCAAGATATTCACCTCACTTTTGATCAGCAATTTACTCAAGCTTACCATCCTTTTCGATCATGATGGATCTACAATTATGTTACTGACAAAGTCTTTCTTTAACAGAATCGGTGAATTTCATCGTATGTCTCGAGGACGAAGAACTTTAGTCTCTATCTCTTTCCTGTTATTGACCGTCGTAGCTGATATCCTACTGCCCTGGACTTCAACTATTTATTTCAAGTTTGCCAGAATTAGCAGTGAACCAACAGCAGTTCGTCCTACGTTTTTGCATCCTTCATACTTCTCTTTGCCCACTAGCCCTAATTTCAACTATAATAGTACGACTCAGTATGGGCAAGCCGCAGCTCAATACTTACTCCCTGAACTTACAAATGATAGTTCTAAATGGGTCGATTCTACCACAGCAAGGATTTATGGCCCTTTGTCTGGTCAACAATTCGATGAGAAAAAAATTAGAAAACGATTAGGATACCAACCTCCGGGACTCCTTTATTGCCAACATACGATTTTGTCGAGTTGCAATATTACTCAGCCGATCGAGATCTCACAGTTAGTTAGTAAATACGGCTCATTGCTAATGTACATAGCAAATTCGGGAGATGACTACAACATCGTATCAGGCTTTGGGCAGTATTTTACAGGCTATCTTAATAATTTGCAATATTATGTTAATATGGTGCTCGTTGACCTTCAGCAGGGTTTCTTTTGGGACGGAACTGACATGGCCGCATATAATTACACTCGTACAACCTTTAGCATATGGGATGCTGAAGCACTCAACTTAGTAAAGTCTTATGAAATCTTGCCTGATGTGGTTTTCATGAATCTTAGCGGACAAAACATTCAATCAAAGTTCTCACGACATGACGACGTTGCGTATATGGCGACTTGCGTCAATGATAAACTGTACTACGGCGCGGTTATGTGTGTAATTGAAACACTAATGACCTACCACGTCCCTGTTGCAGGTAACCGAATAGACATGCTTCAAATTAATGAATATGATGCCTCCTTCGCTACTCATAGTCTGCATCAACTTGCGAACGACCTCAGTCAGCCATCCAATCGTACAACAAAGTATTACATAACAGATCAAGTTAGGAAATATAAGATCCCCGACGACTCTTATACCGTAATCAGAGAATTTGAAACTGCAATAAGCAACAGGAGCAGATTTCTAGAATTGAAAGGAGCCACAGCCTACCTATTTCAGAATGATACATTTCTGTTGGTAAATAACCAGCAATATAGGGTCGGCTATTCAATCACGGGATGGATAGTTGCTACAGCAATGATAGCGTTATTAGTTGTTGTCTTATATATTTTCTCACACTATAACCGTAATATACAACTGATCTCGAGATCACCACAAGCAATTATGGCATCTGCCACCATCCCTAGCTTACAAACTCGCTCCGGTGGAATTCCTCCAGTTACGCTTGCATTGTCAATGACGCACGATAAAACACAAATATCATTAGTTGACATTAGTAAACCTCCTTTGGAAGAGGATGATAAGGAGTACATTTTAAATGAGACAATATTAGCAAACTCTAAAGATTTCTCCCAGCCGGCTAGTGACGACAATCTTCATTATGAATCTGCCTATATTGTCAACAACAGGAGACAAGCGGACTTTTCTAGGAGCTATATGATGAAAAGACCTACGACTCTGACACCCAGCGACTCGGCTACGCGTTACAATCTATAGTGTGAGGCGATGCTAGACTGATTGAGCTCTATTAAATACTAACCGGCGTACTACCTGTTGAGGAAAAGCATATCTTCTGTAATGTCTCTACACCTTGATGGATGAAGGAGACAACAATAAGCAATAATAAATTTTACTTTGATTTATAAGTTCTACTCTTTCATTGTTCTTATCTTGTTTGTGTGGCTTCCATCACCTCGATATATTACTTCTAATATCTGGATAAATACATTTTTTTTTTTGGTATCTCGCTCTATATCATTAACTCACTGATAGTTCTTATCCCACTGGGCCTTCAAAAGTGGATAAGCAAATATTCGTTGACATGCTCAAAATATGATATTATTGACGAGTACTTCATCAAAAAGGAATCCAGAAGGACAGTGTTACATGATGGAAACGTTCATGAGGTATTGGCTAAACTGCACAAAGAAAATCACCTTGGATGGAAAAGTTCATATTATCTAGCCCAACAGCAATTTATCTACAACAAATTATCTAAAACTGGTAAGGAATTGATTCGTGAATGTATAATGTATTAGATGAGAGCTCACCCAGTCTTTAGATGGAAGTAATCTAGCAAACTCTATCAAGGCTCTTAACAAATCTTTCTTCGTGGTTGGTTGTGACTCTGTTGGACTTCTGGAAATAACTTTACTAGAGGATCGACATATCCTCACTGGTATTTACTATCTCACTAGATGGCCCATAGCTCAAGCTGTACCGAATATGAATGGAACAACTACTTGTAATTTTGATACTCTCAAATTGTCTTGTTATATGGCATGTTCGCCTATATTTTAACGGATCGAGATTCTATTTTTTGCTTGGTATATATTAAATCCTTTATGAAACTTGGGTGCAAATCTGTCACAACTACTTCGTATTAACCACAGACAAATGGGTTATGTGAAATACTGAATTAAACTCTATGTGATACTATTGCCAACATGGAGTCACATGTTCATCATCTGTTGTCGCTATCATCCATCTTTCTGGTCATTCCTAGCCGATTTCACGTCGATCTAAAGACCTTTATTCCTGACAACGTTCGTATGGATATAATCAACGCGTTCAAGCAGAAATTTAGTATCGAGCAGCAATGCTTCAATTTGGATATTATCAAATCTCTGTTTGATATAATACAGGTAAAAAGATAAACGGAAATAGATAATAAGCATTCTTCCTGTTACTGATTATTTTTGCTCGTTATTTTTAGGAAATCCGGACACGTAAGCTTGCACGCGACGTTGCAGTCATTCGACTACTATCACTTTAATCATCAACCCTGTCTCGAGAATATAAAATCGTCAAGTCATTAGCATCGTTAGTCCAAAAGCTTCCCGATAATAGCATCAGCGGCAAGATCATGGAACAGGAGCTTATTACCCGTTATCTTGAACCTGTCTTGTCATCCTTGCTGGACGATCCTGCCGAAGACGCCTTTTTCCGGTGGACTGCAACAATCAACGAAGAGTGCAGGTCAGCCAATGCGATAGCCATCAGCAAAAAGCGGTCAGATTCTTGCATCAGCTACTTGGATGAATGTTCCTGGGGGCCAATGCAAGGATTTGGCGAGATCAAGTGCCATGGTGAAGCCGATAACAAGCATGCCATTGGGAAAGATTTGCTGCGCCTTGGCATTTTTGCCAAAAATGCAATCGACACTCACAACCTGGACAGCATTCTCGTCTTCCAAGCCATTCGGCGGCGTGTTTTCTTTTACATTGTCACGCTCGAAAATGCTGTCATGTATGTTATGTTTGCGATAGGGGAAGTGAAAGTATCGGCAAGATTACTAGGCCTGGCATGCTATATTGAACAAATCGACGTGTTGCTCGATATGTTATACATCTACGATCAGTTGTGTCATACTGCTGACAATGATCGCTCTGTTACTTTACAACAATGAAGACGAAAAACTGTCTCCACTTTCGAATACAACTGTATGCTCGTTAATTCCCGCAATCGCAAACGACCTTCTGTCACTACTCACCAATACAATTGAACCTTTCGTTCTCCTTTATTTCTTATCTTTCCTTTTTTTTTTATCTTTTTACCCATTTTCATCTTTTACCTGTTCTTTTTTTTTTTTGTTCCTTCTCCAAAATAAAATTTGTTTTTCTGATCAAAAAGCTTTTCAATGAATGCAAACAACATCACCAATCTGCGGCATCTGGAGACACATTAGAAAACCTTGTTCAACTTGCCTACATCCTTTATTTTCCATTATGGACGTTCACTAACAAGTAAAGCAGAATTTTATTAAAAATTTCCATGTGTTGCCAAAGCGAACCATGATGACGCTGTCAATAATACGGTGGCCCGCTGCCCAACTGACAGGCAGGACACGATTAGCCACGAAAAGATCATCCGTGTTAAGTGCTTTACATCAAAACCGTTGACCTTGCACCGATCTTCATCATTTGGTACACGAATATCCATCTGTAGTTTTTAGTGTTCTGCTGTCGACTCTGAAGTTAAAATATGAGTGGCAATAACAGGTGTGTTTGTGTTACTGGTGGCAGCTGTCGTATCTTCACTGTTCGTGCCAGTACCACTATTGCAAAATTAAATGAACTGTCAACAATCACGGAGCAAGCAAAAAAAAAAAAAAAAAAAAAAAAACTTACTAGTTAATCACATGCTACTCGCAATGTACAGCCATTTTGACAAATGATTTAAAGTGACAATGGCAAGATGGGCAACCATAGTGAATCGACTTTACTTCTTCCCTTGGAACAAATATCACATTGTTTTTCACTGGTTTGCCTGGTTTTGCCGGGCGAAGTTGAGTACCATGACCATCCAAATGTGCCAACAGCACTTGTTTCCTGGAAAGCTCGGACGCTTGGCAGATAAAGCAAGTCAGCAGCAGATGTATTTTGTTTTCTAAAGGCGTTGCATGGAGATGAGAAAAGTAGGCAGAAACAGAAAAAAAAAAAGAACATCTGACTTAGCCAATCATTTTGTTTCCATTCAATAATATTTTGACCAACAACCTCTTCTTTTTTCCTTGTGAACCTGGCCAAAATTTTGGTCATATTTCTTTTGTGGTGTTCTCTTGTTGAGACACTTGAATTATTGATCAATGCATATAAAATATGATAAAAACCGTTAGTTAATTACTTACCTGATACTGCTTACCTCATTCGTATCGCTGCATTATTAGCTTTGATGAAGTCGTCAGTGGCCATTACATAGGCTCTTTACTTCGACATTTATCCCAGCAGTGGTAGGAATGCGAAAGGAATCCTTTGAACTGACTTTTCTCTACCATTTTGCAGGATTCTGTAATTCTTTTTGATAAAGTATCTTCCTGCAAAAACCTATGGCGGTTAATCTTACTTTTCGCTGCTACCAGAACTGTTCTATAGGGTTAAGCTCAGGGGAGTAAGCAGGAAGATACACGCATTTGTATCCTCGATATTCAATATACTTCTTTATGTTTTCATGTGTATAAATAGGGACATTATCCATGATTATATAGTGTCCTTTCATATGTGGACGTTTGTCCATTTCATCAAGAGTCATTTTCAAGAAATTGATGTAGTGGTCCGTTACAGTACCCGGGCTTATGTACCCATCAGCCTTTCTCTTCTTAGCTAGTCTTGGTTTTGTACACCAACAGTAATCAAACCAGCTGCAGAGATAGCGCCCAATATTGACATTTTGTCTGCTCTTGTAGTAGGCCTGGTAACAATCGCACGAGTACCTTTTTCGGACCAAGCTCTAGAGCGTCTCATATTGATATAAAAAGCAGATTCGTCAAGAAACACGCAATTCGTGAGGAAGTTCATGTCTGTGTTTTCCCACTTACAAGCCTAATTGTACTGATCCTCAATCTTCGCTGGACTGTTTCTTTCGACAGAATGGAAATCTGCTTTTTTCAACAAAAGGTTGCATTCGTTTCTCATAAAGCTAAACAGTGCTGCGTGACACTTTCAGATTATTGAATCGTTTCAATATATGTTCGGCTACTTCAACAACAACAGCAGCAGAGGGGTTAGCATCAACTAAATTGATGACAGCCGTTTTGTGTTTTTCGGTCAAGATACACTTTCAACCTACTTTTTTATAACCCTCAAAAATGTTATCAGGGCACATATTATCTCAAATATTTCCCATAAAAAATTTAAAGTTTAGACTGTGGTTCTAGGGTGTACCTATGTAATGCGGGTCGAACTAACCCGGACCGGAAAATTTGATAACGTATAGTCTTAAAGCAAAAAAAACAGTCACTTGAAGCTAAGTGCCTTTATTCTGAATTGTGCAAGGACTGTTTTCCTAAACAGGTTGTGCAATCGAATTAGGGTCTCTGATCTATATATGGTATATGGTGTAACAAATGTGCACCCAAGTGAATGTGATGATCAATTTTCAAGTTATCCCTGGCTGAAAGGTTATAGCCTCTTAGGACGCTATACCGATGTTGATAACTTTGTATCTGATAAAAATATATTAGAATTTTCCATTTTTCTTGTACTATACACTATTGTAGTGAAAGAAGACAAACAGTAAATATTTTTTTTGTACCACGCCAGTTAGAAAATGAACTTCTGCGTAACAATCTATTTGAAAACGGAGTATCAACTCTTTTGCTTGAAAACCAAAAACAACACAAAATCATAAAAACCAAAAAACATATAAATACCCTCATATTGTAACGAAAATGGCAATAAGGATACACAGAGATTAGCCGAGTCAAGTCAGAAAGATAAAAAAAATTAAAAATATAAAAAATGTTAAAAAGATAAAAAAAGTTGAAAATATAAAAAAAGTCAAAAAAATAAGAAAAGCTAAAAAGAAAACAAAAAAATATTATTCATATATATATACCATCTTTTTGTGAAGAAATTGTCAGTCAGTTTAAATAAATCATATATTTTTACTCAATAATTAACAAACTTTAACAAGAAAGTCCCTGTTCACTTAAACTTTTTACTCTATTTTAACTTTTATCAAGAAACATCGTATTGATCTTACAAATAAGATCTGGTGGTCACTACTTAACAAGCATCTGCTTAAATTCTATATAAAACAACAACTTGCAAGGCTATCTTAACCTTACAATCAAGCTTCACAAGCAAACTTAACTCAAATTAACTCACTTACAACAAGCCAATCTATATAAAATAACAATATCTTATCCCTATTTTTACTTCACTTCACTTCACTTTACTTTTCTTTATTACAGAATATTATATTCTTTTTATCTTTTCTTTATTTTATAAACCAATAAAACCATCAAGCGTTCAATTGAAACCCTTTGGTCTGTGTTCTATTCAAAATACTGAAGTCCCTTGAAGCTAAATCAACTTCATTGTAAACCTATTCCTAAACCTCAAGAGTTTAGCCTATTTTAACAAGTTTGATCTACTTAATAAGATCTGGTGGTCACTACCGACAATACTTATTTACTTACAAAAGTAAACCCGCAAACAAGCTATATACATAAAAAAGAAAAATTTACAACATTAACACCAGCAATGGCTGCGGTTTGTGATTTTTTAATTTTGAACCTTATTCTTTTTTGAACTTTATTTCGAAATCAAACTTTATATCGAAATCAAACCTTATATCAAAATGAAACTTTATTTTCCTTTGTCTATAGAATAGACAAGTTTTTATTTTTATTTTACGACACTTATCTTAAATATATTTTATCCAATAAATCAAGTATCTTTATCCCTGAATCTTTTGGTATAACACTCTTAAAATACAAGCAAGCCAAGTCCCTTGAAGTCAATTATCTTCATTGTAAACATTCTTAAAACTCTTATCAAGTTACCTTATTACAAACAAGTTTGATCTACTTAACAAGATCTGGTGGTCATTACCGACAATACTTATTTACTTAAAAATCTAAACTCGCATACAAGCAAAGAAATTACAGTGTTTCCTCATCCAACAGCTGTTCTCTTTTGAGTTTGCTTTTGCAAACAGACCAAAATTGCTCAATTGGATTGAATTCAGAAGAGTAAGGAGGTAGATATACACATCCATAGCCGCGGCTTTCAATATGTTTTTGAATGTCTTTATGCGTATGGATGGGTGCGTTATTCATTACCAGATAATGCCCGCGAAATTGTTCATGACGATCCATTACATCCAAAATACTGCTTATAAAGTTGAAGTAATGGTTAGTAACTGTATCACCATTATTGTTCTCTTTCGCTTTTGTTCCTCAATTTACTTTTCTCTTTTTTGACGGAGCCAGTGCTCGGTGATATTTTACACTTATATTCACAACACCGAAAGGAGAAATGGCACCTAGAGTAGTAGTGGCCATTGCTCTTATTTTGGGCACCTTTACAGCTGCGCGACTTCCTTCTTTGAACCAAGAAAGGTTCCTCTTAAGATTTATATGGAAGGCTGCTTTGTCTATGAACACACAATTGCTTGTGAAATCCAAATCAGTCTCCATTCGTAGTGCTGCTCAATTTTTTCAGGTGTATTTCTCTCAACAGGTTGCAGATGCGCTTTCTTGAAGGTAATCTTACACTTTTGTCTAGCAAACTTATAGAAGCCATTTCTAGTGGTTTGAAAATATCCGAACTTTTCAGTCAAAGCATCAAGCATATCTTCTAGTACAACAGAGTTGATGTTCTCGTCCGCCAACTGAATCATGTAATTGTTTTGCTCATCTGTTAGAACAGGAGGTCTACCGACTGATCTTCCACTACCAGGCGGCCTTTGAATATATTCCTGTGGATCTTTATTGTTCTTTGAAACACATTCCTGTGCTGTGCGCACGTTAATGCTGAGTTTCTGAGCGGCAGTTCTAACACTCATTCCTTTTTCCTCAACAAGAAAAAAAAGCTGCTCCTTCTCAACATCCTTATAATGCTTGTATGAGCCTTTTTTATCATCCATTTGAGGATTTTCAGCGGATGGATTATTTCTCTCTTTGGCTTTCTTAGATGGCTTCAAATCAATATAGATGTCAAAATTTGTCACTTTTCAATCGGGTACATTTCGCTGTCTACTTCCATTTGAATATCCATTATTTCATTTCCGTTGTTGTCGTATTGGTTTCCTAAGCCGTCTTCGTAAACAATATTATCCATTTTTTTTATGATTAACGTGAGAAAGAAAAGGTTTTTTTTTTCATGGTTCTTTCGTATAAAAATCATTACCCAAGTTCAAACTCAGCTAACCCTGGGAAGAACGCACCCAACAATTCAAACTATGCTTGGACCAAGGTCGTTACGAAGAATATCTCATCTTTGAAACACCCTCCTCCTGGCAACGATTACCGAAATCGAAAACACCGTTCTCCTGTCGCTTCTCGTCGCAGCAGCGTTGCATCTGCGGATTCGTTATTTAGCAATGTGTCTATTGCCCAACATCCCTCAACCATCCGTCCATTTATAAAAGGAATGGAAAAGCACAGTATTTTAGTGGATGTTACTGATGTGAAAGATGCCGAATTGTTAAAAAAGGCATTCCAAGAATTTAATAAAGTTGAAAGTGAGAATGAGGACGGCGATGAAGACTACCTTGGTCGCTCGTTAATTAAGCGTACCTATCTGAATCGCACATTCATTGAAACGCAATGGACCCTAGGTAGCCGAGGCTATACCACTATTTTGAATGATGGTATCACTTTGTCCGATGGCACCTTTGTGAAAGGGTATAAAAGTCTTCCTTCTGATGCCAAAATCGTCCGTTTGAGACTTGAAAGATTACCTCTCCGCCCTGTTAAGAAGTTGACAAAAGAGATGGAAGCCAGGCTTTCTTGCTTTGGCGAAGTGCTTGACCTTGGCTTGATTAAATCAGGAGGTTGTAACGTTGGTATTGGCTATGCCACGCTGAATATCGACCCTGTTGAGAGCCCACTTGAACACCTGGGAAAACTTCAGAGAGTGATTGACTGGGATGACGGCGAAGGCGACATTCGTCATGTATATCTGCAATGGGATGAGATGCCTCCCTTCTGCCGTATTTGCCAGAAAGAGGATCATTGTAGAGCCGACTGCCCTGACCTGAAAAAGTACTTGGAGTGCTACAACTGTAACAAGAAGGGGCACATGATGCGTAACTGTCCCCGCAACAACCATATAAATCCGGTCGTTGCTCCCAATAAGAAAAAGAATATTGCAGCACCCACTAAGGCCACGCGTAAGGGGGAGGTTGCTCGCCAAATCATTACTCGGCCAACCAGTAGCGGTGACCAACAGCAAACAGCTGCACCGGTTAATGGTCTCCAGACTGGTTTACGCTCAAACAATGCTGACACACACCATCCTACGAATACGGAAGATGCCGACATGTCAGAAAACGACATAATTAATACGGAAAAGGAGGATGATCCTATGAACGGCACGACAGGTTCTGATCATCCTAACAGAGAGTCTAACAAGATTAGAACAATTGAAAGCGACGATGAAGATCTCACAACCCTTTGCCGCGATCTAGATAACCGACCGACCAAACACCCTAGAGTGGATTTGAATAAGGATGTTACAAACTCAAAGACCGATCAGTGTGATAGTATAGAATCACAAGCTTCCAGTAACTATGAGGATACCGGAGGCAACAGTTCAACCAACCGACAATAATTTTAATGTTATTACACAATAACATTAAAATTGCCACACTCAACTGTCGTGGCCTCACCAAAATAAATCAAGAAAAGAAACAAAAAAAATTCATTCGCTTCCTTCGCAACTCTGGTGTTGATATCTTGGTTCTTCAAGAAACTCATGCCAGCAATATGATCATTCAAGACTCGTTTAATATGCAGTTCCAAACACATTCAAGTACTTGGACCAAACACTGCGGTATACTCTCCTTAAATAAACATTATTCAGTTTCTACTAATTGTGTAGGAATTGATGGTAGATTCATTTTATCGAGCATCGTGCCTTCTATTCACTATGCTTCCTATGACAACACTACCAATAACCAACAAACAATCCTTCAGATCTTAAATATATATGCTCCAGCTGTCCGCCAAGAAAGAAAACTCTTCTATGCACAACTAATGGACACTTCAATAATACGCAACCTATTACGTGATACCATCGGTCATTTATTCATTATGGGCGATTTCAATCACACTTACAGCTCTTCCTCCACCATTCTCCCAACTGGTACCACGCGGGAATGGATAGACTGTTTGCAGTTGCACTACCACGATTGTTTTGAACATGATAAACTGGCTACCTTTCGTAGGGGTGAACACTTTTCTACCATTGACCATATATTTTGTCGACCCGATACCTCGCTCAATGTCAAGGAAAAACACCAAGGTTTTCTCAACAGTGATTGGACAGATCACTCAATGTTGGAAATCTCGTTTATGTTCAATATCCCTGATCAAGGACCCGGCACATGGAAAGCTAACCCTTTCTTAGCCAAAAACATCCACTTCAAACATGCTTTTCAAGATCATCTACAGTATCTCCAATCACAGTTACCTTCACAGGCCGAGTACCTAGCTGATCGAGAAATCTGGGACTGGATCAAAGTTCAAGCCAAGACGTTTATCCGAACTTTTCAACTGCAACAAAACAATTGGCGGAAAAAGCAACTGAATAAGCTACAAAAGAAGCGTAATCGAATTTTGAGGACCTACAAGCACTTCAACATTCTGAATACAGTCTTGCCAACTATTGAACAGCAAATTGGATCTCTTCAAGATCAAATATCCGAGATTGAATGTCTTAAAGCTGGGAAATTCTGGAGAGAGAACAATGAAAAGTCCCCTGGCTTCTTGAAAAGGTTGATTAAGACTCGAGAAAGTCAAAGGTATATACCAAACTTAACCGACCCAGTAACGGAGACTATGTGTTCCTCCAAAGAAGAGAAGATGAATATTGTGGAAGCGTTTTATGGTCAGCTGTACGATCCAGATCCTGTCGATGACTCTGCGATGATCTCCATCTTGACTCACATCCCCGATTCGTGCAAACTTACTGACACTCAAAAAGCAACCTTGACGGAGCCGATTACGATCGAGGATGTACTCCTTTATAGCAAACGCTCGCCAAAAAAAAGTAGCCCTGGCCCAGACGGCTTGCCCTATGAAATCTTGAACTTGATCGTGGCATTCGAGCCTTTCCACTCGTTGATCTGTCGCGTCTATAACGATGCCTTAGACCACGGTGTATTTCCAGCTACTTGGGACGAATCACTGATGAGCTTACTCCCCAAAAAAGGAGACTTGACTCAAATGAAAAATTACCGTCCGATTTCATTGGTAAATACTGATACAAAGATATTTACTCGGCTTGTCAACAGCCGGCTTATGCGTGTCTCTCGCAAGATTGTCAATGAGAATCAACTTGGCTTCATACCTGGTCGCTATATTGCAGAAAATGGAATGATCACTCAAATCATAATGGAACACGCCGCCTGCCAATCTTCCTCTGACGATAAGAGCCTAGCCTTACTACTAGATCAGGAGAAAGCGTATGATCGGATCAATTTACATTACTTGGAGCAAGTCATGCTTACTTGGGGCTTTCCAGCTTCAATTGTGAACAGCATCATCACCATGCTTGCCAACAACCGTATCAAGATCAACGTTAATGGGTTTACCTCAGCTGATGTTTTTAAACGAAGAGGCTTGAAACAGGGCGACCCCATATCACCCATCCTGTACAATCTTGCTTTGGAGCCATTTTTAAGGTCAGTCCTACAAGACTCTACCTACTCTGGCTACATTATGGCTTTACAACCTCATCTTGTTACTGGCGGCTCTACTGATGCTTCGGTGAACGTCAAGATCCTTTGCTATGCTGATGATACGCTCGTATTCATCAAGAACTTACAGGATCTCTCCAGGTTAAAACATCATATAGAAGTTTATAGTCGATCTTCTAATGCTCGCATCAATTACAACAAAGTGGAAACCATCTCGCTATCAGGTCGCGACCACTCTAGCTATTGGGGGCGAGATCTAACTGATATGAATATACCTCGAATTCATCTACCAACAAATCCAGATCCTATCGTGTATCTTGGTTTCCCATTAATACAGTCCAGCCTCCAACGTCGCACATTCATGTCTCAGTTTACCAACAAGATCAAACAGATTGCCTTACTGCACTCAACTCGCTCCTTATCGATACTTGGTCGAGCAACAATTGTCAATTCTCTGCTACTCTCTATGTGCTGGTATCTGTTCCGGGTAACTCCCATAACTAAATCAGATATCTCCAAAATTCGCTCAGTAGTATCCAAATTTATGAACCAAGGAATCTTCCCGCGGATAAAATGGACCATATTGACACTTCCAAAGCATCTTGGTGGTCTTAACCTGATTGACCCTCACATTCAGCAAGCTGCCTTATACTTTCGATGGATCCAACCACTATTGGTTACCAGACAACGATCTCGTCCTTCGAAAGTTACAAGATTGTTACGAATACACTTGAAAAACACGTACAACACGCAGCACCATGAAATACCTCTTTTGTTTCAAGATGGACGGAAGTCAACTCAACTTCGTTTATTCAACATTTGCAACCTGCTAACCAAGTCAATTGATTTAATTCCAAGGAATTTCAGCACAATGGAGCTCAATCCACACGCATGTTTACTATTGCCCATCCAAGACATTTTCATGCATCCTGAACAACGTTTCAAGTTTCCT
The DNA here is from genome assembly GCA_024220505.1 of Rhizopus arrhizus. Lineage (NCBI taxonomy): Eukaryota > Fungi > Mucoromycota > Mucoromycetes > Mucorales > Rhizopodaceae > Rhizopus > Rhizopus arrhizus. Next base: position 386,471 of record JAKZZE010000022.1, read on the forward strand.
TCGATCTGTGGTCAGATGAAAGTACAAGATCTATTTCAGTACAATCAGCAAACACACACGATTGCAAGAATCCCACATGCTGATATGGACAACCGATTTAAACGAGCTGCCAACAAAATCTTCCGTGGTGTCGAAGCCAGCAAGTTGTTCCTCAGTTACTTCTTTGGTAAACATTGCATACCAGATGCATCTCGCCCTCAACAAATAGATACATCTATCGACGAGGATCCACCACAGCTCAGCTTTACCCCATTCGTCGACTGCTTGCAATTCACACTTCCTTCCACCAAAAGCTTCACCGATGTGACAACAAAAATATTTCGCAAAACCTGCAACCAACTCAACACTGCACCAAAATACTTGACAGATATTCTTCCTCAGCGCTGGTTGGCCTTTTGGAGTCTTTATCTTACTGCAACACAACGAAATGTTATTTATCGGCTTATCAACAAAAAAATACCGCATAAAGATATACTTCACAAATTCTTTCCCGACAAATTCGATACTCCTAATTGTTCATTTTGTGCATCTACTATCGATTCCTTGCAACACTTTCTCTTCGATTGCCCTGTCAAACAAGTCGTTTGGCAAGGTCTTGTTCGCGAATTCCTATGGCCAACAGTGGACACGCAAGATATTTTTAAAGCTTTTACCACATTAGACTACTACTCTGTTTCCTACTGTCAATCCTCCGATATCACCGCAGAATCAGTCCTCATCATTGCCCTTGGCCAAGTTTGGAAATGCCACTGGCAAAGCATTTTCAACCAACAACCGTTCTTGTCAAGCACTGTACTACAGGCTATCCGCAACAATGTCCAACAACACATCGCTGAAGAAGGTGACCTCGACTAGTACCCCTCTATCAACCTTATCTTTCTTTTTATTGTACGCATTCTTTTATTATCATTAACTCTTTTAATTTGCGCCCGCCTCTTACCGAAACCAATCATTTTGGGTAACGCGGAGCAATAAATAAAAACCTTTAAAAAAAAAAAAAAGAAAAGGTTTTTTTTAGAAAATACGCTAAATTAATTTTACTTGGTATGTGATTTTTTATTTAAAAAGTTCGCTAATTTTTTTTATAAAATGCGCGAATAATTTTTCCACATAGTGTACCTTTCGGACTTGAAAAAAGAACATTACATTGAAGCAACACAAAATGTGACAGCAATTTATAAAGCAAACAGGCTACGCACAACTGCAAGGTCAGCCATAGAAATCTACAACAATCTCCTTTACATTATCGAAGAAGGTGGAAAAGAGGAAGACGTGCGACAAATTCTGAAAAAAAAGACACCTTGCCATTTATGGGTTCGCGACAGGAAAAGAACTGGATGAGTACGCCAAAGACCTCATCATGAATGCTTTTAGACTCCCTAACAGCCTCCAATCCCTTGAGGACGAAGACAATGACGAAAAAAGACATGAAGTTCTCTCTCGATATTGTTGGGAAGATTTAATAAGCCACATATGAAAAAATCATCCTTTGAGGTGCCATAAACAAAACCTTAGGAGGATATGGATCGAAGTAGAGAGGATTTAGTTATGGATACCAAAATGGGACCGACCGAGGAAAACCTTTTTTGGTCGAGGATGGGAAAGGCCTGAAAATATTCCGTTAACAACCATCAACCATCAGCGATACAACACGACCAGCAACGACGATCAATAACGCCAATATTGTCAACAACAAAATAAAAAAAAATCAGAATATACAAAAACAGAATACTACAGTATTCCACAAGACAATATCACTCCAGATGATTGTTTGAATTAGTTCTTAAAGAATTGACAAAAGATCACAAAACATAAATAACCCTTATTAGTTCTCAAACAAGGTCACAGATTTCAACTCCAAAAGAAGTCAGTTTTATGAAGGCAAAAATCGTTCAAATAGTCAATAAATGATCAAAAAACGGTAAGCAAATTTATTGGAAAATTTTGTTGGACTTAGATAATAAAGAGATCATGAATACAAAACGATTGATATCTTTCACAATTTTTCACGAACAAGATACGGCTTACTCTCAATTGCAAAAAGATCAACGAGCATCACCAATTCTACCACTTCAAGATGGAAGATGGTCCAGCTTTGCGAGAACTGATAGTGTAGAAGAATCTCATAGCCAAGGATGGCTATGTTGCGATACCAATGCATCACGAATCCAGGCAATTTCTACCGTTCCAACATGAGGAGAATACTTCTCAATACCGTCCTATCCTGTTTGGAATGGGTATGGCCACTAGAGTATTTTCCAAACTTATGTGATTTGCACTCTCTCATTTGCGAGGGAAATGAATACGAATCATATATTACCTAGACAGTATTTGTGTTTTGGTTAAGGCGAAGAAGGAGTCCAAATAGACCACCCATGCGATTATTACCCACTTACAAGGAATATGGGAAACTGAAAGTGGATGCGCTCGCAACAAGGACCAAATCTCAACTACAGGCGTTCTAGAGCCATTAACCAGATCTAGAGGCAGCAGTAACGGATGTGTTCAGCCAAATATGGTCAACCATAGGTTTTTATCTTCATCCGTCATAAAGATTGATATCATCGGTACTACGGAAGTTCAAGAGCGATCAAGCAAAGAAAGCAGTTTTCACAACACCAAATTGACCAACACAATTTTGTTGGTCTCTTCTCATACAAAGCACCAGAACAACGCTAGCCATAATAAGATTGAACAAATATTGGAGTTAGGCCGCCTGGTTGTTATACAACAGTATCAGAGCTCACAAAGAATAAATGCAAAGGTTATGGAGTTTATCAAGAAAGCGAACCATTTTTCTACAAGAAAGAGCTATAATCGAAATGGTCCCAATGGTGTAGGAACAAATCATTATCGCACTTATCATTGGTTATGTCCTTGAACTCTTGGTAGAGTATTTAGTTGACTGTCAACGTATGTCATATTCAACATTAAATGGACATTGAACAACGATCGCATCGACTTTCAGGATTATTTACCCACAACAACCATTAATTGCTACATGTCCGCTGGTTTTATAATCTTTTATGGCGAAAAGACGCTGAGAGACAGAAATCCCAAACACTTCAAAAGAGATCTTTGATGTCATGATTCGTATTAATCATATTGTCAGGTGAGGTACTGCTGCTTCACTGGAACTCTATGCTTTGCAGTTGAAGACTATTTTGTTAATCATGATTGCGACCACGCTTAGACATAAGTAATATTCAATTCAGAGACGTGGTATTCATAATGGATAATAGAGAAATACACCAACGGGAGTCACTCTCATCGCTAGACATCCAAAGAGACTAACACAAAGACATCGAAATTGATAATCAAGAACGGTATCCTATTTTTACTCTTTGGATATTCTACAACTTCATCAAAGATTGGGTATAACATATGTTAAAAGATCACATGTTGTTCTTGGTGAATTGGCTAACAACGATAATTCCACATAGCAATCAGCACAGCTTGACACAATTGCGACATGATTAAAGAAGAAAATGAAAAAAACGGGGTATTGACGCCAACATTTTTTCTATTTATTTACTGAGATCAGCTTCAAGCTCAAAAGCTGTCCAAATGGGTGCTCCCATTAATCAAGTAAAAATACATACCAATTGGAGTTTGAATTCAAATGCTTGCAAATGAACATCATAGAAGGCAACTTTATACTGATCATACTAAAAAGGAACCCACATCTAGAATTGGAGTGGAGCCAACTACTATTGTCGTAGAAACAACCGACAATAAAAGTAAAAAATGCGTAAGCACATAATTGACAGAAAGCCTTGGATTTTATTTAAAAATAATTATTTTAGCAAAAATAAAATCAGGAAGATAGGTCTAACTAATCACTACCGCTATCGCTATCGCTCTCTTCTTCACTTTCAGAATATTCTTCAATAATAGTTGCTTCTTTTTGTACTGTTACTTTCTTCTTATTTCTTGATTTTTCTTCTTTTTCTTTTAATTTTTTCATAATAAGTCCACTGCGAGCACCAAATGATTTTTCCCATTCTGTCTTCACATTTTTATATAATTCTATAGTAAATCTAGCATCTTCTACCTAGTAATAGGTAATCAGCTTCTTTTTACATATTTTTACGCTATTATTTGACTTACAGATGAGTGACTTCCTGCTTGAATAGAAATACCCAGTACTTCTTTGACTAACATTTTCAAACCAGGGCTTTTGCCTTTTGCTAATTTACGAAAAGGTTTATAGCGAGACGTATCACGTATTAAGAGAGTAGGATGGGATAACATCAAAACTTTCAAATCATTATATACAGCATGTCCTACTAAAATACGGTTTTTGATTATGGTTGCCACTTTTTCTTGAGCTTCTTTAAATGTGATTGCTAACTTATGTCAGTTATTATTGGGAAAAGTGTAATCTTTTAAAAAGTTATTTACCTTCGTCACTTTCCAAATGTTTTGGTTGAATGCCACTTACATGTGTACGATAGTCTGTTACTTTTTCCAAAGGCTTCACATAGGCGTCTAATAACACAGCACCGTTGAAGTTAACAATGGATACTCTGGCCAAGGCTGAGTCCAAACCACCGGGCCCAACACCCACCATTTCACAGTCAATAGCTACAAATTTCCCCAATCTACAAGCATAAAGTGTTAAATATTGTCAACAGCTGTATAGTTATTTCTTTTACTTTGAATCAGCCGTATTCATCTTCTCTACCAAGATCTCTTTACTTATCGTTTTTTTGGTTTTGTTTCCATAAACGTTTTTCAATACTTCTTCTTCAATATCATCGCCAAACCACAGGTCATCCTTTTTGGGTATCTCCGCCTCTTTCTTTGTCTCTTTCTTTAAAGCCTTTAATTCTCTATAAAAAAAATACAACTGAACAATTGTAACTAAATCGATTTTGCAATGCACTCTTACTCTAATTTTCTTTTTTTGTTCCCTTTGTAATTTGGACTTATTTCGAATTCATTCGTCTTTCTCTTTTTTGCTTCATTTTTAGAGGTAATCGTCTAAAGATCAAAAATAATATGAATGTCAATTGCAGCATTCTATAATCTTTCATTAACTTACAGGTAAAAGTTTTTTCCAGTTAGAAGAAGGAGCAATTGCTGGTGATTTCTTTGCTTTGTTTCCACTTTTTGCCATTTCTATTTTTGATCGAGAAAGAAAAAGTATAATTGACCGTGGCTTATCAGTAGTGTAACTTGGATTATTTCATATTCCGATACCAACACAGTAAACAATTATGCAGTACAGATTCTCGTTAGAGGTCTTTTTGAACTATCCTTTTCTGTTATTTTTGTTTTTCTTCATATTCTGTCAATTTCTCACATAAAAAATAGTAGAAGAAATGTTTATAGGATATCTGCTACTAACAATAACGACTTTTTTCTTTTATCGTGCTGTTCAGCAAACCCACATTTTTGATATTGTGCTTAAACGAAATAATGGCTTGGACGAATGGATATCCAAGCAAATGAGCATTAGTTTTAAAACTATTCTTAAAAATATTCATCCCCCAGGTACCACTCGAGGTTTTCTTGCAGCCTCCCTCTCTACCTCTCATCCCGATTATTTTTATACTTGGACCAGAGACGCGGCTTTAGTAGTACGAGTTCTTTGCGATTTGCCCGAGACGGAGGATAACCTACTAAAAGACTATGTTGAATTTCAAGTTGATACCCAAAACACTCCTACTGTTTGCCAATGTTTAGGTGAACCCAAATTCAATCCTGACGGTTCTGCTTTTTCCGGTCCCTGGGGAAGGCCTCAAAACGATGGTCCAGCAGAAAGAGCCATTACATTCATGAAGATTATCAACCGACTCAAAGGAAAGCATGATGATTTTATAAAAAAAACTATCATGACAGCTCTTAAAAAAGATCTTGATTATACCGTCCGCGTTTGGGAAGAGCCGTGTTTTGACCTTTGGGAGGAGGTAAATGGCATACATTTTTATACTTTAATGGTGATGCGCAGAGCTCTCATGGATGGCTATTACTTTTTTAACAATAAAAAGTATCAATCTACTGCTAATGACATTCAAAAAAGACTGGAAACATTCTGGTCGCCAGAGGAGAACTACATCAGGGTTACACAAGATGAGCAATCGGGCGTAAATAAGACTTCTGGTTTAGATGTTTCTGTTTTATTAGCAGCAAGCACATTTTCTAGTATTGATGAAGGTAAGTTTTTTATCCTCAAGATAATTTGTTAAAGTCAAGATATTGATTATGGTTATTTTGTTTAGGCTTCTTTACTCCTGCTTCTGATAAGGTTATATATATTTTTTGTTTGGGTATCATAATTATTAACACATGTCTTTATAGATCCTTGCTACGGCAGCAGCCATAGAACGTGCGTTTTTAAATGTTTATTCAATCAACAAAGACTTGAAAACAGGTTTAGGAACTGCTATTGGTCGTTATCCCGAGGATGTCTATGATGGATACGAAAAATCCAAGGGGAATCCTTGGTTTTTAGCAACGGCTGCCTATGCTGAACTTTACTACCTAGCCATTGAAGAGTGGAAACAGAAAGGCATTGAAATCAACAAAGTAAACAAGCCATTCTTTGAACGCATTGTTCCTTTTGACTATGGTACTTATGCTCCCAACAGCGATCAATGGCAACAAATCATATCCAAAGTGTCTACGGAAGCAGACAAATTCTTGGCTACAGTCCAGTTCCATCAACAGACGAATGGATCTATGTCTGAGCAATTCAATCGTAATACAGGTCGTATGCAAGGTGCTAGAGATTTAACTTGGTCTCATGCTGCGTTTATTTCGGCTGTAAAAGCCAAAGAAGGATTACCCATTACTCCTGTGATCACATCTAAATAAATCAATTCAAAGCATAAATTGTGTTACCATTCCTAATACTATTTTCTCAACATCCTACACAAAATGTATCTAGTAAGTTGAAAGCTGTGATTGAGGCATGACGAAATAAAATTAAGGGTGCTTGTAGTGTGAAGTTGTGTTTGTCTCCTCTTTTTTTTTTCTGCTTTCTTTAAATTTTGTTAAATTATGAATTTCTCGATTGCAGATGTTTTTGAAGATTACATAGAAAGTAAATAAGAAAGTTGTAGAGATTAAGAATACAGTCTAAAAAATAAAGCATAGGTTTACAAAATCTACCTTTTGAAGTAGATCAAAATATGCAAGAATTAAGAAATATGGACGACGATTTGCAAAGTACAGCAAATTAGATGGAAATCAACTTTGAAATGCATACTCATAATCTAATTTATTAGAATATAAAGAAGTTTATACAAAGAATAAGAAACTTTATATAAAACAATGCCGGTTATTGAACCCTGTCGATTTAGCACCTGCTCGTACGCAGATTGAAAAAGAGTTCAAGATAGCAATGCAGAAACAGGATCAGAAAATTGAATTGGCGATGAAAATGTATGATCTTGTATCACGGCATATTGAACGTCTTGATTCACAAGTATTAAAAACTGGAGTCAGTGAAGCGGATTGGGTACGATCGAGTGCAATGAGACAAAGTTCTTTAAACAATAGGAAGAGGCCATTATTTACAAATATAACAGATGGACATAGAAAAAGGTAAAATAGAGGAGGACTATAGGTTTAAAAGTTGAAACAAATACCAACGTGTACTACAAATAGAATTCACCATTCTTCTCGACCCAATCCATCTATGATAGGTCAATCAGCAGCCTTAAATGAATCAGAAGTGGATCCGAATGAACCTATCTATTGCTATTGTAATCAAGTATCATTTGGTGATATGATTGCTTGTGATGGAGAAAATGTAAGCTGTGAAAAAGTGCTTGCATGCGCCATTAGCAATTAACCACTTTTCAATAGTGCGAGAAAGAGTGGTTTCATTATGCCTGTGTTGGTCTAGTAGAACCACCTGTGGGAAAATGGTATTGCGATTATTGCAAATCAGAACAATACCAAGACAGCAGTAATAGTAGCAGCAGCAGTAGCGAAGAAGATTAGATATACATACAAAAATACCCCGTTCTCTCACTTTTATTATTATCTTTAATAACTCATTATAAAATATTATCAGCGAACCAGTGTTCTTTTGGCCTTTCTCTTTCAACAGTAGGCAATCTTTCAATAGCCTTTGCAATTCTGCATAGCAAAGCTTCATTCCACCAAGAAGCCATGAATTGCAAGCCAATAGGCAAATCATTGTGATAGCCAACTGGGATGTTAACGGCCGGTATGCCTGTTAAATTGGCTAATACAGCATACACCATTGAAGAAACGGTCAATTTTGAGTTCATCATACCATAAGACATTGCCTTTTCTGGAATCATGGGTGACAATATAGCGGTTGTAGGCGTTAGTATCAAGTCAATTCCTTGAACTTTAAAATATCTAGACAAATGATTCATCATTCTAGTACGCACTTGTTGAGCGCGTATATAATCTCTTGCTTCAAGTGCACCTGCAACAACAGACATAATTCTTGTGTAGGCAAGGAACGAAGAACGTTTATGTGAAAACTTTGAAGCAAAATTAGACATCTCACTGCAGATGGTAACAGTATGAGCTTTGAGATACAAATTGAAAAAGAATAAATGAGTATTAAGAATAAAACATGTAAATCGTAATTTACCAGTATGAGCAAGTTCTAGATCAGGTATGTCAATCTCAACAATTCGTGCTCCTAGTTGCTTTAAATAAGTCTGCACTTGATCAAACTTTTCTAAAATAGCCATTTCGTTAGATAGTTTATTCCATTCAGGAACGACTGCTATCGTAAGATCCGATAAATTGCTGCATTTGTCATAATCTGCTAGAGATACAGAGGGTTGTTGAAGAGTGTAAGGGTCTTTTGGATCTGGCCCAGCGATGACACTGTAAGCAATAGCCATATCATCCGCAGTGGCAGCAATCGGACCATAGGATCCTAGCGAGGGATCAAGTGTTGCTCCACCAAATGCAGAAACACGGCCCCAGGTTGTTTTTAAACCATATAAACCGCAAAATGCAGAAGGAATTCGAATAGATCCACCTCCATCTGCGCCAATCGTAAAAGGAAAAAGCCCAGCTGCTACAGATCCGCTACAGCCACCGCTAGACCCTCCGCATGAATGAAGGACTTTCTTGTAGGGATTCTTTGGAATACCTGTGTTTGGGTTGACAGTGAATGTGTCCCATCCAAGCTCATTCATGACAGTAGAACCAACGACAATAGCACCAGACTTTTTTAGCTTTGCTACTATTGTTGAGTCTTGCAGAGCAGGCTTTTCGTCATTAATAAAGCTAGTACCTGACTTAGTTTCCAAGCCTTGAATGTCTACTTCCTCCTTCACTGCAACAAAAACACCATCTAGCTGACTTAATGGATTTTTTGACTTGTATCTCAAAGTCGATTGTTCAGCTTGTTGTAATATATCGCTTGATAAGAAGCGCATATAGTTCATTGATTTGCTAGCCTCAAGTTTAACAAGCAAAGATTCAGCAACTTTTGTAGGCGTCGTTTCAAAGTTTGTGTAAGCATTGTGAAAATCCCAGAAGGATAAGAAGGGTGACACACTCTTATGTTCAGGATTTAGCTTGACTAAAGGCTAAATAAATGGTTTTAGTCATAGTGTTTATACATAGTCTCTATTAAAAACTATACTTCATCCAAGTTTGTATTTCGATGTATTTCATCAAGAGCTATCGGCACCATAGTAGGATGATCTTCAATATCATCATATTTTCTCAATTTTAATAAACCAGCATCAGCAGCAAGTTTTTGATTTAACAAAGGCGTATATTCAACTGCATTTGCAGCTGCTAATAAATTCCAACCATACAGCTCAGGTGCTTTTATATCTACACGATTCTTTTAAAAAACATATTAAATTAAACTAGACTAAATACAATTAAATTAGTTGCTTACTGCTTTATTTTGATGCATTTTATAAATAAAAAGAATAAAAAAAAAGGAATGCACACGGACTCATGCGCTTTTTTTTTTTTGTTTTTTTTTTTGCAAAAAGTAGACTCCGAAAATTGCTTACTCAAAATCAAATAAAATGGGATTGTTATTGCTTCATGATGTGGTGTATAGCTAATGGGCTATCCAATATTTCAGGAATAGTCTCTAATTGACTAAAATAAACAGGTAAAGATCCTTTTCTTTGCCTGCCTTCTGTTTGTGGTGAATTTGGTGTTTGAATCATTGAAATACTACGTTTGTACCTAATAGCAGGTTGCAAAGACAAGGTAGTTTCAATACATTGGGCTAACAAATTCTGTGAAGCAATATGATTTCTTTCATCTTGCTGCGATTGTTTCAAATTTTTCTTGTTTTTCTTATTTATCAAAGACCACTGAAAACACAAATATTTATTGTTTCTTCTTTCTTGCGTATCTTCTTTACGTGAATCCTTCTTCTTGAATAAAGCAAGGTTTCTAAAGTACATAAATGTATAAAAGAAAAATGAAAGAGAGAACAAAACACATTGTTGTCAAAATAAAAGGATGTTGCTTCTTTGTCAAAAGGCCACTTTTTAAATACCGATAGTCATTTTTAAACAGGCAAAGAAAAAAAAAACTATTGCTCTCAGGAAAAAATGCAAGAATAAGCTTGATGTTAGATTTAACTTCAGTGATCACTATTCTTGTAATTATTAAATAGCGAAAGTCTGTAAAAGCTAGTTTTAAAAAAGCTTATTCTATACAAATGTATATCGGACATTTAAATTAGCAAGGGCTTTTTTAATGTAGTACTAAAGTGTGAGTAAAGGATAGCATATACAATGAATGTAGCATGCATATGTTATGGAAGATACTTGGTATATTTACTATCCAGAGAATAATCTTAAAAATATCAAAGATTATTTAAGGTATTTTGGTAAGAAATGAAAGAAACAACTGTCTTTTATAAATGATGTTATTTTTGTTGAATTTGAACAAATTCTTTTGCTCTATTTTCCTTTTTCGAATAATGAAGACTTGCTAAAAAAATTAAAACAATAGCAATATATCTAATGTCATTCTATTGCTTTCACCCTTTCTGAATAGCATTGGTTTGTTATCACTTTATTTACAAATGAATTGTATTGTGGAATGGAAGTAGAAGAAGGGGAGAGAAAACTTTAAATACACATTCTCTAGAGTTCTAAAAAAGGTAAAATCTTGATTGTTTTCATTAAAATATTCTTGTCTATTTGATCTCTCACTGAATATTCTCTTACGTTTCCAATTCTAATAATAATTTGAAACCAGTTACAAACCCTTTTGACATTGTTGTACATATTTATTAGATGTGCTTAGTACAAATGAAGTCTTAAAGTCACTATAAAATTAAGGAGAAGGGTTCGATCATTTAATCGATCTATTGTACTCACAATTTACTTATCTTTTCAGTCTTTGTATTCAGATAGCCAATGAAGTTTTAGGCAAGAAGCATTTAAACTAAAGATTCAAGTCTAATAACAATAACAATAATCATAAAGGATGTCAAATGCTCATTAGAAGTGGCTTATAAACCAATCAGACATGAAGAGTTTCATTTTCGGGAGAATAAAAAAAAAGGCTATAAAAGGTGTGTGCATGAGATAAAGAGGAAGAGGAAGAGAGATAAAAAGGCAACAGTTGCTCTTTCCCTCTTTTTTTTATTATTACTCTTTTAATAAATAAAAAAGAAAGTAAAAATTTCTTATTTATATACGGCAAAGCAACAGTATGCTATATGCCTTTGATCCACTTCCAGCATGTAATGACCCTATAACATTACAAGAACAGTTTTTATCAAATAACTTGACATTAGACGATTGCTTGGCTCAAAGAAGAAAATTCATTTCTGGTAGAATTTACTTTGCTGCGACAATCTTTAATGCTTTTTTTATTATAATCACAACACTCTTATATATTTTTTGTGCATTAGATCCTTCAAAAAATCGTGGATCTTCATCATCTATTGAATTGCATTCCAAAGGTCGTCTGCAGTTGGTATGGAAAAGATATTCTTTACAGAAAAAGTCAATCGCCTGTGCAACTTTGGGAGCAGTTGGACATTTAATATTCAGCACATGTGTATTTGCGGCTCAGGCATTCAATCCACTTTTTGCTTGTTATTTTATGTTGTATGGTACAGTCATTGGTTTTTATACTTGGATGTTTGCTTTTTGTACAAGAGCTTATCGACTTCGATATCTTTATCGAATCAATCAATTCAAAGTCAAATATTCACGAATGTCAGACGAAGAAAAGCTATCGCACCTAAAGGATAAGACATATAGGTGGTACGTGACACATAACCAAAAGGACCTTGGGAAAGTCTTACGAAAGCCATTTTTGATTTATGCCATGTCTTTAATACTCATTCTTGCAATTACTGTTCCATCACAACAGCACGCAATTCAAGTATTGCATCGATGCGATCCTAGTTGGGGTGCATGTATTTTGCTTGGTATGTTTGGTTTCTTTATTGCTATCCTCACACCTTCTATCACCTACCTTCTCAGAGATAATCCAGATGCTCATGGTATCCGAACAGAACTTTGGATCATTGCTTTCATTGGATTTCCACTATTTTTGCTTTATACCATCTTCTTCTTCAAACTATCTCCTTTACAATCAAATGCGAAATTATATATGCATAGAGTCTTTGCACCCGCCAATTGTGTCTTATTTTTCACCGCTTTCGCTCATATGATATCTATTGTAGTCCCTTTATTACAATATATTCCTATTCGTATCCGTGTACCAAAGTATTTTTTCAAAAAACGCAATTTTCGTACAAATAGCTCCACTGAAAATTTCGACATTGGAAGATTGGCGCCTAGACAAGTATCATCCTTATCAGCACCGCTCGAGTTAACAATGGAATGTTTGGAACGTACCTTGATGGACCCTTACATGATGAGTCAACTTCAAGAATACGCTATTCGAGACTTTAGTTCTGAAAATTTGTTATTTTATGAAAAACTTTTGCAATTAGAAGAAAAAGTGAAGAATGAAGCTTGGCGGTCAAATAATCAAACTAGCACTCGGACCAACTCACATTCAATAGCCAGTAGTCAGTCCGACACACATTCAATACCAGAAAAGGATATTTTGACATATCCCATTCCAGAAAAGTTATTAACAGAGAGCATTGAATTATATGAAAGCTTCATTCGAGAAAATGCATCATTTCAGGTGAACATATCTTATAAGGCCCGCACCACCATAGACCAAGCCTTCCAAGAACTCTATAGAAAATACCCACGTCTAATACCCCACAAAAATCGTTCCCAAAAACAGCCTGATTGCTTATATAATACAATGATACCCCTTTGGGATGAAATTGGGAATCCATCCCGTAATGGAAACTGTGAACAAGTAAAAGATATGAATGGTGATATACCAATGAATATAACCCTTGGGCTCTTTGAAACGGCTCGAGTGGAAGTATGTTGGAATGTATTTAATAGTGTCTATCCAAAATTAATAGAACAGAACGGCTAAGTAATTGCTTGTTCTTTTGTACTATTCTTTTTGCTTTTGTATTTTTATAAAATTGTTACATTGGCTATTCTCCAGCCTAGAAGCTAGGATATTGCCTATATCTGTGTTTACATATTTTTAATAAAAATAAAATACATTTAAGAATCCTCTTCAAAAATGATAACTTTTTTAATTCATTAACGCAGTAACAATAACGATTATTAAAAAACTGGAATTGCTATACACTCCTTTCACAAAAAAAAAAAAAAAAAAAAAAAAAAACAGGGTTTAGAATATTGTAACGCCATATAACCTTACAATTCGTCGAATTTGAGGATACATTCTGTTAGAAACGTCTAAAATTCCATAAGCTGTTGTTGCTTTAATTCTGCTTGTAGCGCTGAAACCTATCACATATGATTAAAAACAGTAGTAACCGTTATCCAAAGTATAAAGTTTCCAAAGACGTATCTAATTAAACATTTATATATTAGTTGAACGAAAGTAACCAATTATGAAACAAAGTCGGTTTTCTTTCTATTGAAACCAAGCTCTGGAAGTTAGAGCCAGGGACTTCAAATAATAACAGACATAAAAGAAACGTGAAGTTATTTGGTTAACCAACAAAAAGTTGTATCAATCAACTATCAAAAATATTCCATGTAAGAGTGTTTTGCTTAGGATTTAAATTTCATAAAGCTCTTAAAACAATTAAAAATCATGAAATTTTGTTTTGTTGCTTTCTTCATTTATGAATTCCTTGAATTAGAAATTAATGATGAATAGTTCAAAAAGATAATTGAGCAAAATCACTAAGAATAAATTGACATGAATGCGCGAAATTCTAAGCAGCCGAGTGTTGTCTAATCTTTGCTTCCAAAATAAACCTGATCTCTAGTGTATGATTCTATGTTCTAAACAAAACTCATGTGTCCAATCGTGACAAAATTTGTGTCGAATATTTACACTTTTATTTCAAACAAACCACTTGATAAAACTGTAGCATGATTAGATTTCGGCGAGTTCACGAAGACGACGAACAGTGGAGCGAACAGTAGCAGCAGCAGTAGTGCTATTTGAAAAATTAGTTAAATTTATACATTGCACACCAGTAAAACTTACGAGACAGTATAAGCACCACCAGCCAAGGTCTTCTTACAGCCCTTACACTTCCAGATACCAACAGCAGTACGCTTAACGGCATCCTTACCACAGAAGGTGCAAGTGTATGTGGCGTGTTGAGTGATTTCCATCTTCTTTACAGTCTTTCTGAGAGAAGCACCATAACGAGTACCGTATTTACCGGTGATTCCGACCTTCTTAGTACGCTTGGCCTTTTATAAAATGTTAGACGGATTACTTTTTGGATGGATGTATTTTACTATACCATATTAAATGGATTATATGGAAAAAGGAGGGGGAATGCTTGATTATGCTGCCATACTGTTCATTACTTTTTCCAACCGAGACCTCAATAGAACCACTGTTTCATCCTGTGGACCGGACAATGACGTATTAAAAAAAATCAATGCATATGATTGGCCCAATGCAAGCTTTCAAAAAAAATAGCTTTTTATGGTTTGTCTTTCTTTTCTTGTACAAATATTTAAAGTATTAAAAATATATTTTATTAAACCTGCCAAGTAATAAGCGAAGAATCACTACTCTTTTGGAGATTTTTTTGTGCTATATTTGATCAAGCATTTTTTATCTTTGCATAAAACTATTAAAATGAACAGTCCTCATCCAAATTCACCTCATGTAACCATTCCTTCAAGAGATCGTACACCTTCTTCAAATGGTTCACCTATGATAGAGTATTCTCAACCTATTCGAACCACTGGCGAAAGGCTTGCTTCTCTTGTTGGGGCTTCTCTCACAACAGTTGGTGATACTGTTTATGTCTTTGGTGGTTTTGATCAATATAGCGATGACATTTTTAATAAGTTATATAAACTTGAGTATAAAGAAACATGTCACTGGACACAAGTGATTTATACAAAAGGCGAACCACCTTCTAAACGTCATGATCATTCAGCCACTTTATGGAATGGTGACAAATTGATTATTTTTGGTGGAAATTCCGAAGAAGACAAATACTTTAATGACATTGTAATCCTGGACTTGAACACCATGACATGGCACCACCCAGAGACTCATGGGCTACTTCCAGAAGGAAGAATTAGACATTCAGCCACAATTTTCGAAGACAAACTCTATATTGCAGGAGGAATCTATGCAGGCTCTTCGGCTTCTTTTGCCGATACATTGCTTATTTTAAACCTGCTTACATGGGAATGGGAGCAACCACTGCCATTTGCTCGAAGAGTACAGCATATGAGTTTTGTATATAACAAGAAACTGTATGTTTATGGTGGATTGCGAGAAGATATGAGTCGATCGAATGATTTAACATTTATTGATTTATGCAAACCAGAAAATATTACGCAGTTGGATATTACCTCGAGTGCTTCACCCTCACTTTTATTTGGCCAACGCTTTGCACAATTATGTGATGACCAGTTGGTCGTCTTAGTAACTGTACCTTTTAGAGAAGCTGTTATTAATGTTCCAACGACGGGTTTGTGGACATTGGATTTATCATGTATGCAGTGGCAGTGTCGGGAATTAGGCGCACGCTACGAAACCTGCAGCTGGCACTGTTTCTCTATGACAGAAAATGATAGACACTTTTATTTGTTTGGTACAAATGAAGATGAGCCTGAGGAATTTTACTCGATGGTATTACGAGTTGATTTAGAAGAGGTTGGTGTCATTCCTGTGCCTCCTCCACTGTTAGGAAAAGACCTATTAAGATTATTAGACGAGAAAAAGAAAGGACAAGAAGCCAACTTTACCATTTGTTCATCCATTGACCCTGATGATCCTGGCATTCCTGTACATCGTCTAATATTGTTAGCACGCTGGCCTTATTTTGTAAATCTGTGGGATTCGGGTATGTCAGAAACGGTAAATAATAAAATTGCTATAGCCGAACCCATTTCAACACTCAGAGGATTTGTGAAATACTTGTACTCAGATTCAATAGAAAATGAAAACGATTTTTCAACAGAACTGGTTTCTGATTTATTAGTAATGGCCCATGTATATATGGCACCAAGACTATCTGCGTTGTGTATCAGAAGACTATTCAAAGAAATAGATATTGAAACAGCAAGTAAAATATATCACAGTTCAAGTTTATCAGAACAAAAAGGATTACAACAAGCTGCTTTGAATTATATTTTTCAGCATTTTGGAGCTGTCTCTCATACAACAGGATTTCGTCTACTCCCAAGACCAATTTTATTCCAAATATGGGATTATATGCCTGAAAACGCATCGATTGTCGATAGAGGACAAGATTCACAACATAGTAATATAATTAATAATGAACAAAGAAATGAAGAAGATGAAGAAGATTTTGATATGGAAGACTAATGCAAATACTAATACAATAAAGACTGCACATAGGCACAATTACCAACTATGTAACCCAAAGAATATTCTTTTTCTTTCTATTTACCCAATGAGGCAATTTTTTTTATTGTATAGAACAAATATTTTAAATTCAGATTTCTGGCAGGTTCGAGTGAATACGAGGGGACAGCAGTGAATTGGATATATAAAGGCACCTCTCTTTCCTTCTCTTCCTTCTTTCTTCTTTGTTTACTTACTTTTTCATTTACATACGCCATCAAGATGACTACTGAGACTGAAACCTTTTCATTCCAAGCTGAAATTTCACAATTGATGAGTTTAATCATCAATACCTTTTATTCAAACAAGGTAAAGCAATAAAAAACATCCGAATTAAAAAGTTGTCGATCTCTAATAAGAAAGCTGTTTAGGAAATTTTCTTGCGTGAATTAATCTCTAATGCTTCTGATGCTTTGGACAAGATCCGTTACCAGTCCTTGACTGATCCCTCTGTTCTTGACTCTGAAAAGGAGCTTTACATTCGTGTGACTCCTGATAAGCAAAACAACATTTTGTCTATCCGTGATACTGGTATTGGTATGACCAAGGCTGATTTAGTCAACAATCTGGGTACTATTGCCAAGTCTGGCACCAAGTCTTTTATGGAAGCTCTCTCTTCCGGTGCTGATATTTCCATGATTGGCCAATTTGGTGTTGGTTTCTACTCTGCTTACCTTGTTGCTGATAAGGTTCAAGTCATTACCAAACACAATGACGATGAACAATACATTTGGGAATCTTCTGCTGGTGGTTCCTTCACCATCACTCGTGATGAAGTCAATCCTTCACTTGGCCGTGGTACTGAGATGCGACTTTTCTTGAAGGAAGATCAACTTGAATACCTTGAAGAAAGAAGAATTAAAGACATTGTCAAGAAGCATTCTGAATTCATCTCTTATCCCATCCAACTTGTTGTTGAAAAGGAAGTTGAAAAGGAGGTCTCTGATGATGAAGAAGAGCCCGTTACTGAATCCAAAATTGAAGAAGTAACTGATGACGATGACAAGAAAGACAAGAAGAAGAAGACAGTTAAGGAGACAGTGACCGAGAACCAAGAACTCAACAAGACCAAGCCTCTTTGGACTCGTACCCCAGAGGATGTTAAGCCCGAAGAGTATGCTGAATTTTACAAGGCTCTTACCAATGATTGGGAGGATCATCTGGCTGTCAAGCATTTTTCTGTCGAAGGTCAATTAGAATTCCGTGCTATCTTGTTTGTTCCTAAGCGTGCTCCTTTTGACATGTTTGAAACTAAGAAGAAGAGAAACAATATTAAACTCTACGTTCGCCGTGTATTCATCATGGATGACTGTGAAGAATTGATTCCTGAATGGCTCAGCTTCATTAAGGGTGTTGTTGACTCTGAAGACTTACCACTCAATATCTCTCGTGAAATGTTACAGCAAAACAAGATTTTGAAGGTCATTCGTAAGAATTTAGTCAAGAAGTGTCTTGAGATGTTCCAAGAAATTGCTGAAGATAAGGAACAGTTTGATAAGTTCTATGAGGCCTTTAGCAAGAACATCAAACTTGGTATTCATGAAGACTCTCAAAACCGCAGCAAACTTGCTGATTTGCTTCGTTATCATTCTACCAAGTCTGGTGATGAAATGACCTCTCTTAAGGATTACGTTACTCGTATGTCCGAGAAACAAAAGAACATTTACTACATCACTGGTGAATCTCGAGCTGCTGTTGAACATTCTCCTTTCTTGGAAGGTTTCAAGAAGAAGAACATTGAAGTTTTGTTGATGACTGATCCTATTGATGAATACTCCACAACTCAATTAAAGGAATATGATGGTAAGAAATTGGTCTGTATTACAAAGGAAGGTGCCGAACTCCTTGAAGAGGATGAAGAAGAAAAGAAGAAGCGCGAAGAAGAAAAGAAGGAGTTTGAAAACCTTTGTAAGACTGTAAAAGAAATCCTTGGTGATAAGGTTGAAAGAGTAGTTCTTTCTGCTATTTTGACTGATTCTCCTTGTGTCTTGACTACTGGTCAGTTTGGCTGGTCTGCCAATATGGAACGTATCATGAAAGCTCAAGCACTCAGAGATTCTACTATGTCTAGTTACATGGCTTCCAAGAAGACTTTGGAACTCAACCCACATCATCCTATCATCAAGGCACTCAAGACAAAGGCTGAAGCAGACTCTGCTGATCGTACTGTGAAAGATCTCGTTACACTGCTGTATGAAACTTCTCTTTTGACATCTGGTTTCTCCCTTGATAACCCTAGCTCTTTTGCTTCCCGTATTAACCGTATGGTTGCTCTTGGTCTTAGTATTGATGAAGAAGATACACCAATTGAAGAAGCGGACAGAGAAGAAACTCCTGCCGAAGAGAACACCGAAGCTTCCAAGATGGAAGAGGTTGACTAAAAAAATTTACCATATATTCCCATATCTTTTTTTTTTCTTTATAATTCATTCTTTATTGCATAGTTATTTTTTAATAAAAGTATCAAACATAACTTTTGTGTCTTTTATCCTGCTTGATTTTCGGTTTTTAAATCTCTGCTTGCGTCACCAATAGGGTCTCGAGGCTCAACTAACCCTAGCTTCCCTCTATAATTTTCTTTTCTCTATTGGAACTCCACATTTTCTTTTTTTGTTCAAACATGTCTATTGCCATTAACGCCATTCGCTCCGTTGCTATCAAGGTAAGAAACAACAATAATAGTTATTTATTAAAAAGAGGGAAAAGAAAGGAAAAAAAAAAAAGTGGAATCATTTGAAACTTTTATAATAATTAAAATTCTGCTTAATAGTCTGCTCAAGCTTCTGTTCCCGCTATGGCTGCTCGCAGCTTCTCTGCTGCTGCTGTTGTAAAGAAGGGTAAACATAGTTGAACTAGAATAAGTAGATTAACAGGGATATTAATTACTTGTGCATGTTTAGATGTCCTTCAAGACTTATTTTTAAAGGAATTGAAGGTCTACAAGCCCCAACCTGTTGTAGGTTTTTTTTTTTTTGTAAAATACATATAATAGAAATTAATGGACTATATTAAAATAGGCTGCCTCTGACGAATCTATCGCTAAGGACTTCAAGCTCCCTCCTGCTCCTGCTGTAAGTAGAATGATATAAATAATTGAATGGGAATATTAATGAAAGACTAGGTTCCCGAAGTTGATGCTGATATTTCTCAACAATTGGCTGCTTATGATGCTGAACCTGAGGAAATTGCCCACTAAGTTATTTGTATAAAAAAAGAAAAAACAGATCGCAGCAATTTCTAAAAAAGAACAATGGCTTTTTTTTTGAAATTTACAAAATAAAGAAAAAGTGTGTGTATAATAAATACTGTTATTATGTGTTTGTATTCATCAAAATACATATTATCAAACTATGCTTATTTTTTAAAGTGGCACAGAACTCTTGAAGTTTTTTTAATTAAGAATCCGAAATAGACCTGCAGTCACTTTTTTTTTTTCTTTTTTCTTTTTTTTTTCTTTGCTTTATTGTTGTCAATCATGGAAAGCAAAACAGGGTTACCGTCTTCTATGACCCCTGAAAGTATTGCTAGTACAACACAAACACAATTCGAAGCCTATCCACCTGCTGAAGCACCCAATTTATGGCAATTGTTTAAATCCCAAGTGGGTAGTAAAGAAGGATGGTGGGGTAGTTTTGATTGGAAAAATATGTGTATGCCATCCATTTTACAAAAAGAAAAAAAGAATGCTCCATTTTGGGGATTAAATAGTCGATTACCATTGGGTTTAGCTATCATTATGGGTTTTCAGCATTCTTTGGCTATGGTAAAGAAACAATTTCCAAATATTGAATTAAAGATTGAACAAATCTGACAGGTCAGTGGAGTGGTTACACCAATTCTAATTATGGTGGGATCAGGACCAACTGCCTTGAACTTGAAAACAGAAGATCAACAGTACCTTTTATCAGCCGCTTTAATTGTATCTGCTCTTTTATCACTTATTCAAATCACCCGCTTTAAGATTTGGAGAACAGGTAAAAATAAGAAAGAAGGAGAAGATGATTACTTGAACAATTTGTTTAGGTTATTATGTTGGAACTGGTTTATTAAGTGTAGTGGGACCCAACTTTGCTAGTATCCCAGCAGCAAGCGCTGTTATTAAAAATATGTATTCAACAGGTTATTGTCCCACTCAAATACTACCAGATGGAACCACCGAGTATTTGCCATGCCCTCGAGCCTGGGGTGCTATTCTTGGAACATGTAAGTAAAGAAAAAAGAAGGGGGTAGTGAAGATTGAGACGAAAACACAAGACTAAATGCTGAATTAACACAAAGCCATGGTTTGTTCGTTTTTTGAAATTGGCATGAGCTTCTTACCACCAAAAACTATTCGTCGATTATTTCCACCTATTGTAAGTGGTAGTACGATCTTGTTGATTGGTTGTTCAGTTATCAGTAATGCCTTAAAAGATTGGGCTGGTGGATCAGGTAATATATAAAAAGAATTTTTTTTTTTAGTTTATTAACAAGAGTGATACAGGTTCATGTGCTTCCATGCCTGATACTGGTTTATATTCAAAATGTCCAAATATTAATGCTCCTCATGCACTTCCCTGGGGAAGTCCACAATTCCTTGGTCTAGGTCTTATCGTCTTCCTTACTATCATTTTAATTGAAAATATAGGCTCAGCATTCATGAAGAGTTCACAGGTATAAAAAAAGAACTTCAAATAACAAGTATTAGCTATTGATTTTTTCTTTCTAGATTGTTATCGGTTTAATTGTTGGCTTAATTGTCGCAGCTGCTTGTGGCTATGTTGACCACAGTACAATTGACACTGCTCCTCCCATCACATTCCTCTGGGTGAAAACATTTCCTATTACAGTCTATGGTCCAGCAGTGATACCATTTTTAATTGTTTATTTGGACAACATACTCGAAAGTATTGGGGATATTACTGCATCTTGTGATGTATCTGGTGTTGAAGTCGAGGGTGAAATTTTCCAGAGCCGTATTCAAGGAGGCTTATTGGCAGATGGCATCAACTCGTTTTTATCTGCCTGTATGACTATCTCACCTCTTGTGACCTTTGCACAAAACAATGGTGTGGTAGCAATGACTCGCTGTGCGAACCGGTTAGCTGGCTACTGCTGCTGCTTCTTTATCTTGCTTTATGGCATCTTTGGTAAAGTGTCAGCTGTCTTTTTGGCTATTCCTGCCCCTGTACTGGGTGGGATGAACGCGTTTCTTTTTGCTTCTGTCACTGTCTCTGGTATTCGTATCCTTGCTTACCTTCAGTGGACGCGTCGTGATCGATTTATTGTGACATGCTCCTTGGCGCTTGGTTTAGGTGTTACTTTGGTACCTAGCTGGTTTACACACGTATTCCAATACTCTGGAGACAATGCAGCACTTAAAGGGTTTTTAAGCGCTATTGAAACCATTGTAGATACTGGATATTGTATTGGATCATTGATGGCCATCTTCTTAAACTTAATTGTACCTGCAGAATGGGGACCAGAAACAATGAAAGAAATTGAAGACAAAAAGCGTATGGAAAGAGAGGCTATTAGAAATGGTTTTATTAATGACTCTATTCAAGAAGATAATCCTCTTGAACGTATTTAACTCTCTTTTTTTTTTTGTAAATAAAAAATCATGCCCTTCTTAGATGACTCGGGGTAGCTTTGTATTACAATTTTGGTTGGTGTAACTGCAAATTGAGTATAAAATGACTTGACTTTTTTTGTTTTTAACTTTTTTTATTAACTAAAACTTAACCATGCCTTCTCAAGTAAGTTTTAATCTTTTTTAAAAAAAAAAATTAGAAAGCAATGAAGCAAATAAGGAATGGAAATACTAAATGAGTACGTCTTTAGCAATTCACTACTGCTGCTGAAGAAGTTCAAAATCTTTCTTCAAAGCCTTCTAATGACGAACTCTTGGAATTATATGGTTTGTTCAAGCAAGCTACTGTTGGTGACAACGAAACCTGTAAGTAACATTGAATGTTATGTAATAACGCGTTTTAAACTAAATTGTTGATATTATTTCAGCCAAGCCTACTTTCGATATCAAGGGACGTTACAAGTGGGATGCTTGGACCAAGCTTAAGGGTAAGGGATAAAAATAAAAACAGTACAAAAATTGGGGTAAATAAAAACTCATTATTTATCAATAGGCATGTCACAAGAAGAAGCTGAACAAAAATACATTGAATTGGTTGAAAAGCTTAAGGCCAGCCAATAAATATCCCCAAAAGAACTTGATTCTTTACGTGTGAATATAATAACTGCCTCTTTTTTTTTTCTGTAAACGGGAGGATCACATGAATATTTGTTATTACAAGCTAAAGTTCAACTTGTTTGTTTTTTAAACAGCGAGAAAGCGGGAGAAAAAAAAAAGGGAGAACTTTTGTACCAAATAAGTTTACTGAATGTTGTACGGTTCAGTCATAGTCTTTATTAATCAAAACGCGAAACATTCAATCATTTTACTTATACACGCTTATATCCATTATGAGTATACATCACTCACTCTTTAATTGGTATCCTTGACCGCTTTAATATACTCCCCTTATCTTGTTCTCTTATGACTTGGTCCATTCTGTCTTTAAGTTGATTTGGCTCTTTAAAACTTGTTTTAGTTATTATATGAAATCATCACTAAACTTAAAAAATCATTTAATAAAATTACTGTTAAAAGTTAATAAAAAACAGTATATGCTTTTGTCTGTCATTTCAAAAAGGATTACAAAAAATGCAGAAAGTACAGACTAGCGCTTGCATTTTAAAGCCTTTTATAGTTGTACCTTTTATCATTTTATTTTTGTATTAAGCATTGATTTGCTCTGTTTGTCTTTTGTGGCGTCTCAGGGGTTTTACACTCCACGAAAAACGCCAAAAAAAAAAAAAGGTTCGCGGCACTTTTTCTTTTCTGTTGTAAAAAAAAAAAAATGCCTTCTTTACCGCAGGAGCTGAAAGGATCTTGCTGCATATTACATATCGATTTGGGTAATTAAAACACAAAAGACTAAAGAGTTAAAATAAGAAAATATTTCTGATTTTTGAATTAGATTGCTTTTACTGTCAAGTTGGTAACGACATATGAAAAGAAACATTCCGCAGCTGACAAAAACATGTTGAATATAGAGCAAGTGAGATTAGGTATACCTTCTGATGTTCCTGCCGCAGTTCAACAGTGGAATACATTAATTGCAGGTTTAAAAGGGAACATGATTTGAACAATGAAGAAAAGCTAAATTTCTTATTTAAACATAGTAAATTATCCAGCTAGGAAAGCTGGCGTTGCAAGGCATAGTACTACAGAAGAAGCAAAAGAATTATGCCCAGAAATAAAATTTATGCATGTCCCAACTTACGCAGCCGATGAAAGAGAACCTTCCTATCGTGAAAACCCAGATCGCTCAACACAAAAAGTATCACTAGATCCTTATCGAACCGCCTCAAGAAAGATATTTCTTATATTTTACAAGTATTGCAGCAAGCTTCAAAAGATTGGTTTGGATGAAGCGTTTATGGATGTGACAGAGACTGTAAATAAACGCTTGATGACAGAATATATGGATCGATGGCCACAATTATTAGAAAGAGTTAACGATAAAGAGTGTGGATTTGAACTTGATTGGGATGAAGTCGGTATTACGATAGAATCCAAAGAAGAAGAGCAAAGAAAGGAAACATTTAAAGAGAAAAGATGGTCCAAGGCAACTTGGAAGGATTTACAATTATACATTGGCGCAAAATTAGCAGCTGAGATCCGTAACGAAATATTTGAGTCATTAAAATTTACGTGCTCAGCAGGTAAAAAGAAAGAGGATGGAATCAGATTAACTATTAGATTTTCTGATATGATAAACAGGTATTGCGCATTATAAATCGGTAGCTAAACTTTGTTCTAGCAGAAATAAGCCGAACAAGCAGGTAAATAAGAAAGGAAATGTATTGAATAATTCAAAATTGATGCGAATATTGTATAATTGAAAGACTATTTTAAGGCTTTCAGCTACATCTGATTTCATGGAAACCATTCCTTTTACAAAAATTAGAAATTTGGGCGGTAAATTAGGAAGTGAAATAGAATCAGATTTATCAATTGATAAAGCAAGTGATTTATGGTATGAGTCATTGTATAAATAATGCATCTTACAAAACCCGTAATGCTGTAATATTAGGCCATATAGTATGGAAGATCTTCAAAAGAGATTTGGAACATCAACTGGACGTTATTTATATCATATTTGTAGAGGAATGGACCATGAAGAAAGTGAGGAAAATATAAAAAAAGTAAAAAGCAAGTGCACAGTGCTAATGAACCTTTAATAGTTATTCCTTCAAAAGCACCCAAATCAATCATGGCTTCCAAGTCATTTAATCCTGTTGTTGAAGACCTAAATGAGATGAATAGATGGTTTTCTATTCTCGCTATCGAGCTACATAATAGAATCATGCAAAACCTTGAAGAATATAATACATGGCCCAAAACATTTAGCGTACTTACAGGCTCTTTCTCTGCATATTTGTATGTACTTATTTCGTCATTAGTTACACTACGCTTCAATACCGTATCTTTCATTTCGTTCAAAAGTGATAGGATCAATTACAAAAGATGAAATGAAAAACACGGGTAAATACGTAAAAAGAAATGCAAAGAGCAAGAACGACTAAAATAGTACGAATTTAAGAAAATGTAGCAAAAAGGTTAGAAAAGGTATTTAAATCATTAAAAGGCACCATGCCGTGCTCAGGTATTCAGTTCCAGGCCAGTGGTATGGGACAAGCACCTTCGAGCTCGCATTCCATACAGCACTTTTTTACAAAAGCAGCAAATAAGACAGCAGCAAATAAGACAGTAACAATAAACGATCGAAAATCCCAGGAGACTGGCAAAATAGTGGTTGAGACAAAGAAAAAGAAAAATGATTTGAATTCTTTTTGGAAATCACCGCCTGCAAAATCAACCAGTAGCACTGAATG
Source organism: Rhizopus arrhizus (assembly GCA_024220505.1). NCBI lineage: Eukaryota > Fungi > Mucoromycota > Mucoromycetes > Mucorales > Rhizopodaceae > Rhizopus > Rhizopus arrhizus. Next base: position 412,286 of record JAKZZE010000022.1, read on the forward strand.
GGTGTGTGATAAATGTAGTAAGAAGATTTTACTGAAAAATGTTGATGAACATACAGATTTCCATTTTGCTTTGGAACTTCAAGAGCAACACCAGCGAGAGGAAGATATGAATATGCACAGGTCAGTGAGTACAAGTGATTCGACAAACAAGCGAGAAAATAGTGATAATGAAGGAAGCAAGAATAAAAAGAAAAAACTATTCTTTTCTTCATGAATTGCTTGTATTACATGCTGCGCAAGTCGTTGTATTTCATTTTAAAAATATTAAAATTCAGGCAAGCGAGAAGAATAAGAAAGATAGATGAGGAATAAAATGATGTCAGTGATATGCACCCCATTGTTTTTAGCCAAGGTACATGTTTTGTTCTTGGCCCTGTTTGTTTAAAAAAGACGTTTTGCATAAATTTAAATTTGTTTGACTAAAAGATCAATACAATATGCTCTAAAGTCACAATTATAAAATAAGCCAACTGTCAGCTAGGAATACTTTCTTTTTTTTGTAACACAGTTTTCATATAAAAAAGTGTAGATAATTTTATTTTTAGTATCGAAAACAATTATAGGGCAAAAACAAGGGTGGTTTTGTTCCTGCCAGCTGCCGTGGGTATTTTTATCCCGTAAAATCTGTGAGTATTAAACTTAAAGCAAGAATGTACAACCTCACATGTGTTTCCGTATATGTAAGCTTTGAAATCCATTTGACTGAACATGAGAAAAAAAGAAACTGGATTCAAAGGTGATTAGCACTATAATTTGAATATCTTTCTTCTTGTTATGCATTCATAATGTCGCATTATAGTGAACAATGACCGTTAAAGGAATATGTCATGAACAAGATCATAAAAAAAAAAGGAACCGTGGCTCATAGAATGGATTTTTAAGAAAAAAAGGGTGATCGTTTCAATAAAATGCACATTTAAATTGAATTGATTACATCTTTTTTCTTTCTTTTTTCTTTCTTGCTATCATCTTTATATTCTATTTATTCTTTGATAAGCATGACCCTATTAAAAAGTGCAATCATTCTAAACATTTTTTTTGGTCAAAAGAAAACATCTCGTTACACTTTGGTGACAGACTTCGATGATGAACCAAATGGGCCATTCAATCGCTTACCTGATGAACTCATCATTTATATCCTTTCACAATCTGCTTTAAGCATACATACCCTCCATCACATGATGAAAATATCCAAGCGAATGTTTCATCTTTGCCTTCATGTACTCGTTCAGTACAAGTTCCCGTTATATGTTGTAGAAGCAACCATCGATCAAGAAGGTCACAGTCGCTCACTTACTCATTTTATATTCCAAGGCATTCATGCAGACACATTGTCCTTTGCTGTAAGAGCACCTTTAGCCAGGAGATATTATACGAATAGAGAAGTCCCCAAGATCCGACGTATGGTGATAAAAGATTGCTATGACTCACAAAGCACCAAAGAAAATGCGAAACTGTGTTTGTCTATCGGACAGGTCGAGAAGAAAGTACCAGTGACTGATAAAGAAGACTACAAGACATCATCTTCATCTGTGAACACAGTCAATGTAAAGGCGATGGCTGACACTAGAAATAAAAGAATTCATAAAGTGAAAATGGAAGGAATCCATTATGTACAAGTGTTTCAACCCCTTTTACAAAAATGCTATTTTGCAATTCAAAATCGGTTGGCATGGAAATTTGGATATCGTATTGACAGAAAAACAAAAAAGGAATACTCCCTTACACCTCTTTATGTGGATATTCAATTTAGCTATTTTATAGAATTATTAAAAGACAAAGGAGCAAAGAAAAAATTCCTATGAAAAAAAAAAAAAAAAAAAAAAAAAAAAGAAAAAATTCCCTATGCAATTTAACAGTGTATCTGATTCTTATTAAATATTTATTGTGTGTCTAGTTACAAAACAAACAAAAGGAAAAGCAAGGTTCAATTGGCAATCACTTTTCATAAGTTTGAGTCTAAACAATGATAAGCCAGTATATAACCTAGTTGGAGCAAATCATGATCATATTTGACAAAAGCAAACTGCTAACTTCTGAAAGAGGCTTCACTGCACTTAACACCAAATGATCTATTAATCTGATCTTTACAGCACTTACTAGGTTACACTACGTGTCTCTTTATCTTTAGCTGTAAACCAGCATTATACACATGCACTTTGCAGCAAATGATAAGATGTGATGACTATACTTATAGCACTGTTTATTTGGATTTACTTGTACAAATGTCTTGGCATCTGCTTACACGGAGAAAACACAAATAATTTAATTTAAACAAATACACTTGCAAACAATTAGAAAGGATAACTGCCCGTGTCAGCTTTTACTGTTTTCCTTTCCCTATCAAATTATTAAATATACACGTAATCATCAGAACGTTTTTATGTTCATTTAATAATATTTCATATTCGCCTTTAACATTCATCCTCTGATTACTCATTTGGGTTCTTTCTTTCCTGTATAATATAACTAATATACATCACATCATCTTTTTGCTATTTTCAGATTGAAAACTACATTTCAAGCTTACATCCTTTCTATTAAGGAAAGTTCAGCATTTCTTTATTTCTCTTCATAGAGCAAAAGATAAGGAGCATTACTGCAGAAAGAGAGAACCACAAATCCCTACAACCACTCTCATTTTACCGACAACGCATTCCTTTGCTGTATAAAAATGTACATTTGAACTCTCTTTCAGATGTCTGTTCGTTGTTTCCTTCATTTCTTTTAATAAATAGGTTTATAATCCTCGCTGTTGTGCGTTATATTTTTTTCGTCAATAAGAGATGTGTCCTAATTGCACATTTTATAACAAAGAAAGGTTATCTCCTTAGTAAAATATAAAAGAATGATTGAAGGAAAAGAAAGAAAAAAAAAGATTTTTCAAGCTTTATAGACTGAGACTGAAATTATTTAGAGATGAAGAAATTAAGGAACATCATGAAATATTGCTCATACTTTTCAAAGAACAGTAAGATCGATTCTTAAGATACATGAAATTTATAATTGGCGAAATAACCACTGTCTAAATAGGCAAAATAGGCCAAAGCTAAGCTTTTGATGATGGATTATAATTAATCAACAGCAAAGAAATTCTTTCAAGAGACAGTGAATTAAACACCTTGCGACATAATTTATACTAAACATAACATGTCAAGCACTTGATACCCATAGTTAATAAACCTCTTATAATTGAGAAGGCATCTATGTTATTAATATTCAAAATCGGTATCAATTTAGAATATTGAATATTGTATCTATGGCATGTTCTTTAATAGCATTGAATGAAAGAAGACAAAGCATTACAGAAAAAAAGAAAGCCATCAGCAAAACATAAACATGTAAGATTAAATCAAAAAGGCGGTCCCTGTGTTTTTTAATTCGTGGTAAGAAAAAAAGGTAACGTTCCATTAAATGAATAGGCTATTTGTTTTGTGCAAAGGTTAATACTATACATGACCTATTTTTGAATTAATATATGTTTTTTAATGAAAAAGCAAAAGAACACATGTTTTCAAGTAGTCAAATGAAGGGTATGCTAAGCATAAAAATAAAGAATTTGCCAAGATGATAAAGACGCAGCACAAATGCCAAAAACAGGCCTTCTACGCTTTCTTTTCTGAGTCTTGGCATACAAAAATAGCCCATACAAAAACTGTAATCCAGTTATAAACAAGAATGGTGGAGGAATAAGGAAAAAAAAAAACTACTGGAAATTTTGGACAGGGCATTTCAGTATTATTACTTTGAAAGGTTGGTAGAAAAGTACAAGGGCATGTCTGTATTTTTTATCAGTTTTTTTTTTTTTGTTATTTCCTTTTATAGCATCCATCGATGGAGACTTTGTCCACTGGCAAATCAAAACGAAACCCCAATCTTTTCAATCATTTTCTCAACCAATGAAACATTTCAGCGTTCGATCATTGTTTACAAATTACGCAGTATCAGCTTACAATTGCACATCTAAAGTGGAGCACATACAAAGTTTGGCTGATTAATCGGGCTTAGTGTAAAAGCTAAGCAGCCGTCAGGTACTTTCTTATTTGAAACACCCCTTATGATCTCATTTGTGAACGCAAATTAAAAATTCTATAAACTACAATTGTCCTATGCTTCGGAGCAAAATATTGGTTACCAAAAAAAAAGTTATTTTTTTTTGCCAAACGTAACTATTCAGTTACAACCACAGACTATAAATAAAAACGTTATTTTGGCCATTTTCGAATTTCTGTTCTTTATGTTTTCAAAAGAAAAAATGTTATTTTTGAAATACATATTAGCAACATGTAATGTTTCAAGTCAATTTATGATTTAATACGCTCTAATCGATTTCTATTCATCATTCTAGGGTTGCTGTTTGCGATTGTTACTAATGCACAATCAGATCAAGGTTCTATGATAAGCTACAATGTCATTGCTCTTTTAAATCAAACTACCTTCAAGTCAATGGCTGTCATAGTAGACAGTATTAGTTATCCTTTAGAGGCCAACAAGACATTCCCAATCCTTTTCTCTGGAAAGGCACCTTCTGCTAAATCAGGCTATCACTATGCAAAGGTGTATGTCAGTGATAACAGTACACTTGCAGAACCATTTGAACGTCAGTCTGTCAACCAAAGCACACCTCATGAGTTCTTCAACCGTACCTGGAACACACATGATAATGCCCAATTACCACAGGTCTATTCTCCTTTGAGTTCTATTCATCGCCTCAAATCTGATCTGCACAGAGATAATGAGATCCCCACTATTCACATCATCGGAAATCAAACAGAATTAGACCAGCTGAAGGTCAACGTCACTGAAGATATATCCACCAAGACTACCATTTCCTATCTCTCACTTCATGATGCTTTCCAGTTTGAAAATGTAGAACTCTCTTTATCCGGCAACAGTGCCAAACTGTTACCCAAGTCATCATACAATCTCAAGCTACACAAGAAGGATAGTTTGTATGGCTATAGAAATCTTAAACTTCGTTCTTTAGGTTTTGATCCCTCTTATATTCGTGAACAATTGGGTTACGACATCCTTAAATCAGCCGGCTTAATCTCATCCGAATTTTCCTTTGTCCGTATTTTCATGAACGATCAAGAACTTGGCTTGTATGGTATCATTGACACCTTCAAGGGCCCCTGGTTTTCTGATGTGTTTGCAGATGGAGACTCTTCCTATAAAAATGGATATCTTTATCAATCCAAGGCTGTTGGTGCTAATAATCACACGGCTGACCTTTCTTACTATGAAAACATGACGGCCTATGCTGATGGGCAATACAAGATCAAGGAAGAAGCCACTGGTGGCGAAAAAGACAATTATAAGCCTTTGATGGACTTGACGAAATTCATTGCTGAAGCACCTACGAATAGTTCAGATGCTGTCAACGAATGGAACAAAAGGTTTGATATGGATTCTGTTATTCGATCGTAAGTGTCAGTCGTTGTTTTATAGTCAAATGTGCTTATAAACTTTTTCTTTAGATTGGTAATTGAAATCTTGGGCGGTTATGCTGATGGTTACCTTTCAAACTTAAACAACTATTACCTTTATCAGTATCCTGACAGTGGTCAATATCTTTACATCGCTGCTGATCTCGATTTCTGTCTGGGCGCGACTGTCGTAAATATCACAAACTTGTGGACTGGCAACTACAACACATTCCCTGGATGGGGTGAACGACCCCTGGCGGATCAAATGATGCGCGTGCCAGAGTTCAATCAGAAATTTAAGCAATTGCTTCAAGAGTTAAATACCAAACTATTTAACCCCGATGTGATGAATCCTCGTATCAATGATCTTGCTAATATGATTAGAGAAGACGTTGTATGGGATCACGCATTGAATGACCCTCTTCTCAGATCTTTCTTTGATAGCATGGGGGCATCGGATGGACCAGATGGTTTGAAGGTGCCTGGATTTACAGTCGTCTTAAATTCTGATCCTACAGTATCGGATATAATCAAACGATTGTTTCATGGAGTTTCATTTGATGTCGCATTGAATGGCCCAACAGGACATATTTCCTTGTCAGGTCTTAAGGAATGGTTTAGCGTCATTCATCAAAACACAGCAAATTTCTTTTCCCAACAGTAAATTCTTTTTTCCCCCTTCGTCAAACTACGCTTGTATTGTATCAATAAATATTTTTGATTTTTAAAGAAATTGTCTTATTTTGTCATTGTTGACAATACGATCAATACTGTCATCATTCTTTTCACAAACGAGGATTGAAGGTCTATTCTCATGAAAGGGCTATTGATAAATACTCCCCCTTTTTTTTCTCATTGTTAATAAATCATGACTCAGAATATCTGTACATTTCAATGGTATTTATTGGAAACTCGTGATACTTGAAGCGAAACAACGGATTCCTTGGCTGCACCGTTTATCTCAGATCAACGTTGAACAATAGTAAAATGAGTGCACAAAAAGTCGTAAGACAAGAATATTTTTTTAAAAAGTAGAGTTGAATGATTTTTTTTTTTTAAAAAAAAAGATAACCTTTTGTTCTGTTTTCACAAATGCGTAAGAAAAACAATAGACTTTGAGCCTGTTGCTGTCATTCACTTTTTTTATAAGATCTGAATAAACAGTTAATAGTTCAGAAGCTTACATCACACAGAACAAAAAGATTTGCTTTCCATATTTTTACATATCCTATCAAAAGGACACATATAATCTTTATTGGCAATTCAATCATTTGCTTTATAAAACTATTTTTTCCCCCTCTAATTAATGGGATGATCAAAGCGCACCGAGTACAAAAGAAGTTTTGGTGTTTCAAATCATTTTAATGAAGTGTACAACGTTTTACTATGCTACCTGGGCTCTATCCATTTGTAATCAAACAATTTCTCCTTTATTTTTTTCCTATTTTGTATCTTTTACAGTCTTTATGACTTATTCCACAAGTTCCCAACTTTTCTGGTGGACCCTGCGGAAAGAAATAGAAAAAAAAAAGTTTTGTTGGAGCTCTTACGCAGCTTGTGTTTAAAATCATGTTGGGATGCAACAAAATAGTTTCATTTAGTGTCAAACTATATTTGTTAAAGTAGCCAATGATATGAGCAATGATGAATATTGAAATTTCTATTCATTGATGTTCATCGGCAAATACTATTTTATATTCTATCCATCAAAAAGTAACAAATAAGACTTTTTTATTTTGCTGGTTGGATAGGAATGGATACAAAGAAAGTACATTTAATGTAAACTGTATCAGTTCAAAGTCCACAAAGTATCCTTTCATGTAAGCAGAGGATGGTTTAATCGGCTCACTGTCGGATGGTCTCAAGCATCAGCACATGATCATAACACGGATATGAATTGCGCAGTGTTTTCTTATTTAAGATGACCTTATTTAAACTGTATTGTTTCCTTCTTTTTTAATTAGAATTTATAAAATTCAATTGATTTATCACAAGATTATTTTTTTCACACACACACACACATTTATTCTCTTTCTATTGTAAAAGTATAAACATTTGTGTCCCACTAATCAATGGTACTAAATTTATTTTAATATCCCGCCCATCTTCGTTCAAATTCAAGCACGAGTATCCATGACTTTGATGCATAAAAAAGCAAAAATTATATAAAACAAGGGTATATGTCTTTTAATTGTACCGTGTATTGATTCATAAAGGGTATAATTCATGTCTTTCTGTTCACTGTTCAAAATAAGGTGAGTTCCTTAAAGTAAATATGAAAGGTTGTGAGGGAGGGGGTAAGCAAAAAAAAAAAGAAAACATGGAGTTTTAAAAACCATGTTACAATTTTAACTTATTTTCCTTTTTTTTTTTCATATTTATTTATTTTTTTCTCATACGAAAAAAGATGTACAATAACAGCAATCATAACTGGACATTTCATAGAAACAGTGAGAGTAATAATAGTGAATTTAACGAACCACTACAAGAACCAGTGGCATTTGAAGGTAAGAAAGACAACGGTTTATTTTATTCTTGTAATTTATATTTGATGTATAGATTTTCAGTTTAGTTTAGGACTCGATCCTAATTTCGCAATGCCCATTCAACTCGATATACCACCCACCTCTATGGACCCCTTTTCATACATACCACCACCTGAAACCTTTTCATCACAAAATACCAGTGTTTTAAACGAACAAGACCAAAAGGCCTTTAGTGAATTTTTGGATCAACTTTATGTGAACCCAAACATGCAAATCGATCCTCAGCCATTTTCCTTGTATTCTTTTGAAGAAGAGCAAGAAGAACAAGTGCGCCAATCCACTATACTTCATTCACTAGACGAACAAAAGAAATCGTTTAAAGAAAAACCAAATGCCGTTTATCTTCAACAAAGTAATGCAATCAGTGCACCTTATATCATTCGCGAAAATAACAAAGAAAAGCAAAAGACAAGTACAAGTTCAAGTAGTGCTAGCAGTAACAGTAGCAGTAGTAGTAGTAGCAATAATAATAGTAACCATATTAAGAGTGGCAGTGGTGGTGGAGGAGGAGGAGGAGCGATGAGAAGAGGAAAATCAAATAAAGAGCTATTGACAGAAGAAGAAAAGAGAAGCAATCATATCGCATCAGAACAAAAGAGACGAGGCATGATTCGATCAGGGTTCAAGGACTTGACAGAGATCGTGCCTACATTAAAGAACATAAACAACTCGAAAAGCACAGTTCTTTTTAAAGCGGTGGATTACATTAAATATCTTGAAAAACGAAATAGAAATTTAAGAGAAAAGATTAAAAATTTGGAAGTAAGAGCAGAAGTAGAAGGACGTATGGGCGTATTGGGCAGGACCCCACACCATCATCACCCATCATCATCAACACAAGCTGCTTTATTACAACATAAAACACAACAAAGACAACTATATGAATTACAAGAAAAGTTACAGCATCATCAAAAATTAATAGCTCAGCAAAAACTATACAATCCTTCTAGTAATTCATTATGGCATAACGAAAAAACAAAAAATGAATATGAAGATACTGTTTCAGCATAAATTAGTTTTTATAAATAAAAAACATTTAATTCATAGCATTCGATGGGTCATTTTTAAATAGGTTTATTATTATTTATAATTTACTTGTCCCCCTTATTTTTTTTTCCTTTCATGACAAGTACTTTAACAGCTTATTAAACTATCCAATGCGTTTCATAAAACATTTTACACACATTCGTATCACTTCAAAAGAACAAACAAGGTTTATCCTGTGTTTAAAGAGAACCCCTCAAATACAAAATGGTAACAATGGAAACACATGTGATTTTTTAAAAATGTAAGCCACAAAAATATTTATTTAAAAATAGAAAATTATTCGACTATTAAAATAAGATGTTAATACAAGAATTGAACAAGCTTTTTTTTTTTTTTCAGAAAATCGACATTCGACATTCCATAGTGAGCAAAAAAAGTACACAGATGCTCTAGTCCGTCCGCCCGTCGATAGGTTTTCATCATTAAAAAAATATTATTTTTATTACTTACATCAAACAAGACACCATCAGCTTTAGAAGGAGAGAAGAAGTACACTATTCTTCTTTTATTATCAATAAGCCATTATATAAAATAACTTTGATAACAAAATAAAAAAAAATGTTCTTTTCAACCTAAGATGAAATAAGTACAAGTACAATAAAATAGATTGAATGAGAGAAAGAGTCAGACAAGGCTGATAACTTGTATGTCTTTTAAGGCAACATAATTGTAATTCAGTTGATAAAATAATAATTGGACATTTTATCTTCATTCTCCTTCTCCCCTTTTTATATCTTTGAATATTTACCCTTTTGTCTGTTTACAAAGCAAAGAGAAAAAAAAAAAAAGAAAATGAATGACAGAGAGTGATTTATAAGAAAATCCACCGAAAAAAAAATTTTCTATTTTAGTGACTGTCGATCAAAGCTTTTCTGGTAGAGCCTTGAAAAAAAAAAAAAAAATTCTAATGTCAAGGTTGCTGGAAAAAAAAAAAGAATCTGATGGCTGGGATAGTTTGATTCACTTGAATTTATTAAATTATGGAAAGACAATAAAATGAGTGATACTGTTTAATCCAACTTGCATTTGCTTGTGACTAATATTACGCGTACATGAATAAAAAGGGAGTAAAAAAAAATTACTAAAGCTACACCATGTGCTGTAGAAGAGAGTATAACACGTAATTTCCATTCTAATACAAAAAGACAACGACCCAAGTGGCGATAAATGTCCTGAAAGGGATCATTCCATAATTATTCTGTATTATCAGCTTATCAATCCATCAAAACAAATTTAGCTCACCATTTTTTTTTTCATCTACCGCTCCCCCCCTTTCTTCATCTAATCCTAAAGAAGTTCATATAAACACCATGCAGGGGGGGAGAGGGGAGGAGAGAGAGGAAAGAAAGAGAGAAAAGGAAAAGAGAAATAAGTTGGTTTTTTTTTTATATTTCTTTTTTTTTTTATGAATAATAATTGTACAGAAGAATCAAGATTGTTATATCGTTTACATACAAATGAAAGTCAATTACGTATATTGGCTGTAGTATTAAGTTTAACAGGTGGATTAGTACTTTCATTTGCTTTGGGTGTGAGTATTTTAATTTATTGGCATACACGTAAATCAAAGAAAGAAAATCAACAAATAACACCACCACTTTTATTTCCACGAACTATTCCAGAACCTTCAGCACCTTCAGCTAATGATATACCCCCACCTGAATACACTTTAAAAAAGAATTAAATTTAAAATATCGTTTAATATAAAACAATTCTAACAATAATAATAAATTTAATTCATCAACTGGGATTCAAGTCAACTGTGATAAAGTATTATTTGATTTACTGTTGCTACTTCCTCCGAGTTTAAACATACGACCAAGAGAGGATCGAAGTGAATAATTGGAAGTAGATGATTTAGGTTTCAATATACGTTTATAGGCATCCTATTGAGTCATTAGTTAATTATATATTGTTTATCATCCTTGTTTACCAAATAAGCAATCTGAGGTTTGTTGAATGCTCCTCTTCTTTTACTTCTAATAAATTCAATTGCATCCAGTGGTTTCATTCCCATTTCAATCAAAGCAATAGCTACCAAAACAGGTGCTCTACCTAATCCCGCAACACAGTGAACAGCAATCATCGGTATAGGTCCATCATCCTTTATGCTATCAGCTATTTCCTTGTTTTTTTCTACCAATTGTAACCATTCACGCACAACTTGAGGCGGAGGCTGTATCATATTTAGTAAAAATGCGTCATGATATAATAATGTCAACTTACTACACCACCGTCTTTGAAAGGTAGATCCATGACTTGGATATTCCTCTCGTTCAATCTATTAGCACTGTATGTTGGTTGACAACATCGAGCTACTGCAACCACATGAAGTCGCATAAATTCTTCCATATAAAAATCCAGTGTGGATTCAGTTGGGCAATCCAATATCAAAAAGCGCAGTGAAGAGTTGGGACAATCAATAACAGTCAGCATACGTCCTAAAGGTGAGTTGTTTCGAGACATTTTGAAAGTGAAGGGGAGATGAATATAAAAAAAAACAGAAAAAAATATGAAAAGGGAATAAAAACAAATAAATAATAGTGTACGTGCGTTCTTTTTTTTTTCTTGCAAAGTAAAGAAGAGGAAAATTTATAATTTATGGGAGTGACCACAAAGTAGGAGAATAGTTGTGAATGAGAACAAGTTGATCAATCTTGAGATCAAGAATACAAGTGAACATAAAAAAACTAAGAGAAAAAAAAAAAAAAAAAGAAATCAGAAACAAATCCTCAAAAAAAAAAAAAATTTATTCCGCTCAGCCCCGACACACACACTCTCTCACACACTTGCAAAAAGAAAAAAAAAAAAAAAAACCTCAAAACCGGTTGCTTATTTTGGTAAACTTGCTTCGTACAGTGTTCGGAAATAGAATTTAGAAAGGGATTTGTTTTCCTTTTTGCATTTGATCAAAACTGTAAAAGCATCTTGCACCCCCCCAGACTGGGACTTTTATATACGATACTCATGATACCTGTTTGAGGCTTTGATTAAGTTACAATCTACGGCTTAGATCTATAACTTGAATGATTACAACTTACTTGTCTGGTAGTAAACCAAGGTCATCTTAACACTATCTATCATCTATTTCACATAAAAAGCATGTTACACATTCTCTCCAGATCCACAGAAACTTGAGTCAAAATATCAACAACTCCCTTGTGATTCCCACTGAATATGGATCAATAAAGAAACCCAGTAGTACAAATTTATTGTTTTCTAGAAATCATCGTTTACAAAGACTTGTATGATCAAAGACAAACCATAAATATTTATGAAAATTTACTTTTTTCAATGCAAATTGGATAATACTCGAATCAAGCAGCCTTATTCTCTCTTCTTTTTCGTATTTTATATACTTGAAAGGAATTCTTTATAGATCAAATAGAACTGGTTCACACAATTAGTTTATTCTTTAAAAAAATAAAAGCTCAATTCATCTTTGATCTCATCAAATACTTTCTTTTTATACAATAAGGATACCAATGCTTCTCTCTCCCCCTTTTTTTTTTTTTCTTCTCACAAGGACAGACAAGAAAAGATGGTAGATGAAGATACAATGATGTAATGGGGGTAGGCTATTGCTTCATTTAGTAGTCTAAAAAGTTGAAATGAATAGCAAAAGGTTTAAAATATCAAACTTGTGTATATTTGCTAAAGAAAGTGTATTACTAAATCTTTACTGGTATTTGATCAATTGATGCTATTTCTTATATTCAAAACGTGAAAATTGATGGCTGTGTATAGAATGCAAAAAGAAAGTACATGATCCTTTAAGCCTCTTTGATCAAATCATTTTAGAGTCAACCTCAAGGTTATAAGGCCAATTTGTTTTTAGTTCTTGTCGGCAAGTGAAGCTTTAATTATTCATGTTGCTTCTAGGTGCTCTATCAAACTAATACTCGACCTGTACCTGAATTCAAATACAGAATAAAACCATGGGTTCTCTTGAATTATTTCTGCTTTTGATAAAGGCCAAAGAAAAGGTTAGCGGGCTATTTATGTTTTATAAAGGGTGCGTACTCAAGTTGATTTATGTTTATGTGAAATTGCAGTTGGCATATTATTGAACAAAGGATGGACCTATCATCGTCAAAGCATGTTTTTAGAATAGCTCAGAAAATTAGGATAGCCCCAATAAAATCGATAAAAACCTACTGCGCTTTTCTCTTTACCTTTCTTTTGAAGTCATAGGTGACTGATCTATGCATTAGAACATTTTCAACAGGGCCGCCTAACCTTATGATACCCAACTTTTTCATTCATACTCTTGCCAAATGTAAAAGGTAGAATAGAACTCTGGCTTTAGGGTGCACAACTTGATTCACCCAACATTCATATGAATTGATTGTGATTTTTATCAGATTTAGAATAATCACCTCTGTTCGTTATCATTAACCCTCTTGTACTTTTAGGTTATAGTGTTATCATCTCTTCATCAGAATAGCTCTGCCTTGTTTATTATTATAATTCGAGTAGTTTATTATCAATACAACTATCACACAGATGCTTATTTCCATCTATAATTTCTTTTGATGAAGAAAGAAAAACAATTTTTATAGGATACATGAGATAATATTCTGTGAACAGATCAAGCGATTCAGCAAAAACTTTACTGATTTCTTTTGATCATTCAGATTTTTTATACAAATTATTTAATTTATCCTTATAGGCCATTGGATCTCTACAAACAACAGAAGTATCATCACCTCCTATCCATCTTTTTATGTCCATTTGCAATTATACAGTGATACCAATCCCTGCCTCTCTTTTTGTCTTCTTTTCTAAACAACCTTTTATTAGCTTGTCTGTCTTTTTTAATAGAAACATATGCTTAACTCTTTCAAACAACCAACATCATGGTCGTATTCAGCATTATACTCGATTTATGGTACATTGGGATGGTTAAAGCAGATAAGTTTAAAAAAGATAGGGTTGCTTCTTAAAGCTTTTTGAAGTTCGCGTCAATTGCCAGATAAGCTCAATTTCTGTCCACTTGGTGCTTTTTATTATTATTACAAATCTATTCAACCCTACGTTTAACAATCGATTGTCAACGGTTGACTTATCTTCAAAATTCGAAAATTCGATGGCATTGGGATAAGCTAGTAAGCTCTAATGGCTACTATAGTATTCCTTTAGTAACCATACAAACAAATATTTGGCATTCACTTTCAAGAGAGAAAGGCTCGGTGAGTTGAAAAAAAAAGAATCCCAATGAGACTCATGCAAATTCTTTTGATAGCCTTCATAAAACCAAAGGGGTTTTTAGTTGTTCATTTGATTATAATTTTTTTTTTGTTTTGGTTAACAAATCTGGTTTGTATTACATGAATCAAAACGGCTACTGCTGCAGTTACGTCAGTAGAAAAAGAAAAACAAGATGACTGTTGCAATTAAAAATAATTTCCAAGTGAGCAAGCGTGAATATCTTTCGTAAGTTCATCACAACCCATCTATTCTGTGTAATTGAATCATCAGTATCCACTAATATGGATATAAACAATACTAAGCTTTGTTATTATTAAAATATCCTGTGATCGCTTAAAGCTATTCATCGCAGTTTATATTCCCTACAGTCTCTGTTGCTGATAAATGATTCTTTTACAAGTGCAAAAAGAACGTCATGATTAGATAGCTATGGAATTCGCGTTGAATGCTTGAAGTAGTGCTCAAGATAAAGCATATTTCTTGCTAATAAGCTCATTCTAGAAAATAATGTCATTACACTGCACGTCAAGTAGGTCATGCATAAAGATAAGGAGCATTTATCTCTCACGCCTGAAACAAGTAATTTTTTTTTTATTTAATTTTCTTTTTTCATTTTATTATTATTTCATTTTTTTTACTTGATTTCTTGACTTATAAATGCTTAAATCACTTAAATCTCGACTATTTGGTAAAAGTGTAGAAGACGAAGCGAGTACACGGTTGCTAGGTGACCGGAGTTTAGATCAGTGGAAGCAAGAACCGATAGACAAGTACAATTTGGTATATTGGGTCAGTTTGGAACAAGAAAGAATTCGTACAGGAATGAGTTGAAGAAATTAACAAAATGTTTATAGATTTACTTTGTTTATGGAGTAGCTATGCTACTGCCTTGGAACGGTAAGAGAAACAAAGAATGACAAAAGGTCAATCTCACTCTTAAAAAACAATTGTCCTAGTGTTCATTACAGCTTCCGAATTTTTTGCTAAACGGTTTGCAGGAACGATCTATGAAGAAAGATTTCAAAACTATTTCTCGACTTATTCGACTCTTACAAATTTGCTCACGTTTATATTAGTATTATGGCTACAAAGCAAGGTAAGGAAGAGTGATGCGTAAGTATAGAGTGATAGATTGACATTGTTTAGTCACTGTTTAAAATGAATTCATTTATACCGATTGTTATCAACACAATCGTGTTTGGTACCATGGCAATCACGGTTGAAATAGATTTTCAAGGAGAAGATTATTTTTGGTTTGTGCTGTTCTTCATGGTCTTGACGGGAGGAACTACAAGCTTTTTCCAAAATGCCGTGTTTAGTGAAGCAAGCCGATTGCCCCCAGTTTATGTTCAAGCTGTACTCAGGTATGCACATTAAAAAAAAAAAAAAAAAAAAAACTCGACTGTTGATATCATTCTTAGTGGCCAAGGTATTAAGCATATGAAATGTTGAAAGTAAGGGGGGAAAACTAACATTCTTTGAATGGGAGTATAGGCATTGCAGGAGTCGTAGTTGCAGTTTCATCCATCTTGAGCGCACTTGCAGGCAGTAGTGATAGCGCTCCTGATGATACCTCGATTGCCCGATCAGCCTTTTTATACTTTTTGTCTGCACTTTTGATTACTTTGACTGCTTTGGTCGGTCGTGTGTTGGTTACTCAACTTCCTTTTTATAATTACCACATCCATTCACGATATGAAGATAATGAATCCGGAGAACAAGACGGAGTAGAGAACGAGCCGGTGACAGTCATAGATGTCGTACGTAAATCATACGGACTTATCTTTTCGGTTGCCTATGTGTTTGTGATCACTTTGATCCTTTTCCCATCCCTTACAGCTCTCATCAAATCCGTTCATCGATCAAACAACAGTGGTAGATTCTTTGACGACGACATCTTTGTTGCCTTTCATTTCCTTTTGTTCAACGTAGGTGACTGGGTAGGTCGTGTGATGCCTCTCTCGGAACGCTTTCAAGTCTTTCGCGTGAAATCTCTTGTCAGTATGTCCTTGCTTCGTACAATCTTTGTTCCTTTATTTTTGGTATGCAACGTCGTTGTCTCTAGCGAGCGAAATCTTCCTGTACTTGTCCGAAATGATTTTGTTTACTTTTTAATTGTCTGGATTTTTGCGGTCAGTAACGGTTGGATTGGTAGCTTGTGTATGATGGCTGCTCCTCAACAGAAGGCAATCAAGTCTGGTAAAGAGAAATCCATGGTAGGAAGCGTGATGAGTTTTTCACTTGTACTCGGCCTGGCTATAGGTGGTCTATTAAGCTTTCCTTTTAGACAATTGATTTAATGTCATTTTTGAAATAAACATACGCTAATTTTTGAACTTGTTTTTTTATTTTTAAAAAGATACAAAAATGCTACAACTATATTTTTTTTATTCAGATACATGCTTAATTTGGCCACTGTCAACAACTTCTTCTACCAATCGTTCACTATGGTGAAAAGATTTAAATGTAAACCAAGAAATAGCAATAGATACAAATTACTTACTGGGGCAAATAGGCTCTGCTTGGATAGAACACATAGTCCAACGAAAGTTCATCCAAATTAGTTACGTTGGCCATGTAAATATCTGCAAATTTTTGAATTTTGCTGGCAAAAAAGGAAGGGTTTTGATAAGTTCTAAACATACTTCCAAACGATCTGTTAAATGCCGTCTTTAGTTCTATCCTAACTTGTTTTCTTTCAGATTGCCATTCGGATAATAATGTATTCAATTCATCCGTATAATGGTCTTTGCTCCAAGATTGAGCTTCATTTAACAACCTCTCAAGACACAATAACCATGATAATTTATGACGATAGGATGCTTGGTTTCTAATTTCAATCTCTTTAGCAAGTTCATGAATGATTGCACCCTGTTGTTTTTGATAAAAGAAAAAAATAATAAATATCTTGTCGTTATAATCATGTTTTGATATACTAACTGTATGCCAGCCATGCTGAAAAGATGCATCTACCAAATCAGAATATACATGATCACCAAAATACAATACCATTTGTCTTTTATATATACATACAATTCATTAATCTACATTGATATTATCCTGTTCTTCCTCTTACCCTTTCCTACATTAACAAATCAAAATTAAGTATTTAAAAATTATTAATATATGTCTACATTTACCAATTAGTCAATGTTTCAAAATCCTTTATATTTCCACCTTGGTAAATCTGTCCAGGTACAAAAGAACTGACCATATCCCAATTTGGCTCATTTGCATTTCTAAAAGGTCGGCAAGATCGATAGAATTCAGGCTTCCTAGCGTTCACAATCACACAATCAAAGAGATCTTTCCAATCATCGGTTGAGGTTAGGTAACTCATGCCTCTGGATATAAAAGGCAAAGAACTATTTGTGAGTAAAAAAGTCTTTTTCCCATTTCTTCTCAACTTTTCAATATATCCGACGAGTTTGGGAGATCTTTCGAGGTATTTTGATATGTCCTTCATTACTTCCATATGAAGCGTGCCTCCAATTCTGTACTCGCTCGTGTGTAAGATACGAGCAGCGTGCTTTACATCGTCTGACAGATAGCGAGGATGAAAGCTCATGCTGTGGTCTTTAAAATATTGAACCAAGTCGCTTAGTAGTGTAGCCTAATGTTAGAAGGGAAAGTAATGTCAGCATATATAAGATAGTAACTGATAATAGCTTACTTGAGGTACTGAAAACAAGTCACTTAGTTGGAACATGTTTGTATTTAGATATTCTGGTGGTATATGTCTTCCTTTGTGGTATTCTATTATTTCATTTACATCTTTGATAGGCTCTCTTCCAACTAAAAGACATGTTGTTTAATAAATGATTGTACGCAAAAAAAATAAAAATAAAAAATTAGAGTCAGTTTGAATTTTAGCATTTACCATGAACGGTATTTAACTGGATATTTGCCATATTATCTATCTTCATGAGCCAACCGTTATTAAAATCTAAATAAACAATTTATTATATGTTTCTGTATGTCCTTGAAGCTTCATTTCTCTTTCTTTACCATAATGAAGCCCTCTAATAGCAAAGTTGGGATCAAACTTGAAGTCTACTACATAGAATATTAGCTGTAATCTATTTATACAATGAAGGAAATGAACTCATTTTTGCCTTTGATTTGCCTTGGGTACTTGAACATGTCAACCAATATGTCGCATAAAAAATTATAGATCGTGAGAGATAGACTATCTGTGTAATTTGCTAGTGTGTACTAAAGTATAATGAGTTACTCTATCTTTTCGTTTGTTGCTCAAGCCTACATCATAATCGAATCCGTAAACTTCAATGTTCTTCAAATTCAATTCATTATTAATAAACCTACGAATATCTTATCTGTCTTAAAACTTCATCTTTAAATCATACAGATATATAATACTACACTCGATCAGGAGAGGTATGTCCTAAACTCTCCAATGTTTTAAGACTCTCATCTGGTAAACGAGAAATTTTTTTTGAAAGTAAGGATACTTGACCTTCTTTTTCTGCAGAACGCATGTGTTGAAACTTTTTAATTTCGTACTCGTTCCTTAAAATATCGGTTGTGCGTCGATTGCTATTAGACAATCGATTATAATATCGTTTAGCGACCCATCGGAACATTTTCATGTAAATTGAGAATAATAATAATAATAAAAAAGAGGGAAAAAGAAAAAAGAAAATTAACTTTACCCACGAATCAAAAAAGCAACTAAGAATTAATCATTACAAATGAATGAGCAACAAAAACTATACCCCATTTCTAACTCTATAAAAAGCTAAAGGCAATATGTTACTATGCGCTGTAGTATTGACTAATAGATAATTTTTTTTACCAAAAAACTTATCTTTTCAATTAGACTAGTGGTTTTATTGATATTTTTTGGTTTTTATAATAACTTAGAGTTAAGCGACCAATATTCACCTTTGATAAATTATTCACGTCACTATGCCGTTCTATCAATTGGTGCATGATTTATAATTCTCCTTTCGGATTTGCTTTGATCCAAAAAATATAACTCAGAATTCATCAGTCACAAACACAGTCCTATCATTTAAACTTTTTTTGATTTCTTTTTAAAACCTTTTTTCTCTCTCTTCAAGTTTACTCAATGAGACAAGCTGAACAAAGATCAGGTGAAGCCCTTATTAAGCCAGAGTAAGAGCTTATATCGTCCAAGAAAATAAGAAGCTCATTTAATTTTTTATTATTACAGGTACCGAAAGGAACGTTGGTTTAATGACTCCGAAGTGACAGAAACAGCCGCCAACGACGATGAAGCAGAAGGTGGAGCAACTTTTGAAAATAAAAAACAGAAAGTAGGAAAAAAAAAAGCTTCTTTATAGGAATCTATGTACCTTAAAAAACTAAACTCAGACAATAGAATGCTCGAGGTGCTAATAAAGGACAAAGGGGAAAAAAGCGTATTGAAGATAGTATCAGGATATGTAAACACGTTGCTGTTGATGAATCATGTCCTATTATTGAAAAGTAAAAAAGAAAGATGATATATGAATGCTTTATCTTTAACATTGGTATTTGTATAGATGCAGATTTTCCCATGATCTTGAAGCTTACTTGGCTGCTAAACCTGCAGATATTGGAACTCGATGTGTACAATTTGATTTATTTGGAAAGTAAGAGAGAGTAAAAAAAAATGCTTATTATGTTTATTTAACATTCTCCAAGATGTCCTTATGGTTATAAGTGTCGTTATCTTGGTGCGCATATTGATGAAAACAAAAAATTGATTGTAAATGAGGCAAAGATAGCAGAGAAAAATGTTTACACTACCAATGGCATCTCTCACAAAACTCAAGTTGCCCTCAATCGTTCAAGAGTAAAAGAATATCAATTTTTGCTATTATTATTAGAGTTAACTCTTTCTATTTAGTACGAATTCCCAAGAACCGAGGCTTACATGACTATAGTGAAAGAACAAATAGAGGATGAACAAGCCATGAAGGATGCGAATACAGCAAAGAGAAAGCTAGCTGCAGAGGCGGCTACCAAAGAAGCAGTGAAAAAGCAAAAAGCTGAAGAAGAAGAAAGTGAAGATGAATTCTTTGATGCACCTAGCGAGTTTACCAATGTTACTATTGAACCAGTTGAAACAAAAAAAGAAGAAAAGCCTATTGGACCTATTGATCTTAAGTACAAGAAGGTAAGACATCAAAAAGAAAAAGCAAAGAGGAATGCTAACAAAAGTGTTGTTTAGATTATCGATTTTAGAGACAAAACATATCTTGCACCTCTTACGACCGTTGGTAATTTGCCATTCCGAAGAATCTGTAAGGAATATGGAGTTGATATCACTTGCGGTGAAATGGCCTTGGCTTTCAATTTGCTTCAGGGACAACAATCAGAGTGGGCTTTAACAAAGCGTCATAAATCAGAAGATATTTTTGGTATCCAAATTTGTGGTTCTAAAGTAGAGCAAGTGACCAAAGCTTGTGAAGTATTGAATAACGAAGTTGATGTTGATTTTATTGATCTCAACATGGGATGTCCTATTGATTTAGTATTTAAACAGGTAATAAATCTGAAGAAATGGTGCCTTCAATGACTAACAGCAAAGCATTATAGGGGGCTGGTTCAGCGCTGTTGGATGCTAGAGGCAGGATGTTTAAAATATTAAAGGGTATGCAGACAGTGACCGATATTCCTATCACTGCAAAATTCAGAATGGGTATTAAAGATAATATGCCTGTTGCTGACAGAGTTGTTCCCAAACTTGAAGAACTGGTAGGGTATAACAATCATGATATCAGCTTGATGACTTACTTTTTTTTTTGTAAATTAGGGAATTGCATTAGGCTCTGTAAGTTTTTTTTATACTTGTAATCAACATGATGATTAATATTGTTATATTTTAGCTTCATGGTCGTTCTCGTGCCCAAAGATATACTAAAAAAGCAGACTGGGAATACATTGGAACCATGAAGAATTTGACCAGCAGCATGCCATTATATGGTAATGGTGATATTATGAGTTTTGATGATTATAATACTTGTAAAAAAATCAGTGGCGTTGATGGAGTTATGATTGGCAGAGGTGCATTGATCAAACCCTGGATCTTTGATGAAATTAAGAACCAAAGAGATTACGATATTTCAGCTAATGAACGATTTGACATGTTGAAGCGTTTTTGTGATTATGGTCTGGAGCACTGGGGATCTGATAGCCAAGGTGTTAATATTACTAGACGATTCTTGTGTGAGTGGCAGTCTTTTTTGTATAGATATGTTCCTGTTGGTATATTAGAAAAACCTCCTCAGCGTATGAATGAAAGGCCTCCTCCTTTCCAAGGTCGTAATGACTTGGAAACCTTAATGGCTAGTCCACTCGCCTCTGATTGGGTTAAACTTAGTGAACTTATCCTTGGCCCTGCGCCAGAAGACTTTAAATTTGTACCAAAACATAAAGCCAACTCATTTGAATCAATTCAGGTACAAAAAATAATTTATCTATTTGTAGAAAACGAATCTTAATACTTTACAATAGGGTTAAACACACATTTGTATAAACATGTATAAATAAAAGTAAAAAAAAATAAAAAATAAGAGAAAGATTGTAAGTACAAAATAAAAAAAATTAATGATTATTACAACAAAATTCTATATCAACAACTTCCTTGGGTGTATTTGATGTGAGCACATAAGGTTCCTCTTTACCAATGACTACGTTATCTTCAATACGAATACCAATTCCTTGATATTTGCTTGGAAATTTGTCATCATATGGAACATATATTCCAGGTTCAATAGTAATCACCATATTTTGCTTTAATTTACGAGATCTATCCAAGCTATGTAAATCGTGTACATCTAAGCCTAAGTAATGTCCAACATGATGAGGATAAAGTATCCTTTCCAAATCCTATACAAAGTCAATATGTCATCTTCTTTTGACAACGTACTTACCCATCCTGTTACGTTAAATCCAATTTCTTCAAGTTCTTCTTTCATAAATCTGACGGATTCTGAGTGAATGCCATGAAGAGAAAGATTGCTGGATTCGGTACATAATTTGATACATTTTTTGTTTACATTTAAAACGGCCTGGTAGAGCTCCTTTT
The DNA here is from genome assembly GCA_024220505.1 of Rhizopus arrhizus. Taxonomy (NCBI): domain Eukaryota; kingdom Fungi; phylum Mucoromycota; class Mucoromycetes; order Mucorales; family Rhizopodaceae; genus Rhizopus; species Rhizopus arrhizus. The sequence continues at coordinate 434,578 of JAKZZE010000022.1, forward strand.
GTGCGTCACTAAATCTGCCGTTCACAGGCCAAGTACGAGTGATATCGCTTGCATACCCATTATATTCTCCACCACAGTCAACTAACACTAAATCATTGTCCCTAGTGAATTGTTAGTTCTTAATAATAAAATAAAAGATGATGTCTTACTTTAGTTCCATATCATTTCTAACATAATGTAAAGATAAAGCATTTGGCCCACCAGCAATGACAGGTACATAGGCCAACATACTTGAACCCCTCATTCTAGTCTCATAATCAAACTTTGCCCAAAGTTGAGCTTCTGTCAAACCGGGTTTTGTCCATTTCATTGCCTCAACAAAGGCCTTTGCACTGATTAACCCAGATTTTTTCATAGCCTCTATTTCACTTGGACTTTTAATCATTCTCAACTCTTGCACTTTTTTACTTAGCGGTAATATGCTTTGAATCTTCAGTCCTATGCACAATTCAGTTTTAGTATTTTTTTTTGTTTTCTAATTAGATCAAGGAAAGGGGAACTGAACTGAACCATTTTTTATATTAGACCAGAGCCTCCCCAAAAACGTACCAGTCTGGATGAGCTTTGCAGATTCATCAGAGAGTAACGTAGGCATCTTTTCGGGACTGTCCATAAAGATGTTTTTATATGAGCCAATGATGTGCTTTAAATAAGCAGTAAACTTTGTACTTTCATAAGCTTCATCTGCACCAAATATTTCTTTGGCGCCTTGTATACCCGTACGAGGACCATCCCATAATTCTGCATGAGCGTTCTTTGGTGGGACAAACATGGTTTGCTTGTAGCCTCTTTTCGATTTATCTTTTTCTATATATTGTAAATGAAGATGAATACCTAAATTTACCTTATCTTCAAAAGAGTTCTTCTTTTTTACTTACCTAAAATTAGAGCTGAATCCGGTTCATTAAATCCACACAAATACCAAAAATCAGTGTTTTGGTGAAAAGGGTAAAATATGTTGTTTGTCATATAACGAGTTCCATAACCCAAGCATATTACAACGCTGTCTTCGGGTAAGGTGCTCATCAAGTTAGATCTTCGTTTTTCGTATTCAACAGCAGTGAATCCAGGTGTCACTTTGTTGTCATTGTTATTCCCAAGCATGTTTTTAAAGAAAAAAAAAGTGTTGCAATCTTACCTTCACCCTTTTTCATTAGATTAGAATGAGTTATAAATGTTGGCTGACCAAAAGATCTTTTGTGTGTTACTGGTATGTTGACATTAGAAGTAACATAGGATCGTGTAGAGTTAACGATCAATCGTGATTTAAGTGCATGTCTAGAAGCTGAAAAATAAAAGGCTCAGTATTAGTTGATACTAATACTATTTTTCTTATGTACCAGTAGTTAATAGTGTTTTTGCTAATGAAGAACGAAACATGATTTTATTATGTAAAAGAAAAAGAAAAAAATTGACAGGTACATTTTCGTGTATGGGTGAGGGCGGGGAGCAGGGATTTTAGGCTTGTGTTACTCGAAATACAATAAGCAGAGTTACACAAATGTATTCTCTTTTCCGAGTCTTGCGGTTCGCAGCTGCTTTGATCTAAACTTTTTATTTTCGTCATACATATACCGTCTATCTACATTACTTAAAATCTCTTCATCTTCTCCAGAATCATCTGAATCTATTACTTGTCGAGAATAGCCAATTGAATAGTGGAATATTTGTTTAAGCATCATATTGGTCTAATAAAAAAAGTTGAACAATCATATTCTTATTACCTATTTCTTACTTACCTTTAAATGATGCTGTAGTCCTTGACCAAGAACCCTTCTGAATGCATTCAGAATTAATATTTTCCCCCAACCTCTAAATAAGATGATCTTTCCACCAATTTTGAGCTCTTCTACAGGTTTAATATTTTCTTCAACACTCTTTACAATATCTCTAAACACTGATTTCTGTTCTGCTCTATCACTTTTGGCTCTGCGCTTACTGCTTTCTACAGATAAGTCCTTAAGTGTACGTACAAGTTCATACATATTGTCATATTCAGGCTTTTCAATTTCATCTTCATCTTCGCTGTATTCTTCACCATTTTCATCAGTTGATGTAAAAATGTGAACAATCTCAAATATTAAAGCTATATTTTCTCCGGCAGCAATACGAATATCTTTATCGGATGATTCAAGTAACATTTCATGAACAGGCATCACCCTATTTTTTTTTTTTTTTTGTAAAAATTAATAATTTTGGGATTTTGTAATTATAAGCCTTACTTACTTTTCTACTTCATCCCATAATACATTAAAATCGACCAGTCCTTCTGAAAATGATGCAGAAAACAAGATGCCATATGATTTGAGCGCTTCAGTCATCAGACTGTCTTTTTCATTGGTTGATAATCCATCTACATTAAAGTCTGCTCCGTCTGTTTCAATGAAATCAAAGACATAATCTCGAACCAACCGTATGTCTATTTCTGATGCTGAAGTGTATGTGATTAATGCTAATGTTTGAAGGCACTATGTAGAAATATAATCTTAGTGTTTCATAAATCATATACTCTTTTTCATTGCTCACATTCATTTTAATCTCTACTTCTTCACTGTCTTTGATAGAATTTCTTAAGGTGGGTAATATTCTTCTATACAAATCATCCCCATCGCCTTCTGATATGTCATCCAAGTTTACAAACGTCAACGCAGTAGCTTTCGCAGCCAAACATGCTTCTTTTACACTGCCATGCTTACTTGTCGACTTCTTTAATAAACCTAATATCTCTTCAAGTCTATTTTCTATATGAGATGATACATGATGACAAGAGAATAGGTTGACTATAGTTTCAAGGTTCTCTTCTCGGGTACTACATTGTAATTTTAGTTATGCAACATGAATATAACCAGGCCTTTTACCTTGTTCTATTTTCTGAAAGATTATCTAAAGCTTGATTCATTTTTTCGAACCAAGTGACTGGTTGGCTAGGTTCATCATCATTATCCGTCTTTTTATTATTGCTACGCTTTGATATGGCCATTGTTTTATATAGAAAAGCTAAAAATAAAAATGAAAAAAAAAAGATTAAACAATCTTTTACTAGCTTTTTTTTCCTGTGTTGCATGACGAACAGTCACACAGACTATGTGCGTTTATGGACAAATGACAAAAACCTGTCGCAGACAACTTCAACATGACCTCATTGAATAGAACAAGGGAGTACTTATGAGTATTTACTGTTCATTTTGAATGAGAAAAATATTACATCAGAGGCTATCTTAAAGTTAATGGTAATAAAGATTGTTTTTATTCTGAGTGCATGGTTTTATCTGTAATATAATTCCAAGTTCATTCCGTTATGTATTTCATCTATAAGATATAAATTATAATCAATATACAATAAAGAAAGAAAAACTTACAATCTTCTAAAGTGATATGATCCTTATATTCCTTATACCACTTTTTTAATATAATCTTATCTGGCTCAGTACCAATTTGTGCTGCAACCAATTTTTTAAAGTCTCCCACAAGATCATTAGGTGCACACTTGACGCGAACTTTTTTACCTAATCGATCATTGACCTCTACTTCAATTAAATTATAGCTAGGCTTCTTTTTTGTGACCTTCTTTGGCTGTATATAACAAGAATTTAGTTTATTATTATGCCTATTAAACTATTCCTTTCATTTTACCTTTTCACTAGACCTTTCTTCTCGAGGTTTTCTGGTGTCTTCTAAAGACCTTGACCTACGGCGAGATCGTGCTTCCTCTCCTCGACGAGGTGAGCGACCTCTTTCACGGGATCTGTCGCGACGTCTGTCTTCAGGAGATCTTTCACGTCGTCTATCATCATGTCTGCGTGGTGAGCGGCTTTTACGTCTTTCAGGTGAGCGGCGACGAGGTGAACGGGATCTGTTGCTTCTTGAGCGCTCTTCCTTTCGCGAAGTTTCCTCTTTATCTAATTTGGATAATGTTGGTTAGATGAAATTAAAAAAAGACCGGCTTTTTTATTTATACTAGAATCGTGCTTCTTGAATTTCAACATTCGTTAATAATAAAAAAGAGAAAAAAAATGCGGAGATTATCGAAGCTGTAGAAAAATCTTTTCTTCATCCTGCAATGGTGTCAAAGAAGAGAGCTCTGCATCTCTTTAGTTAGTGACATTAATTTGTACTGCTTTTCAAGCTATAATAAGTTTGTCTGTTTATATTAGTATTAAAAAACCTCTCAGATAAAGTTAAAAGGGATAGGACGATTGCTAACAGTAATGATAATAATCAAAAATAACATCAACCCATTATTAACTTCTAAAGCACTCTTAGCTTTAATATACTAACAAAATAGTGGTAGCTTAACGTGTTATATGTTTCCACTTCAATTTCGACCAAATGAACTTGCTTATTTCGTCCATTTGTGTACCTTTATTTCGACTAAAAATAAAAGAAGTTCGACCAAGCTGCAATGAGTTTTCAACTAAAATTCCTTTTATTAATTTTTTGTTAATGAGTGAATCTGGCAACGTCTACGAGTTTAATGATCAAACAAATTTCAAATGTATGAAGTTTTCAATACAGAAGTCTCAAACCAAGTTCAAGAGCCACAAGTTAACATAGTGGAAGAAAAAAGAGCTAAGAAAATTAATAGACAGCAGTACCAGAATTACACAGAGAAAGAAAAGGACAGGGCTATCCAGGCATATATGTTTACTTCCCTTAGTTACAGCAAGGTTAGAGAGAAGTATGGTATACCTGTATTTATATTGAAGTCTTGGGTTAAAGCAGCAAAAGAAGCATCCAAAAAAGAAGAGGCTTTAGAAGTAGATAATGCTATTGAAAAGCAGCCAAAAAAGAACCAATACCTTCGCAAGATGAAGGAAGAGCATACGAAGTTTTTGGAAGAATTCATTGACAACAATCCGGTAGTCACGCTAGATCAAATGGTTGACGCCCTTAGTAATAAATTTGAGGGCTTTAGTATTTCTAAATCTGGCGTGGATAAACACCTGAAAGAAAGCTGCTCTTACACATTAAAGAGAATTACAAAGATTCCTGCCAAACGAAACTCTCCTGACGTTATTGAACTAAGGTTTAGAGCTGTTGAGGCGTGGATTAAAGACTCCAGTATCAGTTTTATGCAAGACTGTATCTTCATTGATGAATCTGGATTCAATCTTCATACTGTAAGAAGTCAGGGCAGATCAAAGAAAGGTGAGCCCGCAAAAGTTGCAGTAGCAACCACCAGGGAACCGTCAGTTTCGATACTAGGCGCAATTTGTTCCCTTGATGTCGTCAATGTTGGACTGAAGGTAACTAAAGCTGGTACAAAGTAGAAAGAATTCATGGCATTTCTTATATACGTCATAGATGTCCTTGATAAACACAACTTGAAGGGTTGCAATTCAGTCATGGATAATGCACCTATCCATAAACCTGAAAAGATCACAGAGGAGGTCAGCAAGAGGGAGTATAGAATAATATACCTTCCACCTTACCCCCCTTTCTTAAATCCAATAGAAGAGTTTTGGGTCAAGGTAAAGACACTTGTTCGAAGGTCTCCAATAATAGATCGCGATAACTTAGTAGCAAGGATAAGAGAGGATGCAGAGCAAGTGACTCCTGAGGACTGTCAAGGCTGGATTAGGCACGCCGAATCCTTCTTTAAGTATTGTTTAAATAAAGAAGAACTTCTTTAGTTCGACCATGCAGTTGAAAGCTCATTGCAGCTTGGTCGAAATGAGACATCATTTTTGGTCGTAATTTATTTTTTATTGGTCGAATTTAGTTGCCGGTTTGGTCGAAATTGAAGTGGAAATACTGTAAAGATGAAAACAATAGCAAGAACAGAAAGAAATAGACGCGTATATTGTCATCTTGACTGGTTACCAGGTGGAAAACCAGTACCTTGTCCAAAAAATTCTACTAAGATGCTTGCAAATCAGCATGCAATAAAATGCCTTGATATGCAACATCGCTTACAAACTCCAAAAACAGTTCAACATCCACTATCGTTCCTTCTCAACGAATTACCAAATAGAATACCATGTTCCTCTCACTCTGCCTTTGCATGATTTATTCGATGGCCTTTTATCTGTACTATACTTTATGAACTTGACTACCTGTTCCATGATAAGGACCAACCGTCACCGCCATTTCAACTAGGGCAAAGATTCCTCGATTGGCTACCCTCTTCCCCTCACTATTAATATTCACTTGTTTCCTTCACTCTTCCTCCCATATCTTTTTTATCCTTGACCCCAAAAGGGGTTTTTAGCTTCCATTGAACTTTTTATTGATCTGATCAGGGCGAAAACGATGCAATATTAGACATCATGCGCTTAAATTGGTCATTAATTTTTTTATAAATAAAAATAAAAATTTAAACGTATATAGTGATGTAGGATCGGATTATGGCGGATGTAGAAAGCCAATGTTTTCACTAGTTTTCATGTCTGTCATAAACAATTAGTCAATGTGTCTCATGAAAAAGGTGAACTTTTATGTACAAACATGTACTGGGTATACACTTAAGAGAGATATTCGCGTAATAATTAAAAATAATAAACAAGTACGCCATATTAAGGGGAGATTTTATAATATTGTCAAGAAAAAAGATGATGTCAGTATAATCACCCTTTTTTTTCCACATTTTGTACCAACATGTATAAATCAATCATACAACATAAAAAAGCTGAAGTCATTAAAAAACGACAAAAATATAGCGCTTCAAGCAGCAGTAGTGGTAAGAAATAAAAAAACGCGATATTTCATTTAGCTAACGCGCTATAAAAAGACTCATTATGCAAAGACTGCAAAGAACCAGGTCATTATAGTAAACAGTTTTATAAGTGCAAATTTTACGTCGAAGCCACCGCAGATGATGGTAAGCATTATACCCTTTTTATGCATGCCCTTCCTAATTTTTCTGTTTAAAAAATTGGTACCTCTAGAAAAAGAAAACAGACCAATAAAATAAAACAGGACAAGAAAAAGGCGAAAAGACCCAGAACTGGTAATAATACGACTGAACTTAACTGTAGTAGCTATAAACAAGAAGGACATACATCATCTCGTTCATCTGCTTGCCCCAACCATATACAAACAAAAAAAAAGAAACGTTTCTGAGGCACTTGGGGCCTAATTATAAGGCATATACGCGAAAGCTACCTTTTGACCAATGCGTACAAAGCACTTATCAAACTACACTTAAATCGAAAATTGTCTCTGCTTGTGAAGACGTGCGAAATATTATAGTCAGATCACAGCTTTTCGTGAATTTTTATATACTAAGTTTGGCTCGTTTAGATAGTCCTATTCCTCATAAAATATATGAACAGAATTTTTGGTATTCAATATCACAACTTATAAGAAACCAACGAGTCACGAATGGCATCTCTTTACAGCACGGATTACTTGATTATTGGAATAGTTTTAAAAAAAGTTACCCTACTATTATTTATGACAAGAAACTTGCTAGTGGTGTTAGCCATTGTATATCAGAAGCGTCCAAACAACTACAAACAACATACACTAATAACGTAGTAGAACTCTTTGAATCAAGAATATGCAACTATATTTTATAAAACACAAAATATCTTCATAGTAAGTAGGATGCTATTATAAAAAGCACGTATAACTAAGACTACATAGTCAATGGATCGTTCAGATGTTGTAAAAATTGTCCCTTACGTTTATCAACATGTTTGTCAAGGAGTTTCTGTGTGGCCTCAAGGTCCTGTATTTACCGAAGAAAGGAAACAAATTGTTGATGAAACCCTCCTGCCGTTAAAGAATATGATACCAACTCGAGTGACTCTTACAACTCTATCTGAATCTCCTAACAGCTTTGTTCCTTGTCTGCTAAATATCTTATCGGAATACGAGATCGAGCACAACAATCACAAAGTCTATGATGTCAGTCGATTGCCGCTGCCAAGGTTGTTTTCCCTGTCATCAACTCTGGGTATGCATTGGAAGTTCGAGAAAATAAGCGCCAATGCATTAGCACCTTTTATTAAGGAAACCCTGCCACAAGGCTACCAGAATCAACTTAATATGTTTTACCGTGTTTTTAATTTTAAAAAATTACGTTTAAGGTATGATATGATATTATATAATAGACTTTTTTACTTAAATTTACAATAACATGGACGATCTCACATCCAACGAAAACAACAAGATACTATTCGGAAATACAATCAAATCTGATGGCTTTTCTGTTGACTTTGTGTTTTATCGAAAGGAAAGAATGAATAATGACTCTGACGTTGAATTAACCCTTGAAGACTTCAACTACGAAGAAGTTCACAATCAATATCATCCAATGTTCCTTGACGCTGGGCGTAAATCATTATTCACGGCAGTTGTTGGCGTAGCTTCAGCCAAGCAGATCCGGAAGTCCTCTGTAAAAGAATATTATCATTTAACAGGTAGTACTGTCTATAGCAAAAAAACTCGAGTCAAAAAAAAAGTGTTCTGGTATTAAGACGATCGAATCCCAAATTCCCACACCAAAAACAGCAGCAGTTGGATCATACGATCAATATGTTAAATACACACTAACATACCTTGACAAGCTCCTGGATTTCTATGGCAAAGACACTGCGCATCATCGATTCCATCTTTATCAAGGCCGACAGAGGGCATCGGAAATGATGGCTAACATATTGACTCATAGAACAGCCAAGTACAACAGATCACGGAGAAAGCGAAAAAGAAGAAAGACAAGAATGATAAGAAGGAAGATGAAGGGTTATCATTGCGCACTGACGAAAAGAAGTAAGAAATTAGCCTTTCTTCAATAGACGTTATTGACTTTTTTTTTTGAAAGGTTGAAGTGGAGGCACTTCCTTTCCAAGAAAACAAAGAAAAGTGTCCGTTGGTCGTTTTTGGTGCCGGTGTTTTCGGCAAGGATATGGTCAAGATGAAAGGGCTTCGGTGTGGGGTGATAGGAAAACCTTTTGCAACGTTGAAAAAGCGTGAAGCTGCTGATTAGTTGATCGTTGTGACGATCGACGAATTTAAAACATCAAAGACATGTAGCTCCTGTTTTTTCAATGATCTTAAAGTAGTCAAAACACCCGGTTTTAAGGGCAAAGATGTTCTCAGTTGCTCTAAATGTAAGAAGGTTTGGCAACGAGATGTCAACGCCGCCACTAATATGATGACGATCTCTGAGGCAGTTTGGATGGGAGAAGGACGACCGGAAGTTTTCAAGCCGAAGAAAAACAATGGTGAAGGAAGATTCTGAACTTGGTAAAAGCCCTTTCAAGTACGCTTGGGTCCTCGATAAGCTTAAGGCCGAACATGAACGGATTACCACCATCGATATTGCTCTCTTGAAGCTCATAACCCCACGCTGTCACTGATGCTCCTGGTCACAGAGATTTCATCAAGAACATATTTACTGGTACTTTTCTCAAGCCGATCATGTAATTCTTATCATTGTTGGTGATGCTGCTGATATTTCCAAGGATGATCAAACCCGTGAACATGGTTTTCTTGTCTTCACCCTCGGCGTCCGTCAATTGATTGTTGCTATCAACAAGATCCAAGTGGTCCGAAGCTCGTTACAGCGACATTGTCAAGGAGGTCTCCTTTTTCATCAAGAAGAGAAGTTGCTGAAAAATTATGTCTGTGGAATGGGATAGGTTTCATGAATGAAAAAGAAAGGTTTTTTATATCAAAAGAAAGTAGAATAAGATAATAGATAAAAGAAGAAATGCATCGATATCCATTGAATTTTGCATTGAAAAGTCTCGAGTTGTATTTGAGCTCCCTGTAACGTTATTTTCTTTTATTTAAACCAAATTTAACTTTAGACAACAGGCAGTCTTGGATAGCAGCGACTATATAACAGTAAGAAACCAATGATGTTTAGCTCTATATGCTCTATTGTGCACACCATTCTTTTTCCCCTCCGGAGCATCATTAGTTGTACACGAAAATGGTGTACCTGTTTTGCTTAGCACTTTTAATATAAACGTAAAGCCTGTTTGATATGCTTGGAAGTAATTATTTAAATGATTATATATTTCTATCAAGAAGAAAATAGAATGAGAATACTCCAATGGTCATTAAAAGTTATTTAAACAGACATAGTTAAGCCTAAGACACAAAACTTGTGTTCCTGAAAACTGGTTATTTGTGTCAGTACCCTGAATACAGTACTTTTCGGGATTTAAATATACAGGAATCTATTTCTATGAAACAAAAAAAGCCACTTTTCTTTACCTTCTTTTTTTTTAAAAAAAACAGACTCATGACAGACATTCCTTCAGGAAAAATAGTTTTATTGAGAAACTTACATAAATGTCGTAAAGGTGATTCAGTTAGAATAACAGGAATGTAAAGTACTTTATAGAGTTAGCGTTTCTTTTCTTTTTTTTTTCCTTTTGGTATATCTATAATCATTCTTTAGCTGGAAGGAAGGAAATAGAAATATTGGGATTATAAGCCATGATGGAATTGACGTAGAGATAAGTACAGATGAACAAACAGTAATTCCCTTAAATGGCGATTTAGTACAATGCATAGGTGAGATGACTGAAGAAGTAAGTTTTTTTTTGTATTTGTAGGTGTATGTATTTATACGTGGCTAAAAAATAATAATAAAATGTAGCCCACATTTGGCGTTTTACGTATTCATGCCAGAATATTACGAGTTGTAAATACAATAGATATGGAGTTGTATGAAAATGTGGCTGAACTTGTAAATAAAACATTAAACCCATAAATCATTCAAGAAAATCTTGTGTACATGAGGGGTCTGAGTTTTGATTGAGATTGAAATGATGAAGAAAGTACAAAAAGATGAAGAAAAAAGTTTCTTTTTTGTTGTTTCTTTTTTTATTTTTATTTTTAAAGTACGCAATGGGGAAAGGAAAGAGAGCTCATACGATTAGTATACCCAGTATTAGTCTAACAACTCCCAAGTCCTCCTCGGACCATTCCTATGCTCCCAACTTTATTAACTCTGTACTTTCAAAGTCGGAAACAACAACTTCCACAGCTCAAGTGGAGCGATGGCAACTTCCTCGTAAGCCAAAGATGAAGTACGATGACTTGGAACATAAAATGGAAGCCGCTCCTCTTTATGTTCTTGTTTGTACATATCTCAATTACTTTGTCTTGATTCTCTTTGGTCATTTAAGAGATATCCTTGGTAAAATGTTTAAACCTGCAGACTATAGTCACTTGAGAATGAATCAAGTAAAGAAATACTCAATTTACCATTTGATATATAAACTTATCACGTCTTTACTCTAGGGTTATGCTCCTCTTGTTTCTGACTTTGATTCCTTTTATACAAGACGTCTTTATATTAGAATTCGGTAAAATGATAACGCCAGTTAAAATATTATAAATACGCTGACACGCACAAAAAAAAAAAAAAGTGATTGCTTCAATCGACCTATTACGGGCGTTGCTTCTAGAACTGTCAAATTACTCGATCGTGTCTCTGCGGATTTCAACAGAACATTTAGGTTAACTGGTACATCCACAGAAGCTCTTAACTTTGCGTCATACAACTATCTTGGATTTTCCGATAACTCTGGACCATGTGCTGATGCTGTAGAACAGGCCACAAAGGAACTTGGTATCACAGCTGCAAGCCCTAGAACAGAGGCCGGTACAAATAAGCATGCTTTAGAATTAGAACAGATGGTAGCTCGCTTTGTTGGAAAAGAGGATGCAATGTGTGTCAGTATGGGTTTCGCTACCAATTCGACTACAATTCCTGCCCTTGTCGGTAAAGGATGTCTTGTTATCTCTGACGAATTAAATCATTCCTCTATCGTTTTCGGTGTCCGTCTTTCGGGTGCCTCAGTTCGTGTGTTTAAACATAATAACATGGATGATTTACGTGAATTGCTTCGTGAAGTTATTTCTCAAGGTCAACCTCGTACTCATCGTCCTTGGAGAAAAATTTTAGTTATCGTTGAAGGTCTTTATTCTATGGAAGGTACAATTGTAAACCTTCCTGAACTTGTTGAGATGAAAAAAGAATTCAAGGTAAAGAGATATGCATACAATATATTTTAGATCTTCTATCTGACATTTATTTACAGTTTTATTTATATGTTGACGAAGCCCACTCAATTGGTGCACTTGGTGAAAATGGTGGAGGTGTTTGTGATTTCTATGGTATCGATCCAGCAGAGGTTGATATTTTAATGGGAACTTTTACTAAATCCTTTGGTGCTGCTGGTGGTTATATTGCTGGTGATAAAACTATTATTGACCATTTGCGCTTGCGTAACCATGCTTACAATTACGCTGAGCCTGTTTCTGTTGCTGTCACCCAACAAGTCATTACTTCCATGAAGATTATTTGGTAAAAAAAAAAAAAAAAAAAAAAAAAAAAAAAAAAAGCATTACATAACCATTTTTTTCTAATACTTCTTTTATTAGTGGTGAAGATGGTACTGATACTGGACGTAAAAAGATTAAGCAATTAGCAGAAAATTCACTTTACTTTATTGAACGATTGAGAGAATTGGGCTTCATTGTTTACGGAGATCAAGGCAGCCCCGTGATTCCTTTACTCTTATTTAATCCTGCCAAGATTCCTGCTTTCTCTCGTGAATTACTAAAACATGGAATTGCTACTGTCGTTGTCGGTTATCCAGCTACACCCATTATTACTTCTCGTGCTCGTTTCTGTCTATCCTCTGCTCATACTAGAGAAGACCTTGATAGAGCCTTAGAAGTGATTAGTGAAGTTGGTGATACTTTACTTCTTAAAGTTAGTAATGAAACTCAAAAATGAACTGTTGTACCTTAAATATTTTACCCTATATCATTACATATTCTTCTTTTAATAATCTTGTACAGTGTTTCAATTTTAATTAGGTTGCACACAATGCAATAATAAAAAAGAACTAATTTTTTATACACACATTACGAATAATTGTAGTCATCATTCAAAAATGAATAATCATACACTTTTTCCACAATCATTTGACACATTCAAAAAAAAAAAAAAAAAAAAAAAAAAAAAACACACACACAGGAAGGAGATTTTTTGTTACGCTTAAAAATTTTAAACGACCAAAATGGGCACGTGATGTTTTAGTATTGTATCGTCCGGACTAGATCAAATTATGTTAAACTAAAACCCTTAGGAAACAAAAGGAAAGGCCGGGCTATAATAGTGGAAGCCAATCAAGGAATCGTTGCCCTGAGTTAAATGGCAGTGAAGGTATCTTAACATGACATAGGAAGTCGAGTTCATGGAGGATATTACATATAGTCAGCCACTGAGGGAACTAGAAAGCCATACTAGGGCAAGACTGAGGCCGACAAGTAGGCAAAATTCCGAAAAGGAACGACAGTGAATCTGCAATAGTTGCTGGTATTTGTAGACGCTGATGCATATTCAAGCAATAAATGGAATCGTTTTTGTAAGTCATTGGTGAGGATACCTAGGAAAAGACTTAGGTTTTCTACTAGGTAATTAGACAAGGCGCTAACATATGCAACGGTTGTGCTCGATATGAATCAATGGCAGCCAAAGGAGGAGAAAGGGAACAAGTACAGAAATTTCAAAAATTTATAATAAAAAAACCTTTTGGTTTTTGTGGCGTTTGCATGAAATTTCTTTATCCAGAGGAAAGAAAGTATAGACACATTAAAAATATTAATTACCTCTTATGTATTGAACGGAAGTTACAGCTAATGGTTAAGCCAGGAAGTAGTGACATATATATGGTCTGTTCTAAACATCTCGAAATGGATGAAAATGACTCTCCAAGATTTGTGTACTCTGGTTTACATCTATCGTAACAATTTTATCACATATTTCGTATTATTAAACTAGATGATCTATTAGAGGAAACTAATGATTTGAATCACTGAGAAAAATCTTTCTTTTCACCAATTAAGCTCATGGTCTCAAATCACAAGAAAATCTACTTTACATAAGGGATGTATTGGTCATTTTGAGCTCACAAGAGGTATGTATAGCACTCATAACTATGAATTCGCAGAAATGGCTTATAGTGGGACCTTGAATCTTTTTTATCAACGTGGAGACCCAAATACGAATTATCATGAAGAAAATCAAAGACATATACGAGCTAATGAAAGGTGGAAAAATAATGTTTTGTTTGCAAACGATGACACAAATCATCAAGCTGCTGATATTGAATTCTACGATCTCCTTACTGATAAAGACCGTTCAGACAAGTACATCCAGCACTCTCATCCAAGTTTGATGGCATTACTCTTTCCTTGGATTCTTCCAAATGCTACTGGACACTATTCCATGATGCCAATGAATACTTCTGAAGCCCAGAATAGAAATAGCATATACGCGTTATCAGAAAATCATGATGATTTTGCTGAATCAACTTTGAACAGCGAAACTCTCGCTAGGCTCTTCAAGGGTCGCTTGATGATGAATGATAGAAGATTTTCCAAGGATTCTTCACTCTTATTTTATGTGCTTGATTCAGTTGAAAAGAAAAATATTGCTACTGCTAATAGATTTATAGTGTCAACTAAGGGAAGATCTACCCTTAAGTAAAAAGATATCGTTAATAGTGCTACAGGAAAATTTAACCAAAATGTAGTTTCTGCCATTACATCGAGTGTTAGGTCCTCTTATTCCTATAAAAGAAAAAAATCTTTTGACTTGCAGTGTACCTTTGAGAACCTTAACGCTCCACAACTTCTTCTCACATTCACTTAGGATGACAAGAGTGATGATTTTAAAGGCTTAAGTGATATTCCTGACCAACCTTGGGAAGATCCGGTTTTATTCTCTCTACATTTCAAGAGAAAATGGCAAGAGTTCTTCAAGACTTACGTTCTGCGGCACTTTGCAAAACAAATTGGTGGAATCAAAGACTACAGCTGGGTTATGGAGATCCAGGATCATGGAAGTTCTCATATTCATTGCATCTTATGGACAGAGAAGGATGTTAAAGGGTTTATGAAAATAATTGTGGCTCACAATTGGTTTCACATAGGTTCTTCTTACAGAGATCCATTGATGCATGGCTTGGTAAGTAGGTTGCAGATTCATAAATGTAATGATAGGTAAAAAGCTATACTTTAACACACTGTATTTTAATCGATGGCTCACATCTGTTTCATAAAGGTATTGCAAGCATCTGGTGACTTGGTTATTGTTGGAAAAGGTAAAGGTAGAACAGTTACTGGCCATTATTTCAATTTTATTGCAATGAATTTAGATGTTATGGATAAGCATGTGCTATTCAAAGGGCATTATCTCGTAATGGATAATGCACCAATTCATAAGCATACAGATATTAGAAGTTACATTGAAAGCCGAGGCTATAGTTGTGTTTATTTGCTCCCAAACTCTTCCGAGCTCAATCCAATTGAACGGTTTTGGTCTGTTTGCAAAAGCAAGCTCAAGAGAGAAGCTCTTTTGGAAGAAGAAACTTTGACTTCCAGAATCAAAGTTGCTTGCAACAATGTGCTGATCAGCGACTTGAGTGGCTCTTGCAAGTATTCTATAGCTAAGTTCTCTGACTGTTTAGAAAAAGGACCCATCTAATAAAGATAAAGATTTGGTACATTTGGGACATCTTTTGTGCCAATTCAATTTTCATTTTTGTTCTAAAAAAAATCACCTCTTTACACTTATCATAATTCTTACATCTAAGGAGACAGAAACTTTACCGCAAGGTGAAAAGGCTAATCACTTGTTGTGGGATTTTAGAAGACAAGTCATAGCTGTTCGTCTCAGCCCTGTTAAACTTTGGCAACCTTCCCTGGCTGCGACAAAAACCATCAGCAAGCGGTGATAGAGTCTTTGACTTTATTGACCATTGTTCAGGGTAGTTAACAGGCTGATACTCCCATTCTTATTTTTTTTTTTTTAATATTTTTATTACTTTTTTACAACTTTTCTCAATGCAATAAAAAATCAATTGAACTCTGTTAGATCCTCAAAACAAATGGAAAACGACTGAAAAAATGAAATAGTAGCCAACATATTAATTTTTTGTAGCATCTGTAGAAAGTGCTGTCATAGAAGTTTTAAGCAATCTATCTGACATGGTCAGAGGAAGATGCTACAAGCCATTTCTATTACCAAAGCAATAGAATGTTATCATTACTACTTAACATATTGCCCAACATTAAATAAAGACTATTTATTTTATAAAATAACACAATAAATAATAAATGTAAAAAAAGTAAAAGAAGCGTTTTATTTTCTTTTAGGCAAATAAAAGGTGTTTTCAGGGAAAGCATATGCTCTTCTGGGAGGCGACTGTAAACGAGGATTGATAGAACCACTTGTTTTGCTTGAAATCCTCCGCTTTTTGTATTTTTTAGAAGCCTTGTTGATATCATTGCATAATCTGATTATTGACTTCTAATAATAATAATAATGATAATAAAAAATGCTAAGCAACTTGTTTTGTAATAATGGACTAGACTTACTAATTTACCTTAAAATTTAACAATTGGTCTACAGTGCTACCGAATACCAAATCCTCTAAATCATCAACATCTCCTGGCAAAAATATGTTGTCTTCTTCAATCTTAACTGCAACTATGATATCTTCGTACTGATATACCGTGTAGATAAAAGCAGAGAGACCTTCCAATTCAATAGGATTTTTTTAGTTACAGCAATGTGAAAGCTTAAATATGTGTTTATTTTACCTATGATATCTATACCTAAGACATAGCAATTGTCGTCATACTCTCCCATATGTGTGACAATGTTGTACAAGATACTTTTGCTTATCCTTATATTTTTGTTTAGCTGAATAGCTTCAGCATCTTCCGCTACACTAGCTGGCTTGATTTCGACAGAGCTCAGCTCAATAGTCTTCTTTACACCCTTGTCATCAACTATAGGGCCCTTAAAAATCAAATCGATTTTTCTACAATAAATGCCAATTAATACATCCCCGTACTCATATTCGTTGATTTGACGCTCATATTTTGTTGCCAAGCAACATGCTTCTCCTCTATGTGGTCGTATAAGCAATTCAAGATAAATTTGTAATAAGTCCTTAATATACCTTATCAACGAGATATTGCTTCCTCAAAATATAATGTCAAATACTGATTTCTAGTAGCATCCAAAATCTTCTTCATGCAAGTGCTTTTCGTCCCAGTTCTTGAAGGTCACCATATTAAGCCTACATAATATCAATATATGTTAAATTAAGAAAAAGTGTTTAAACTAAGTGATATTGTATTAAGAGTTTTACATCAGATCGTATACATCCATGACCATCAAGTTAAACTCTTCTACTTCCTGCAAATCATTTTCGTATATCCTAGAACGTTCTTTCACCACAAACTTTCTAAGACCTTTCTCACAGCCAGTCGTATATACCTATGCAGAGAAAACACACATCGTTAATAAAATTTCAAAACATTACATTGTCTTAATTTGGGTTGCTCGCCTCTTGTATTTTTAGCTTTAACTGGGCCCATTCAGGGTTCACGTATACCGAGAAAGGCGGTACTGGCTTTGAACCGAATACATGATCTAATTGCTTTGGTCCAATAATTGCTTCGATCGTCTTCCGACAGCTAACTGAAATAGTATTTATGCAGCTCGATAAAAGTACACTATAATTTATGACAATGGTTATTCGGCGAGCGTTAATGGGCATGTTTATATGTATATTGTACTTACTGAATTTTTGACTTTCCTAATGGATTTAAGTCTTTGTACGTCCTAAGTAATTTGATACACTCATTGTAAATTTTTTGACTAATGGTTGTAGCTGCTGGTAGAGTTAAAATTGTATTTAAATCGACTTCTTCATTTTTGTGCTACAACAATTATTCTATTTTAAAATCTTATTTTAGAGAAGTATAGCGTTGCTTACCAGTTTGTAAAGATAGTGATGCAAAGAGCTCATTCTAAAGCCTGCTGGGGCAGCGCTATTATTATTTTCTTCGTCGAATTCAAATATTCGTTTTCTTTCTCTTTCTTTTTCTTTTGCATTTTTGTCTTCAGCAATACTCGAACGTGAGCCTTCTGCCTGAGGTGTTTCCGTGATGTTGTTGATAGTGCTATTTTCGTATTGTGCAGTATTATCCTTGTACGTTATGTTGTTTACGATTTTGTGGTTATGCTTCTCTTTAGCTTTCCCTGTTTAAAAATGTTGTCACTTTTACAAATACATGTATAATATCAGCTTGTATTTACTTTTGAAGGTTTTTTAAATAATTGTATTTGAGACTTTACGTCACGATGGACCAAGTTGCTTTTCTTGATAATTTCCAAGTTGCTGATGTATTCTTTCTGAAACTTGATAAAATTCTCGTTAAATGGATTTAATCTTTTCTTCCATTCATAATACTTGAGATATTTGCAGATAATAAAATGAGAAATAGAAAGGAAGTAGTACTTGAAAACTAGTGAATAAGTCTCTATGTAAATTCTTTATTAGATTTCAAGACGAGAGAGAGAACTATTTAATCAAACTACTCCTTTATATAGGAAATGAAATTATTCAAGGACCGAAGTGAGCTTAAGGTCAATTTTAGTATTAAGCTTGAACAATATAAACATTGTGTATGAGTTTTAGGGAATATGTAATAAGTAATATTATGTATTCAGTACTTGTTATTTCTTATATAAGATCTGAGTAATCTCATATGAATAATAAGTGTCTAATGAGGTAAATACGACAATACTGAGCGAAAGACTAATCAGATAATGAATTCTTTTTGAAATAACAATCAACATCAAGCTCTTCAGGCGCGTAGTAACTGTTTACAGACATATATTATAATTTATAAAGAAAAAAATTTCAAAAGCCTAAGAGAGCAGTGAATGAGATATTTGGTACTTATAATATGAAAACAGTAAGAAGTCAATAGCTAACAACAACTATTTATTAAGTAAGAAAAAGGACAGGAACTAATAATTTAGAATGAACTCTGGATTATATCGTCTGACTATTAATTGTACAGTCTGATGTAGGCTGGACTGAGATCAATAATAAAATAATAAATAAAGACATCATTAATGACTAAACACGACAGTGAAACATTATTGATAACGAAATAAATTATGTGATGTAAGAGATGTAATATAAAATAGCAAAGAGAAAAAAATCGATAGCAAAGAAAATAGTAATATAAAAAAAGGAAAGCAAAAAGTAAATTAAGGCGCTTTCAATAAAAATTGTTTTGTTCACAAAAAACAATAACAATAAGATGTTCAATAGAACCCAAAATTATATATGATTTTAGTTATTAACGCATGTCCAAAGCTTATACACTTTTCACAGTGTAGATATTAATGCATGTACTATGTAGTTGGCGAAATAACCTAAACATAATGTAAATGGCTAAATGCTATATGCTATTATGCATGTCGTATCCCAACATACTTTCAACATGATTCATATTCAATTTATAAGAAATCAGAATGGTGAATGCTTTACAAAGATTTATTACAGTCTTTTCTCTACCATTCGGTCATAGCTAATTCCACCCCTTTAACTCGATACAAGTTGTTTTAATATAGCTCCTGATGTAATGAAACATAAATGAAAAATAGATCAACTTAAGAAATGGATATAAACAGTCCATTTACATAATCAGGAACAGATCTTTATATTAAAATTTATTCATACCAGATCTATAGTTATAATCAATTAAAGAATCTCGGAAAAGACTTAATTGAATCTTTTTGAAAAGGATATAAATACTAGATACAATGATATTAAATAAAAGAATAATTTTTTTTTAATCTCGTTGAACTATACAGACGTTTTATTTAAACAAGAAATTACAAACTGCATCACTGACTCAATCTTGAAGATGATCATTGTGGAAGTTTATGTGATGAGCTTTGTACTTTTTCTCTATTCGACTTTTCTCTCTATTGACTTTATTTTGTTTATTTTTCATTGTTATTTTGATCTTTATCGTCTTTGAGCTCCTTTGTCCACTGCTGTGTTGTACATTTGGCGATTCCACTAGCTAATCTACCAGATTTAGCAGTACTGAAAGGTTTTACTCTGTTGTAGTAGATAATAAGATGATTTTTGTCCAATGCTGCACTCACAGTAGTGACCTCTTACATTTTTGTATCCTGAGAGTCACGGTAATATCTAATGTTTGTTTATGTTTCTAAATGAAATGGGTTCGTGTCTTCTTCGCAATCTATATCATCACTTCCTTTTTCGTCAAGAATTTGTAGAAAAAATAATTACCCATTTGTGTTTTATTGTCAAGTTATAGAAAAGTATAATTACCCTTTGATATTTTAGTTCTCGCAAGTTCTGTATGATTATAATAAAATTACTTTATTTATTATGAGACTTAAAAGGAGAGCTTAAGGTATCCCAGATACTACCAAACATGGCAGACCATGACGATGCTCTAGGTAGTTCTGGTTGGGACTCCTCCTTTTTGAGTTCCACTGGTTCTTGCATGCATATATCATTTTCAATCTCAGCCGTTTCTTTGACGACGACATTTGTCTCCACTTCTTTATCAACCTCCATGTCTACTTCTTTTATTTCTTCGATTCTGTTGGTTTTTATATTATCATTATCAGAATACTCAATTGTTTCAGACATTTCTTTAATGTCTTCAGAGCTTTGTTCGCTAGGACTTGGGGTTTCTTGTCCAATATCTTCTTGAGGGCTTAATGATTCTTGTTCTTCCTCTTTTATTTCGTTTTGTTTAGCTTCTTCCACTTCTTGCTGATGATTTTCACCTGTTCTGATTTAAAAAAGATGCTTTAATTTTTTTTAACTTTTCAAATTTTAGAAAATCTTACTGCTCTGCATTATCCAATGTTTTAACAGCCATATCCAACGCAATTCTTTGCTCTTTTGATAAATTGCGACTTGAAACATGACGCTATCATTTATATGAAAGCATTTTTTTAGTATAAGTAGTTATGGTTTGTTGAATTCAATTCATTTTTACCACTTGGACTTGATCATCTTTTTCCTTGATCAATTGACATATACGATCAATAAGCTCAGCCTGGTGACTGTGGCCGTTCCCTTCAGAAATGGCTGTATATTCATTAACATACATCAGCAATCTACTTTTGATAGTAAAGGAGCAAAACTTACCGCGTGGTAGATCACGACAACCAGTATATACAATCAATGGCAACTTGGATTGCTTTGATCGTTCAATAGCTTCTGCTGTAGCCTTAAAGAAACACTTAAACATATTGCTATTTTACACATTTTGCTATTTGTTACTTACAAGTACATAAACATAATCCAAATCGCGAACACGAAGTTCATTATTGCATAAAACACTAATGTTTCGATTGTCTTTTTCTCCAAAGTAAATACTATATGAACCACGACCATCTTCGAAAGCAGCACCCACCCATATTTCATCTTTAGTCTATAATACATAAAAATAAAAGTTTAAAAATCCTGTCTTTTTATATATTTCTTTTTTTTTTCTTTTTCTTTTTCTTCTTCTTTTTACTTGTTCTTCAATTTCCATGTCTTCTGTTTCTAGTACGTATTCTTCTTCGTCTAAATTAAGTTCTAATATTTTTATTATTAATACAAATTTTGTTACTATAGCAATCCGAAATATATTACTTGATACAGAAGAGACTTTGGTCGTCTTCTTTTTAGGTTTAGATACTGTAGTCTTTCTCTCTCTCTTTCTTTTCCTAGTCTCAACCTTGTCTTTTACTGGTTCCTTTTTAACATCCGTAACTACAGACTCTTGTTGAGCATTACGTGCTGTATTTTTCTTTGGCCTTCCAGGTCTTCTTTTAGTTAAAACAGATGGAGTCTCTGTGTCATCCGTCTTGCTGGTAGGAAACTGAATAAATGTGGGAACGCGTTGGGTTTTGCTAGATTGAACCATGTTAGGATATTTTTTTAGAAAAAAAGGGGAAAAGCCTAATAATAAAATTTTTTTAAACACAGGTGCCTATGCCTGCAGGTAAAGAAAAATAAACTTGTTTCAAATACGAGTGGCTAAAGGGATTGTTTATTTTTTTATGAAATAACAAAACATGGTTACAAAACATATAATTTTAAGGCAATAACAAGTATTTTATGATTTTACTAAAATGAAGCATTTTTAAACTGCTTCATTTTAGATGACCTCATTGGGAAACAAGCTATGCTTTTTTTGAAACCCCTGCTTACAAATGGCATAAAACAATTGATTTATTACAGTCTTTTCATTTTCTTTTTTTTTGTTCCAACTTCAAATTCTTACATTAATTTCTATTCAATGGCTTCGTTAAGACACGTCAGCTTATTGGCTTCACGCGTAAGAACGCAGGGCGTTATTACTCCTAAAATAAAACATACTTTCCAAAACACGCTTTATCGTGGATATACTACTACTTCTCCTAAAGGTCAAGGGTCTAACCCTCTTTTATGGATTGGTAAGTGAAATATTATTATAAAGAATGGCGTGATTGATCTTCTTTTTTTTTTTTTTTTTTTTTTTTTTTTTTTTTTTTTTTGCTTAGGTTTTATTTCACTTGGTGCAGCAGGAAACTATTATTACAATAAACAGCAAGAGAAGAATAAAGCAACTGAAGTAGTCAGTGTGAAAGAGCATGAGCCCAGTCAAAAAGAAGAAAAGACGACAAAGAACAACAAGACGACTGGGGGTATTGATCAAAAGGAAAATATTGATTATCAAGCTGTATATAATGATATCGCTGATCTTTTAGAATCCAATCCAGAGTAAGTGTACAATAAGAAAAGATGAATGAAAAATGCTTTAACTCGAATATAAAAAGCTATGATGATGGATCTTATGGGCCTGTACTTCTTCGACTTGCTTGGCACTCTTCTGGTACATTCAATTTAGAAGACCAAACGGGTGGCAGCAATGGTGGTACGATGCGCTTCAGATCCGAGGCTACTCACAGTGCCAATAATGGCTTAGAAGTGGCTCGAACACTCCTTGAAGAGAAGATTAAACCCAAATACTCAAATATTAGCTATGGTGATTTGTACACTTTAGGAGGTGTAGTGGCCGTTCAAGAACTTGTAAGTGAAATTAAAAATACTTAATTATCATTATTTCTCTAAGCATGAAATCAGGGTGGACCTACAATTAAATGGAGACCAGGAAGACAAGATCAGGGTGAAAACAAATGTACACCTGATGGAAGACTTCCTGATGGTTCAAAGCGTGCTGATCATGTCCGGGATATTTTTTATCGAATGGTAAACATAGCTAATTCCTCTTATGCTATCACTATCAACTCACAAAGCTATAGGGGTTCAATGATCAAGAAATTGTTGCTTTAACAGGAGCTCATGTGCTTGGTAGGTGCCACCTTGAACGCAGTGGATTTGAGGGACCGTGGCAAGAAGCACCCACCTATTTCTCAAATGAATACTTCAAAGCTATCACAACGCGTGAATGGGTAAAGAAAAAGCTTCCAAATGGTGGATGGCAGTGGAGTGATAAAGCTAATCCTGATGTTATGATGCTTCCTATTGAAATTACTATGCTTGAAGATGAGAAACTTAAACCTTATTTTGAACTTTATGCAAAGGATGAGAAGTTATTCTTTAGAGATTTTGCAGCTGCTTTTAAGAAGCTCATTGAATTGGGTGTTCCATTCACTGGTAAAGAAAGAGAATACGAATTTGAAAGGGTTAATAAATAAAAAAGCAACTTTTTTTAATATTAAAGCTTATATTTAATATAAGATCCAAAAGTGTTTAAAAATGGATTTAATTGTCCATTTCTTGTTTAATAAAACCAAAAGCGGTTGATGATTGTGTCGGTAGTTGTGATAGTGTTGTTTTACATAATGAACTGTTTGCATCGAGTTGTCCTGCTCTTAAAGATTGAAGTTGGGATTGAGTGTTTGTATCAGAGTTCCCTAACAATAACAATGATAACTGTCTCAAGGTTTCTTCTTGATCATCAGAATGTGGTATTTGAGCCCAGTTGGACTTGTTGGGGTGATTCTGAGTACCAGTGTTTGCAAAATTGATGAGTGGTTTAGGAGTAATGTTGCTAATAGCAATATTGCAGTAATCTTCGGTATTTATAGGTAAAGGATGAGCTTGAGAGATATCACTGTTAGGATTAAGTAAGTGTGTAAGAACATCACTGTGCGTATGAAGGAACTGTAGGATATCAAAACATGCAGCAGAGCTAGCCTTTTGTTTGCTGGGACCAATACGAGTGTGAGTGAATATGGTACCTGACTGTATAAGTTGACACATGACGGTTGCTTGCCACTGTTTATCGGGTGATTCTGCTGTTTCTATTTGGATATTGCCACCACTGATAGCAATAGCCTCTCTTAGTTGCTGTTTGGGGTCTACACCAATGACAGGTTTAAAGCCGATTTTTTTAGCCTTTGTTCCTTCACCGGTTAACATTTGTTGTATTGCTGGTTCGATAAATCCACGAACGGCTGCCATTCCAAAATTTTCAACCAAAACACTATTAAAAAGCGAAATTTATCAGAATTCTCTGCGCCTCTTTATCAGAAATTATATTTTCTTACCCCAAATACATGTCTAGTAGTTTAGTATGAGCAGGAATACCGAGAGCTTTTTTTAGCTGTATTTGATCGAAAATAATCTTGGATATGCGACCCGCATCTTGACATTTTTTATTATGACCTGTCAAAGTTTCAACGTCTGAATTAGGGAAAGTCGAGGTAATAATCCAACGGATAGCAAAGAAACGAGCACCTTCTCCTAAATATCGAAAACTCTGCGATTATTCGTACAAATTTAGTTCAATAATTCTATTTGTTTTCGACGTAAATATATATACTTCATAACGAGGGTCTTCAGAGTTTAAAGTAACATCAACAAGTTTTGATAAGGCAGGTATGATGACTAGTTTCTGTCCAAATTGATCTGTTATGTTTGAAAAGACTTCTTTTAGGTATTCCTCGGCATACACTCGTCTTTGGTCTTCAGTTGTCATTTTTTTGTTCAAAAGAGAAAAAGAAAGAATTTGCAGGACAGTTTTTTTTTTTGCGCTAAAGAATGGAGCGGAGTATGAACGCATGCCTCTGACAATTAAAGTGATTATACATCAAGTATTCTGCAAGTATCATCGCCCTACTTTGCACTCTATATCCCTTCTCCTAATTTTCTTATACATTTTGTTGGATCTTGGAATGATCCCAATGTTTCTGCTCAATGCATTTTTGTTCGCCTAGTGTTGATTCAAAAATATTAAATAACCGCTACAGCCAATAAAAACGTGAAGATCTTTTTTCCCGTTTCTTTACCTTTTTTATTTTTTTTTTTTTTTTTTTTTTTTCAATTATAAAATATGACATCCATTTATCGCTTACAGTGTGAGACTCAGTCCTACGACTGGGGAAAGTTAGGTGACATTTCAAAGGTTGCTGCTTACGCCAAAGCCTCTGGTGTTGCTATTGATAACACTGTACCTTATGCGGAACTTTGGATGGGTACTCATCCCAACGCGCCTTCCATCGTCTTGGATGAGAACAAAACCAAACTTAGACAACTTATTCAAGACAACGTTCAACTTAGCACCAAGGAAGTTTATGACCAGTATGAAGGAGACTTACCATTCCTTTTCAAGATTCTCTCTATTCGCAAGGCTTTGTCTATCCAAGCTCACCCTGATAAGATTTTGGGTGCACGTCTTTTCAAAGAATTTCCTCAAAACTATAAAGACCCTAATCACAAGGTATTTATCTCGCGTATATCCAAAAAAACTCCTAGTTTATTTACAAGATTTACTGGTATAGCCTGAAATGGCTATTGCCCTTACACCTTTTGAAGCCCTTTGTGGTTTCCGTCCTCTTGAGGAAATTGCACATCATTTGAACTTGTATCCTGAATTGGCCGAATTGATTGGACAGGACATCACTGGCCAATTCCTTGACACCGTTAAATCAAATAAGTCAAGTGAACAAGATAATAAGACTGTCCTCAGGAAAGTCTTTTCTGCTATGATGCATGGATCTCAAGATGTCATCACTCAATTATTGGCTAAATTAATTAATCGTCTTAAGGAATCTAATGAAAACGATACTATTTCACAATTATTAATTCGTCTTGATCATCAATATCCTGGCGGTGATGTCGGTGTATTTTCTTGCTTGTTATTAAATTATGTTTCCATGGAACCCGGTCAAGCTATTTTCTTGGGTGCCAATGAGCCTCATGCTTATTTATCAGGAGGTATAAAAAAAATCACCTAGAATTTCTCACCCATATCTTAAACCATCTTGTATTACATTAGACTGTGTTGAATGTATGGCCGCCAGTGATAACGTGGTACGCGCTGGTTTGACACCAAAGTTCAAGGATGTTGATGTCCTCGTTGATATGCTCACTTATCGTTACGGATCAGCTGAATCTCAAAAAATGACGCCTGTTAAATTTAGCGATCATTCTCTTCTTTATGATCCTCCTATTGATGAATTTGCTGTCATTTGGACAAACATGGAATCAAATCAAGCAGAAAAGCACAAATCTATTGATGGACCTAGCGTCCTTATTGTCACTCGTGGCAGTGGCAAGTTAACTAGTGAGACACTTAAGACAGAAACTAGTTATGTGCTTCAAGAAGGTTATGTTTATTTTGTAGGAGCAAATACACCTTTATCTATTGAGTCTGGTGAATCAGGATTGGAGTTGTACAGAGCATATTCAATTCCTACTACAAATACTCAGTAAATAAAAGTACAGTGCTCCCAATATGTTTATCTTCAGATACTCCCCCCCCCGCTTTTGAGCAACCACAGAAAAACTAAATCATGGATCTTTGGAGAATATATATTTGGTTTTGTGTATTGGGGACCGAGTTGAGTCAGATAGTATTATCATATGCATATTCTATTTAAGTTTTCTGTGAATCAACCTCTCAGAATTGTTCTTACACTTTTCAAAAGAAAATGATAATTTAGAGGCAATACTGCTATAAGCTTCCTATGATTCCAAATTGTTATTATCAGCCAAAATTAATTACTGCTTCTTCATTGAGCCTGTTAGAAACATTAATCATTCTAGCAGTATAAGAGAGCTAATTATACTTGAAATAAGAAAGACATGCTTGTATGATTTAACTTGATCATGATATGAACACCCAGAAAGATAATTATTTTGGCAAGTAACAGTATAATTGAGAGTTGGGTCAAAAGGATTCGCATTTGAAAGACTATTTCAAAGGAACAGTTAAATATATTGTCATAAAAATCAAGCAATTTATATTATCTATATTTATAGTAACTATATAAATTACTTTATGAATACTAACACTATCTTCTTTTTTCTTTTGTTGATTTTTTTTGTTTTTTTCATTAAATTAGACATGTATAACATCTTGTAGATAGTCAATGATACAATTTGTAAGGATATAAATGATCTATCTACACATGTATTTCTAGTGCAACCAAAGTAATACAACGTTAACTAATTATGATATGATTCAATACAGCTATTGGTAATAAAGGCATATCGTTTCCACAAGAATGAATGGCTGTGAACCTTTTGTTGGAAACATTAGGTCTGTATGTTGTTCAAGGACTATTCCGTGATGGAATAGCAAGATCATTGTCTTTTTTGAAGCCTACCACTAAATTGGCTGTTCAACTGATGTGTTTCAGAGCAAACTATTCATTAACACACTATTTTGAAAGTTAAAACTTCCTAATTATTAATTATATTATAAAACGAATCAATTAAGTTGGAAAACATCTACGAAGAAAAGAAGTTTGAAAAATATATAAAGAAGTCAGTGAGTAACAGTAAATCAGCAAGAGAAAGTATAGATTTAGAAATAGATTGGATGAGATGGAATTGGATTCCAAATAGAAAGATCAGTTCCCAACTTCTGTCAATGCCCATAAATCGTATGAAACAAATCACTTTTGAATACGTTGATTTCTATAAGCATAATGGTCTTTATTGTAACGAAATATTCAAATAAGACACATAATGAATGAATATATTTTATTGAGATATGTAAAGTTGTTGCAAAGCAACTTTTACTTATACCAATAATAATTCTCAAAGAAAAAGAAGAGAAACACTAGGCTTTAATATTTTATATCTGAGGGTAGACATTGTCCAATAAAAAACAGTTAAAAACTATATTAATCGCCAAAAACCACACAACAGAACAATACAAAGATACCATATCAATCGTAAAACTAGTTTTTCTAGCATACAACAAAGAGATCATTCACTGCAACTTCACTGCCAATTTAAATGCACGGCAAAAGGCACCTACAGCTACGAAGATAGTCTAACAAACTCATACAGTGAAAAAAATACTAGAATGTTTATGTTATAATATATGTAACTTGTCATTTTAAAGATACAATGGCCATTAAAATTGATACACACGACCAGCGAGGAAGTCCCTATACGTAGTGCATACGACGCGAGCTTCAAGAAAAATCAGAGCTTCTTATCCCGTTATATAGCAATTCTAATTACATTCGGATGATCATAATGCTGATTGATATGTAAATATTCGAACAGAATCTACAAGTGCTTTTCTATGTCATTATTACACGCCTGTTTCGCAAGACATTGGTGTGACACTAAGATAGAGATGTATAATAGAATGACAAAACACTAACCAGTCTTGAACCTCCTCATCTAAACCCACTTATTTTTAGAGATAAAAAACTTGTCAGAATTATTATGATAACCAAATCGATAGAATCAGTACATAAAACAATGATTTTTAGAAAGAAAGAAAGAAAAAAAGCAAAGGTTTTAGTCTGACGTATTCAACATTTTAAGTCCCCAATCCATTGAGATAGAACAACAAGCCATGAAAGACCAGATGTCTTTGAGTACAAAGTGACGTGAACAAAGTGACTAATAAAGTCTTGAAAGAAAATGAATAGATACTGTAGAAAAAATAAAAATACTTTTGTGAGTTCAATACTTAAAGTAAACCAAAAGAAGCACATAGTGCTTCCGGCGCCAATTCACAATTTTTTTATTTCATTTCAACGATTTTTCCTTTAAAAAAAACCTTTAATGTTTCCAAAATTTCAATTAATAAATAACTATAGGAGACAAGTATAAAGGATGAAAGAAGGTGTAATAAAAATAGTGGGACCAACTTTATTTAGAAATGTTGACAGCACTTAAGAAAAATAGATACACAGCCTTGCTAATATATAAATTAACGAGATAGTCGAACTGAACCTAGGTTTGCCATAATATGCAATGGGTCATGTATGGTTATGATTTTATATCATAATATTCATTTTGTAAATCGTTAAGAGGCTTAATCTTTTTGATAATTGTGAATAATTTATTTACAAAATTGTTATTGAAGATGAAAAAAACGCAAGATAAATGAATAGTATAAGTTACATGAATAAGAATAAATAACGAGTTTAGTGTCCATGCTCATGAGAAAGTCCTCCTAAAAACTTGTAGCGGCCAAAAGCTATTTCTCCAATAAACACTCCTCCAATAATAACAAAAAAGAAACCTCCATTACCAGTCATGACTACCATCATTAGCAGATAACTGATGAATGCTGAAAATGTTGATAAGAGACTTCTAATGGTGTCATTTGTCCATGAAAAGGCGGGTACGATAGGTAAACGTAAAGGTGAGGGATATAATGCAGACTTTTTTTCAATATCATTCTTGGTAGTCTCCTATTTTATTTTTAATTAGTAAAGAATAGTTAAATAAAACTAAATACTTTACAGTTATCGTGTCTAATTGATTGTCGTATACTTTTCTATCACGTAATATCCTCCAAGTAACAAGATAAGTTTCTAATGCAGGTAAACTTCTAGAAAGGACAGCCATGAAAAATATGCCAAAGCAAGCCCCAATATAAGCACCTTCTGATTTGGGTATCCATGTATTTATCCAAAGGCCATCGCCGCTTGTACCCCAATGAAAAGTACCCATGTCGCCAGACATTGAATCAGACATGCTGCTGCTACTTCCCATAGCTGTACTCGAAGAAGAACCAGACATGTCCATTATGGAATAATATTAAGAAAGAAAGAAAAAAAAAAGTTCAATAAAAATGAACTATCACTTTATTGTCTGTGTTTATAATCTTCTGGAGAAGCAAAAATCTCTCTTAATTAAACGTCACCCAGTTTTTTTTATTTAAAACTAAATGAGTTTAAGATAAATCCCTTGAAAAACAAACTGCATTTACTATACATAATTAAATCTTAATTATTATTACTTCTAAAAACATATTTAAATGCTGTATTTTTTGACATAAAAGTAGCTTTATTCACATAAACAATATTCATAACAGCTAAAATATCTCATTAACCTATCAAAAACATTATATTTATACTCAGTTTTAAAGCAATACAATGTTTGATCTCGAGTTACTCCTTTAATTGTGTAATTTTTTATTTAACTTACAGGTTCAAATCCTCCTAGATTTCTTCTTGATCAACGCAGCATCATGAAATTTACAATCTTTATTAAATATTATTAATTTATCTTTACATGATTTGTATTATACATATCGAGCCTTTGTTTCTCTAGACTCCCTCTCCTGGTAACACGCAGGCTCTCAGATTGATTATTATGAATTGTGTTGTTCAAAGGCTAAACATTGCTTAATCATACATCATTTCATTTACAAGCTCACATAAATATGATGTGACGGCAAATAAGAGCTTCTTGAATAAGGTCGTAATATTGGCATGATTTTGTATTTTTCCCTCTCTCTCTCTTTTTTTTTTTTTTTTTTTTTTTTTTTTTTTTCCTTTTCTCAATAATGTTAATCAACATCACAACCTGATATTTCAGAAAGCTTCAAAAAACGATGCTGCTTATTGTATCATATTTTGAAATATTTAAAATAGAAAAATCTACATATTATTTTGTGTTTGCGTTAGAAGAATGGGCAACTTCTTATCTCAAAGTATCTAAGATCAGTTTTAAATTACATATCTATAATGGACTTCTCCATTTTTCATATTTGATCAGTGCATTGTGCAAGTCATTGCCCCAAAAATCCAGGAAAAGACAATTGTTGATACAAGTGACACCATTATCAAAATCAATCCAGATTAAAATTTATAACTTTAATAAAGCTTCTTCACTGTCCTATAATTGAGCAATACCATACTTTACCGTTTTAGTTGTACATTATAGGTTTCGAATTTTTAGTATTCTCAAACTCGAAACGCTCTCATAATTTTCTTTCTGCTCTCCTAAGGTCTATAAATTTCATCTCTTCCTTTCCTTATGCACCTTTTTCACTGCTGCTTGACTATGAATCACGATTGATGGATTTATTACCCAGCAAGAAATAGAATTTAGAACTTCATTTATATAATACTTGCTTTAGCTTTTCTCTTAGCTATTTCAATAACATTAAAGTCAATATCATACTTGCGCTTGATAAAGATAGGAAGATTTGAACCAAATAAGTATAAGTTTTCTGCTTTCCTTATTTGAGACATTGCTATGTAAAACTAACCATAGTATTTGCAAACAAAAGCAAATAAAAAAAAGATTAAGCTTTACCAAGTTGGTTGAACTAAAGCTTTATTTGATAATAATGAAAATGTCATGACTCCAATTGGATTCTAATGTCCTATTTTTAAAAACTAAAGATTTATGTTTTGCATCACATTATTACAGAGCTCATTCCTGACTTTCGTATAGATACCCATTTATTCTTTATTCATAAAGCTTCGTCAGTTATAAAGTATTATTCTTTCAATTAGACCGTCCATATATTCATATCTTTACTTGCCTTTGTCTCATTCTTTCTATCAACTATTATAAGTCATGCTTGTACTTCACACCTTTAAGCTCTTAATACCACCATTTCTTGTCCTTTTCTAGTTGTCTACCCAAGCTTCTTAGTTCAAGAAACCAAATTTTGAAGCAAAGTTTTTGTGATAGTCATTAAAGTTGTATCGTTGACCACAGTTAGTCAACAGAAATACAGAAAAGATAAGAAGGGAGGAAGTAAAAGGAATGCTTTTTTGTTATAATATCTGATTCTATGATAGTTTTATTTTTTTAGAATCAAATTGGAGCCATGTACAGTATGGCAATTGTAATACAAATTTGTTTTTCAACTTCTGCTATTCTTATTCAATGTATATAACTGTCAAAAAGATACCAAATATAAGCATAATATTAGCTCTAGGTTTTTTTTTGTTTGGCAGTGGAGACCCCTATGGCTCACCATATTTTTTAGAATTTTTTGACCGACCTTTTGTAGCCTTTTTATAATTTTTGGCTTAAACCACTCCTACTTCAAAAAAAGCTTAAAAATTATAAAAAATTTAAAAAAAAATACATATGAATAATGGAAGGTATACAGAATCGTTGCATCTTAAAACAGTCTAAGCGGGATAGTAAATTGTCTATAGTATACATTTTCTTTCAAAGTATCTTTGTTATTTTCGACCAGACAAAAATTTATTTTATCTTTTTTCGAGACTTGTTTCGCAATGGGAAATATTTAACGCCATAATTGTCTATAAAAGATTATTGCTTCAAGCGGTGAATAACGTTCAAACTTTTAATAAGTTATGTAAACTTGTAAAATGTTGATATATGAATATTTATATGGAGAAAAGTGGATTTATTAACTAAATCCGCATTAAACTTTAAACTTCTAAAAATTAGTTAAGAAGCATAAGAAGGGAAAGAGGCTTTGCACAGAGTTTAATGGTTATGCAAAATAACTTTTACATATTTTTGCGTATGAAGTTTAACTTACAGTTTCATTTTAACCATCATTTGTCAAGAGAAAAAAATAATTGAGCTAAGAATGTATACCTTTATTTCAGAGATATAATTGTAATAATTTTAGGAGATACCTTGGCTTAAGTTGTAATCAATACAACTTTAAAAACTTTAAAATATGATGCAATAAATATTTTTTTGATGCTTTCAAAAGTGTCTGGTTGCAACATCAATTGTCATTATTGAAGAAAGAAAAAGGGAATAAAATGGACCAGATAAAAAATCAACTGGAAGTCTGAATAGCTCATGTAGGGAAGTATGAATTAGTATAGTGCTTATTGGGCCACAGATCGAATGATAACCCAATAAAGGAACAATATACAAGGGCAATAAAGGAAACATTATTATTTCCACTTCATGTAAATATTTGTTTATAATAAAAATTGAACAACTTTTCTTGTTGTTTAATGTCTTGAACTGCAATCAAAGATATCAGTGATATTCTTTCTTAACTTCGCGTCTATCAGAAGAGCCATGTCTGTCTCTCCTATAATCATCTTCATTATAAGATTCATGTTTAACCTTTTTGTAATCATCATTATAAGGTTCATGCTTAGCTCTTCTCTCATCCTCGTCACGTCTCGTTTCTTCTTTTCTTTTTTCTCTAATATCCATTCTCTGCCCTTCATATAATTCTCGTCTCATTGTGCGTGTAGGGTGTTTTAAATGCATAAAATTACAAAAGCCTCCACGATTACATTCTGCTATTTCATGCTGTCTACAACAAGCTTCTCTAAAGTCAGTAACTGGCGACAGCTCCGCATATAAAGGGCGTCCTGTATAACTGCTATAAGTACAATCTATTCTAAACAAAAGCATATAAATTTTACCTGCATAAAACCTATTGTTTAAACTTTCAACAGCATTTCCTGCAGATTCTTCCAATCGATATTGACAATACACATTACCTACGAGATGGTCACCGACATTATCACAAACAACCATATCCTCTACTTCGCCAAATTTGGCAAGCTCCATGAAAACGTCTTCATAAAATAAATCAAAATTTTCCTGAAGTTGAGATTCAGTCAGATGGAAAGCAGCATCATGTACAGGATTTTTATACATGTTTGCAATCAAGAGAGTCTGCGAAAAAGTTGGCTTCACATGTTTTCTAGAACAGCGATCACCGTGACGACAAGCACCAATCTACTCAGAAAAGCAAATGAGTTAAAATACAAACGAGATGAGCATTTTTATTATTACCTTGAAATAAAATGAACAATTGACTCTATTTAAATAAGTAAAAAAAGAAAAAGAAAAAAGAAAAGCTTTTCCTTCAAGAGTGCTTTATTCGCTTATTACTTACTTGTCTTTTTCTGTACCATAAATACTT
Organism: Rhizopus arrhizus; assembly: GCA_024220505.1. Lineage (NCBI taxonomy): Eukaryota > Fungi > Mucoromycota > Mucoromycetes > Mucorales > Rhizopodaceae > Rhizopus > Rhizopus arrhizus. Next base: position 468,517 of record JAKZZE010000022.1, read on the forward strand.
GCAAGATATTCAGCCATTTTTGCTTTATTTCAGTATTTTTCTAAAAAAAGAAAAGAAAGATAATCTCGGCAGTCCATTATAACCTTGTGAAATAGTACCAAAGGAACACTAAGCCACTAGGGACACACGAATTGCTGTTTAATTTGATAAAAGAATATATTCATTTTATATCAAACAACACTTGCTGTAACTCTACTTATAATTTTCTTCCTGAAAATACACCAAATGACTATATAATGAGCTTTTTCAATAGTTCAACGATAGCACGGCTTAATATGATATTCATAAATCCTTTTTCTGTTTTATTTTCATTTTTAACTGTAGACACTAAATGTTTTATACAGCCTCTTTGAGATAGTTCTTTGAAATGTTCACGCTATAATAAATAATGCCAGCTTTATAAATACCGTAAACATATTGCGTGCTATCCCAATGTTAGCAGGCAAAAAAAATTGAACCTCAGATAATGTGCTGCATTATTTTTGTGTTTCTCTTGCAATAATGAACACTCCTAAAGCAATCACTAGCTAACATAATACCTTATCATACTTAGTCAATAACCATCCATTCATTGTATACTAAGGTTTTTTTGTCGGGTTAATGTGCAATAAATGTACAGGATTGATAGTTCTGTCCAAAATATATTAACAATTGACGAAGAATTGTGAATTTAAAAAGCTTACTATCATGAATGTCACCTAAATCTGCTGTCAAGCTAAAGTTTTAGATATGTTTGAACATTAAGTCACGTTTGCTTTAATCAAACAAAAAGGGATACAAGTAGCATTGCACATAAAGCAAAAACAGAGTACAACTTTCGCTTTCCCCTTTCATTTTTTTGCAAAGTCGTGTGACTGGTTTTACTTTTTACTTGTATTTGTCAGAAAACATGAAAAAATACTGTGCTTTTTATTTTTTTTCTTAACTAAATAGACTAAACGAAAAACATGGCACCCAAAAAGAAGCAAGGTAGCTCACTTGGTAGAGCTGTTATCAAGTCCCGTTTCCAAGGACAGAAGGCTATTGCTCTTGATGAAGGAAAACTCGTAAATATATGCCATGTTACATTGAAGTAGACACACTAACATTATTTTAAAGCACACAACAGATATTGACGAAGGACCCAAGTGGGTTAAGATGCAAAGTATTACTCAAGAAAATGATTTGGAAGCATTTTTGAGTACAGCAGCCCTTGCCGAAACTGATTTCACGGCAGGTAAAATAATAAAAAAAGGTTGAACAATTTAATGTTCGATATTCATACAAAATACTGCTAGAGAGATTGAATGTCAAAGTGATTCAAAATGATTACAACAATCCACTGCTGATGAATGAAGAAGATGATAAAAAAAGAATTGCAAAACAAGAAGCCAATATGGATAAATTATCTGTTCCTCGTAGACCTCAATGGGACAAATCGATGACAGCTGAACAAGTTCAACGTAATGAAAGAGAGAGTTTTTTGGACTGGAGAAGATCCATGGCCCAGCTTGAGGATGAGGAAGGTTTACTGTTGACTCCTTTTGAGAAGAACTTGGAAGTTTGGCGTCAGTTGTGGAGAGTCATTGAGCGATCTCAATTGATTGTACAAATCGTAGACGCTCGTAATCCTTTACTATTTAGATCAGCCGATCTTGAAAAATATGTTAAAGAAGTAGATGATAAAAAAGAGAATTTGTTGTTGATCAACAAGGCAGATTTTTTAACATCAAAGCAAAGAAAAAAGTGGGCTGATTACTTTGATTCCAAAGGTATAAAATATACCTTCTTCTCTGCTGCTCTCGCTGCAAAGACTCAACAAGAGGAAGAAGAGAAAGCAAGACAGCAGGAAGCATTAGAAGAACAAAAAAAGGAAGAAAAGAAAGAAAAAGAAGCTGCTGAGAAAGAAGAGAGTGAAAAAGATTTGGAAGAAGAGGATGAGGATAAACCTGTTGAAACAATTTCGGATTATTTGTCAAAGACATTCCTTAACCAACAAGATGAAGATGATGACCGTATTCGAATTCGCACAACTACTAATTTGTTAGATCTGTTGATTGAAAAAACACCACTTGACAATGGTAAAGTATTTATATGATCCACATGAAAGAATGTGTCTAATCTGTATATTAGACGAAGGAAATGAACAAAAGATCACGATTGGTTTGGTTGGCTATCCTAATGTTGGTAAATCAAGTACAATTAATGCCCTTATTGGAGAAAAACGTGTATCTGTATCTTCTACACCTGGTAAAACCAAACACTTTCAAACAATCCACTTGACGCCTTCGCTTGTACTTTGTGATTGTCCTGGTCTAGTATTTCCTACATTTTCTACTACGAAGGCAGATCAGGTATGTAATGGTGTATTACCTATCGATCAACTTCGTGAACACGCAGGTCCATGTGGATTAGTTGCACAACGTATTCCAAAAGGTGTCCTTGAAGCAACTTATGGTATTCGTATCCGTACTGTGCCTGTTGAAGATGGTGGAACTGGTATTCCTACAAGCTCTGAGTTATGTTCAACATATGCCATTGCAAGAGGTTATTTTAAGTCTAGTCAAGGTAATCCTGATGAGGCTCGTGCTGCTAGATATATTCTGAAAGATTATGTGAATGTGAGTGCTATTTTGATTCAGACAAGAAAATGTGTTAAAACTATTTGTAGGGTAAACTGTTGTTTTGTCATCCACCACCTAATAATGAAGCTGCAGAGTTCAACAAGGAAATTCATGAGGCAGCTCTTAAAGTATTTAAAAAATTAGCACCCTCTACACGTGTACCTTCAAGTGCACTGAACTATATTGCACCAGCTGATGGAACGCAAACACAAGGTGGATCAAAAACAGCAGCAGTTGATAAAGCCTTTTTTGAAAGACAATTGTCTTCACCACACGTGAGTGGGAAAAATGGAGCAGCTACTTCCTTAACAGGAGGAAGAGTGACACTATTCCCTCATCAGCGTCTTCTTGCTGATGATGGTACACCTTTGCCTATGAGTAGAAAAGAACGTATGGCGATTGTACAAGCTAACCTGGGTGATATGGGAGCTTCAAAGAAGCACAAAAAGGGCAAAAAACATGTCAAAGTTAGAAGTGGGGCTGGTTATGATTACATGTAATATAAAGTGAATTTATAAATAAAAAAGACTGTATTTACATTTGAGAGAAAATAATGATGCGAGATACAACAATGAGTCAATGCATCAAAGCTAGATCTTGTTTACAAACTATTAAAATTCACTTATATATTTGATGCAAAGAGATGAAACAAAACATACATTCTTTATGCTAATAGAAAGATTGGTTTTGAGAGAGCTTGTTTACAGCAAATATAGCATATGTATTTAGGATCTCAAAGCATTATGTCATGCAGCGTCTAGCTATTTTCTTTTTCTCTTTTTTTTTTTCTTTAAATAAAAGTAGGAATAAGCTACGGCTAAACAAAGGAAAAAAAAAAAGGAAAGCTTCTTCAATAATCAGAAGCTGAATAGATGTGTATTGAAATTTTCTTATATTTTCATTCCTTAAAAACATATCGTTTATAACGCAATCACGGAGTTTAAATTAATTAAGGTACAAGTTCACAGCGCTCTTTCCTTTAGTATTCTCCTCCTTTTTTTTGTTTTCTTTTCTCTTCTCTATGACAAAAACTCCTTTAAAGAATAAACTTGATGAAATACCTAATAAAAATCATATAAATTTATGTTCAAGTTCATCTGATACAAGCTCCATATGTTATCGATCAGTTTCTGCAGAGTTAGCGATAAGCAATAAATTAGAGCAAATGATTCAAGTAAAGCAATAAGGAGTGATTGGATTGAGATTATTTATTAATAATTCATTAATAGAGTGCTTATAGTAAGACAGTACAAATTGTTATTCAATCAAGAATATTTCATGATAGATTAAAGACGGGAGGATACAAGTTAAATGAATGGGTAGTAATGAGAGAATGGCTGATATACGAATTTAGCTAATATTCAATAACAGTTTAATATCACCACACATAATTATGAGTGCTTAAAAGAAGAAATGTCTATTTGGAACTCAACTATTACTCAAAAACCACTTGTTATAAACATTTATTTGGAAACAACAGAGCCAAAATTATTTTATGAATGTCATAAAATAGACTCGAATCGTATCCTTATCGAATCATGGACTTTAACATTAAGGTGAATCATAGTTTGATTGGTCATTCGTTATTGAACTCATGTGTGTGTGTGTGTGCTAGTCATCCTTTAGCTCATATCCCAGTTGATTTGCCTGATTTGTATAAAAAATTCATTGGTTTTTTTAGGTCGCTACATTCATTAGTGAGGCTATTACCAAGTTATAGCTTATATAAAAGATTGAAGCGATATGAAAAAGGAATCTTTATGAATTACAAGCTATCAACGAATCAAATGACTTCAAAAGATGAAGTCTCACTAGGTAAATATGCATTTATTCACACATGCATGCACTACAAACACATTTACTTGTAACAATAGACCATCTTTTACATAAAAAGGATAGAATAAATGTTTATGAATTTACAGATATATCTACACCTCTTGGGTGAGAATAAGAAAAGATATTAAAAGATGAAAAGAGATGTTGATATTGACATAGTGCAGAATCATAAAGCTTAAAACATCCTATCGTGAATATTGTCCGCTGGATACAAAGACACTGCTGCCCTACATCATATTAGATATCAACAGACAACAGCAACAAGAAGAAAGAAAGAAAAAGAATATCTCTCCAAGGCCCACATCTTCTTTATCTACAAATACAACTACAGTATCCCTTGTTTCATCGAGATCGTCAAGTACAACCACTAGCAATAGTTATAACAGTAGCATGCCTCAATCTTTGAGGGGAAATAATTTTATAAATCTGTCAGAGAGACGTGTATCCAACCCGGTCATATCACCATTTAAATCACCTTCTTTATCTGCCTCTCCGCAACCGGAATTAACATGTAACACTAAAAATCATGCTACACATCTATTTATATTCTCATTCGACTTTTTTTTTTTATGAAAATAGATTCACAAACACTTGAAAGAGTAAGAGTGGATTGTCGTAAAATAGAATTCTCTTCTAGCTTTGAAAGGCACAAAAATAATAAAATAGGTCCTACTGTTGATATCAGTGTCAAATCGAGAAGAAGAGGGTCGCGTGCAAGTAATCACAGATCGATTTATATGGTTTATTCAACTTGTTGTTTTATTACTTCAGCTCATTTTTCTTTGTTAAATAGGAGGATGATGATTTAAACGAATTTATGAAGTTCACTGGTGAAAAGCAAGAATTAAAGCTGTTTCAACAACATTCTTCTTTTCATTGCACTCCAAAACATCCTGATGCTTATCCTATTCAATCTGTAAACATATATGAAAATATCAACATGCTAGTGTCTATTTTGACTAATCTACTGTCTATCTAGAAACAATCTCTTTCTCATTTCAGAGACGTTCAAGAAAAACATAATTCGTTTTCATTAAACACACAGAGTTTACAAGATCATTTGGTATGTCATATTACTCCAGTCAGTCAACCAATCCATCTTGAGATCCCCTCTCCTGTTCCAACAAATAAGCACAACCCAAGCGAATTATTTAAACGTCAGTTCGCAGGGGATGATACTTACTCCTACCTTTGTTACGCTGCAAATGCCTCACCCAAGTCTAGGAAAAACACAGCGCATGATGATGATGACTCACTTTTATTCAGAATGAGTGAACTTGGAGAAGAAGTATCTGAAATGACAAAGGATTACAGTTTTCATTTGAAAAAGAATAGGAATAGTATCAATAGAGGTCAATAACAAAACTTGTAAGCATTCTATATACCAACTTGAATCCATATTATCTATTCTCTCCTATTGGCTTTTTACAATTCACTCAATGCTTTTTTTTTTTTTTTTTTTTTTTTTTTTTTTTTTTTGCACTCGTCTAATTCATTTAAAGAAAGAAAGAAAGAAAAAAAAAACAATACAGATAATGATTTGTAGCTATTTCTTGCAACCAAAAGAATTTGTATTCAATAAAATCTTTTGACTTTTCTGCTTGGGATAAAGACCTTTAGATTCAAGTCATATATGATTACAGTCGATGACATGTAGCATTTCCATCTTAAATTGTTACAAGGTCTCATTTTAATTCATATTTCAATTGATTTTATCCGAAAATAAATAAGAAACAAGTTTCTAATATGGCCTCCTTCTTTCTTACATCGATGGGCTTTTTTGATCTTGAAATAGATATCCTATCTACAATTTATCCTGCCGTCGATGTACGGTAAATTGGCTATTAAAAGTCATTCGTTATGTCATCCTTCAATGTTTTTCTTCTTAAACATGACCTGTTTGAGTTAAAAAATCCTGTACATTAACCTGTTGTGATTAGACGAACAAAACAAATTAGTGTTATCAAAAAACTAGGTTGTCTTATTTTGCTCATACTTCAACATCACATGACCCATAGTTCTTCACGCAGTCATCTTTGATAACAAGGCGGTATGAAGTCAATAGGTCTCTGATATCTTGCTTGTTAATTATTTGTCTGTCTCGTCACTGCTAAGAAGCACCATTTCCAGTTATCTCATTTTTCGTCATTGGTTTTCAGAAAGATTTCACTATTCTTTTACTCGTCTTTCTACTGCTTTTATCATCATTAATCTCGTTTAATCCTTGCATGAAAAAAAAACTATAATTTTTCAAACCAACTAAAATTTGTATATTACAGTATATTTAAGATGAACAAAATCGAAAAAACCTCCAATTTACTTTTTCAATTTTATTATCTTTGTCCATGGGATTAAAAATAGAAAAAGGGATACTCAAATCCTACATGACAAGCCAAAGAAATATGCGGCAATGAATTTTTTTAAAGCAACAGATAGCTTTTTGAAAAGGCGACAGTTACAATTTAATACGATTAAGAATAATTTTTATTTGATAATAATTTTTAATGACCGATGAGCACATAGCATTTTCATGCTGTATTGCCCGGGTCAGATCGCAGTGAAAAGGAGTGAAAAACCCTTTTGGGATTAGAGGGAAAACGTAAAAGTATTATGTGTTAGAGATGATAATTAACTATCTGAAAATTTTTGCTAAATGTAACGAAGGTGCTTGACAAAGGGCTCACCAAGATGGGTTGAAGCTTCAGGGAACTGAGAGTGGGCTAAGTAGTCCATTTCGAGTAATATCGCACATATGGAGGGCCATCGAATGAGCCAGGCATCAATTGATTGTCTCGCTTTCCTGGTGTGGAGTATTGGTGGTAAGAGGTTCAAAAGGTAGGAAAGCGGATCGTCAATAGATTTGGGCATCTGAAGGCGGTTGTGCATATCTAGACAAGAAAAACTATGCTGGCGTGTAAAAAGTTCATTTGGATGAAAAGGGTATGCTTGGGGCTTACCAAGAGGTAACCAACCAAGTCGCCATCGCACGCAACGAGACCGTTCACTTTTTGTCATTGGTATCCGAAGGATGGGGTCGACAATTAGATCATTACGGCAGTGGGACAGAAGTTTAGCATGTTTTTCTTGAAGTTTTGTACGGTGACTGTCAATCAGGAATTGTCTTCGTTTTCTAATAAAATTCTTATGAGACATAGTTTCGAGATGTTCATTGCTGATTGATGTCCAAAAAGGTGATCTAGATAGTTGGGACCATTTCGAGATGCGTTCAGATTGCATGTATGGCAGCAATTTTGTTAGTAATGCATCGTCTGGCAGGGAGGAGGTTCTGAAAAGAAACTGTGTTTGAAGTATGGAGATACGATCCTTCATGTTTGGTAAGTTTGCTAGATGTAGCATTACCTTGGTGGAGGTGAAGGGTCGTCCGCCGAAGATTTGCCTAATGCATTGGTTTTGACAATTTTCGAGAGCTTGAATTTCTCGTAAATTGAAGGTTGTAATTGCTAGACCATATTCCAGTTGTGGTCGGACTATCTGGGCATAGAAACGGGTTGAAAGAAGGTAACCAAGCCCATTCTTGTTGACACCAAGGGTAACAAGCTGTCTCATCGTTCCAAGTGCTTTGTTAATGTTTTGTTGCAAAAGTGCTGATTTGTCGATAATACCACCGGATTTTACAGGAACACCAAGGTACGGGAAGTAACCGATGATACTCTTCTGTTCCAATTATTACCATACATTCGAACCTCTGCAAGTGGCTCACAGTGGTATAAGCTAACGACCTCTCCTCTGTGGCGACTTTGTACCGTACAAGATGTTGAACAGATCGACAAACGCCGTTTCCGAGCTATTCGTCAAGAGTATCTCCAAAACTCCTTAGAGCAACGTCGTGATAACACTAACTCTGTCCTTTTATCTGCCTGTCGTGTTGACCTAAAGGTTGATCCTATACTATGGCTCCCAATGACCCCCGTCGAACGTAGTCGCTTACTCCGTTGGCGTCTCGGTTGGCTTCCTGGTGGCCTCCCCAAACCGTGTATCTACCACCCATTTGATCTACTAACAAGGACTCATGCCATTGAATGCCTTCATATGTATCGACGTCTGCAAATGCCACAATCTATCCCTGACCCTCTGTCATTTCTCTTAAACAAGCTGCCCACTTCCAGAAAGAAACCAACCGACAAAAACCGCTCAAAGCATATTGCATGGTCTATTCGTTGGCCAATTACCTGTCAAATTTTACATGAACTAGATTATTTGCATCACGATCAAATCTCTCCCAATGTTCCCCCTCTTGGTCAAAAATTATTATCTTGGTTATTCTCTAGCTCTTAAATGTATTGATTACATCTTCCTATCATCTTCCCTTCTTTATCCTTTTTACCTTTTTGGCTATCAAAAAGGTTTTTAGTTTCTCTAACACTTCTTTGAACTGGCCCGGGCAATACAATATTTTTTTTTTTTTATGTTTCAGTTTATATCTAGACAATTTATTACTATCATCAGTTTATAAAATTTTTCTTATACATGTCAAATCATATCGGTCGTAACTATTTTTGTCATCAACAACCTGGCTTCCTCTACCGTCACCCAAATAGTCTTTCCTATATAGCCATCCTTCTTCATAAAGGTGTCAAACTTGCACGGGCCTTTTTGATTTTAAGAAAAAAGAAAATAAAATAAGAGTGGGCAATACAATATGTCAAATATTATGTGCTCATTTTGGGTTTTAAAATTTTTACTTGAGGGTTTGTTTTATAAGATTGGTTCTTTTAAAAGTGATAAAAGGTTTTTGATACTATTTCATTTGCCTTCATGTATTTGTTCTTCTATTTTACGTTTGAATGCAAAAATCTGAGTTTAAAGCCTTGTAACAAGTTTTGTAACATTTAATTTTGTTACAAGTTGCGAGTATTTTTACTCCGAACTTGTAACATTTTAGGTTTTTGTTACAAATGATGTTCGAACTATCCAAACCAACCAAAGGTAAGTGATGAGTGACAATAGGCTGGACTTGCGTTAACTTGGCGTTTAGAATTTTTGGAACTTGCTTCATTCGTTCTACCTAATCAACTTCGCCCAGGTACGGATTTAATGTCCAGATTGCTGTTTGATAATAAATATATAATGGACATCGTGGTTACAACAGTAATCAGTAAGTGACATTAATGCCTGTAGATAAGGGATCAATTAAAAAAATTGTAAATTTTATATTAATCAAATTAATGGCATTTGTAGGAGAGCATGCAATAGATTCTTATTATTCAAGCCCAACTCAATGGTCCAACAAAAGTATTTCGGATGTTGTTTACCTTGCTCTGACTGATGACTTGCCGCCGATTATTATTGAAATCCAACATACCGTGGACGTTGACTTTTATTTACGTTTAATATCATATGGTGTTTCGGCTGCTCGTCAATATAACACACCACCTATTTTAATTACGTTTGCAATATCTTCTATGAAGTATGAGGTAAGTAAACGCACAGTATCACAAACGTCAAAGCCGTTTCTATGGAAAATTCAACACTGCCAGCCCTGGGCGCGTTGCTGCTACCTCGTTACCATTGATTCTATCCGACAAAGTTTAACGGAAGAACCCCTTGATAAATTTGTTGGATTGTCAATTTTTTTGATAAGCCAGCACCGTTCACTTGCTGCAAATCCGTATTACCTTGCTCACTTCTTAATCTCAGAATCACACACTTCTAAAATGATTTTTTGCAAAGATTATTAATAATTTTTCGCCCTGTTTCTTATTTTTTTTTTGCACAGCCTGAGAAAACCAAACTACTACCTTTTAAATTAAGCAAATACGCTTTGAACCTAGTAGCCTTTTCCCTACACAAACGAAATGTCATTCACAGTTTATTTTGAAGATGGACACAGCAAAGCTGTTGATGAAAATGGAGATGAGCCCGTATTGATGGAAATTGACGAAGAGGGGTTTCCACTCAATAGTATCGCTGACTATGGCAACTACATCGATTTAAAACCACCTGAGAAAGAGGTCAAAAAAGCTGTAAAAGCTGAACCTGTTGGACCCAAACCTGAATCTGGACCTTCCACATACTATAAAAAGCATGGCTCCGGTGTTAAAAACCACTTTTTTTATTTAGTGTACAATGAGGGCATGACTGCTGGTAAAGCCGCTTTGCAACTTGGTATAGTACGTCGAACAGGCTATGACTGGTTAGCGAAAGATCATAAAGAAATTTATTCAATAAGTGACACTGAGGCAGCTCCTGTAAACGACACGAAAAAGTTGGCCGACCGAGATTGTTAGATGAAGTTCATCAAAAGCATCTCGAAGAGAAGTTTGTTGATCATCCTTCAGCAACATTGGATCAAGCAATGGAAAGTCTTACTAGCTAGTTCTCTGACTTGAAGGTGACAAAGACCACAGTTTATAATTTTATGAAAGATCAATGCGCATTATCTTTTAAGAAAGCCCACTTTCATTCAAAAGAAAGAAACACCCCAGACAATATTTTAAAAGATAAAATTGGGTTGTTAGATGGAATAAGACAGGTATGGATTATAATAGCAACTGTGTCTTCATCGATGAGTCAGCTTTTCATATCAATTTGAAAAGAACCATGGCTTGGTCAAAAAAAGGAACTCGTGCAGAGCCTATACAGCCAGCAACACGAGCAAAAACCACAACAATTTTAGGAGCCATATCTGCTCGTGGTATTATTAATGCAAAAATGGGAGTACCCTACGTTGCTTCAAAGAAAAGAAAGTCAGCTAGTGGCTCAAACACAACTCCTAGAAGTAGTGGAACTATTACCGGCCACTATTTAATTTTATTGCTAGCACCCTTGATGTATTAGATCTTTACGACGAATTTAAAGGATACTATATTATCATGGACAATGCGCCTATTCATACGACTGATAGCATTGAGCGACTCATCGTAAGTTGTGGATATGGTTGTATTTATCTTCCATCTTACTCCCTCGAGCTCAATCCTATTGAGCAACCTTGGTCTGTTGCTAAGAGTAAACTTAAAAGAGCGAAACTTTTAGAAACCAAAACCCTCAATACAAGAATCACTGAGGCTTGTAACCAAATTTATTTTAGTGACTTGGAAGGTTTCTATCGCTATTCAGCTTCTAAATTCGAAACATGCTTGAATAAAGAACCCCTTTAATAAATTTGCGCACTTCGTGCAAAAAAATATGGGCAAAAAATTATTAATAGTCTTTGCAAAAAATCATTTTAGAAGTGTGCGATTCTGAGATTAAGAAGTGAGCAAAAAAAGAAAGAAAGACTGTTGGGGAGTGTGCAAATAATTTATGAAAATAATGTACATATGCTTTATTTAGATAAGTTCTTTTTCCATCGTGAATAAGAAGCTCTCAAAGAAGCAGAGTTTCCAAAGGTACTGAAATAGCCATTCCTTCTACCATTAACATAAATAGCTTCCCATGGGATGGCTTCCTTTTCTCCGAGCGTAGACAAATGGCTGTTAATATATTCCCAATTTTCACTACGAGAACGAACAATTTGTGCTGGAGTAGTATTTGGTACTTCAATAGGTGGATTGCTTAGTGATGCTGGAACGTCTCCAGATAATAAACCTGTTCCTACATCCGGCGAGGAGGGGCGTGATGATAGAATGGATAAACAGTCTGATTCTTCGTACTTTGCCTGGTATGTATTATTGATCAATATAGCATCTTCAATACAGTTTTTCACTGGATTTTTTACAGTTTCAGGTACTTCGCTTTGATCAAGAGCTACTATCTGTTTAGGAAAGGGGAGTTTTAGGTAAATATAATATAGCAATCAAAAATAAAGAAATACTGTTAGAATTTGGTATCTCTTTATTAAGTTAAGATAACTATTATATGATTGAAAAAAATAAATTCTACATGTAAAAAGTGAGAGTATTTATAGATATGATACGGATAAAGAATTAGGACAGATTTATAAACAACTTGACAGAATAGATGATTACTATTTCTAATTATTAGTTAGCCTGTTCCTAACTTGTATTGTCAATTATGCTATTGGGATGGTTTCAGATATAACTATTTAAGGAGACAGTACGGATGAATATAAAGACTTTTAGTTCCGTGATTGGATATCATTGCTAACAATAATATCTCAGTCAACATAAATGTTTTCATGACTAATGATGATCCGGTAAGTAATCGTCATTCCCTATTCAACATGCTCATATTATGAATAAACTATATTACAACCATATAATCTTATTTGACTATGTGAAGTTAATATGAATAAAGCTTAATATAAAAATCTAATCAAAGTATTTTATTGATCTGTGTTGGGAATAATGTTATAAATGATTCCAAGTTATGTCAACATATTATTCAGGATCATATTTGATTCCTTTTACTAAAATAAAGTGACTATAATCTTATGTATCCTTAACACTATCGCCTCTTTAAGTTTTTTTTTTTTTTGGTTTCATCACAGACGTACACCAGGTCCTCTATTACTTCTGTTTGCCTTTTGGTAGCTTGATTTTCAAATATTTGTTTCGCAATGGTATATAATTTCTGAATAGTAGGATCAAGGTAATACGGATTTGCAACAAGTGAACGGTGCTGGCTTATCAAAAAAATTGACAATCCAACAAATTTATCAAGGGGTTCTTCCGTTAAACTTTGTCGGATAGAATCAATGGTAACGAGGTAGCAGCAACGCGCCCAGGGCTGGCAGTGTTGAATTTTCCATAGAAACGGCTTTGACGTTTGTGATACTGTGCGTTTACTTACCTCATACTTCATAGAAGATATTGCAAACGTAATTAAAATAGGTGGTGTGTTATATTGACGAGCAGCCGAAACACCATATGATATTAAACGTAAATAAAAGTCAACGTCCACGGTATGTTGGATTTCAATAATAATCGGCGGCAAGTCATCAGTCAGAGCAAGGTAAACAACATCCGAAATACTTTTGTTGGACCATTGAGTTGGGCTTGAATAATAAGAATCTATTGCATGCTCTCCTACAAATGCCATTAATTTGATTAATATAAAATTTACAATTTTTTTAATTGATCCCTTATCTACAGGCATTAATGTCACTTACTGATTACTGTTGTAACCACGATGTCCATTATATATTTATTATCAAACAGCAATCTGGACATTAAATCCGTACCTGGGCGAAGTTGATTAGGTAGAACGAATGAAGCAAGTTCCAAAAATTCTAAACGCCAAGTTAACGCAAGTCCAGCCTATTGTCACTCATCACTTACCTTTGGTTGGTTTGGATAGTTCGAACATCATTTGTAACAAAAACCTAAAATGTTACAAGTTCGGAGTAAAAATACTCGCAACTTGTAACAAAATTAAATGTTACAAAACTTGTTACAAGGCTTTAAACTCAGATTTTTGCATTCAAACGTAAAATAGAAGAACAAATACATGAAGGCAAATGAAATAGTATCAAAAACCTTTTATCACTTTTAAAAGAACCAATCTTATAAAACAAACCCTCAAGTAAAAATTTTAAAACCCAAAATGAGCACATAATATTTGACATATTGTATTGCCCACTCTTATTTTATTTTCTTTTTTCTTAAAATCAAAAAGGCCCGTGCAAGTTTGACACCTTTATGAAGAAGGATGGCTATATAGGAAAGACTATTTGGGTGACGGTAGAGGAAGCCAGGTTGTTGATGACAAAAATAGTTACGACCGATATGATTTGACATGTATAAGAAAAATTTTATAAACTGATGATAGTAATAAATTGTCTAGATATAAACTGAAACATAAAAAAAAAAAAATATTGTATTGCCCGGGCCAGTTCAAAGAAGTGTTAGAGAAACTAAAAACCTTTTTGATAGCCAAAAAGGTAAAAAGGATAAAGAAGGGAAGATGATAGGAAGATGTAATCAATACATTTAAGAGCTAGAGAATAACCAAGATAATAATTTTTGACCAAGAGGGGGAACATTGGGAGAGATTTGATCGTGATGCAAATAATCTAGTTCATGTAAAATTTGACAGGTAATTGGCCAACGAATAGACCATGCAATATGCTTTGAGCGGTTTTTGTCGGTTGGTTTCTTTCTGGAAGTGGGCAGCTTGTTTAAGAGAAATGACAGAGGGTCAGGGATAGATTGTGGCATTTGCAGACGTCGATACATATGAAGGCATTCAATGGCATGAGTCCTTGTTAGTAGATCAAATGGGTGGTAGATACACGGTTTGGGGAGGCCACCAGGAAGCCAACCGAGACGCCAACGGAGTAAGCGACTACGTTCGACGGGGGTCATTGGGAGCCATAGTATAGGATCAACCTTTAGGTCAACACGACAGGCAGATAAAAGGACAGAGTTAGTGTTATCACGACGTTGCTCTAAGGAGTTTTGGAGATACTCTTGACGAATAGCTCGGAAACGGCGTTTGTCGATCTGTTCAACATCTTGTACGGTACAAAGTCGCCACAGAGGAGAGGTCGTTAGCTTATACCACTGTGAGCCACTTGCAGAGGTTCGAATGTATGGTAATAATTGGAACAGAAGAGTATCATCGGTTACTTCCCGTACCTTGGTGTTCCTGTAAAATCCGGTGGTATTATCGACAAATCAGCACTTTTGCAACAAAACATTAACAAAGCACTTGGAACGATGAGACAGCTTGTTACCCTTGGTGTCAACAAGAATGGGCTTGGTTACCTTCTTTCAACCCGTTTCTATGCCCAGATAGTCCGACCACAACTGGAATATGGTCTAGCAATTACAACCTTCAATTTACGAGAAATTCAAGCTCTCGAAAATTGTCAAAACCAATGCATTAGGCAAATCTTCGGCGGACGACCCTTCACCTCCACCAAGGTAATGCTACATCTAGCAAACTTACCAAACATGAAGGATCGTATCTCCATACTTCAAACACAGTTTCTTTTCAGAACCTCCTCCCTGCCAGACGATGCATTACTAACAAAATTGCTGCCATACATGCAATCTGAACGCATCTCGAAATGGTCCCAACTATCTAGATCACCTTTTTGGACATCAATCAGCAATGAACATCTCGAAACTATGTCTCATAAGAATTTTATTAGAAAACGAAGACAATTCCTGATTGACAGTCACCGTACAAAACTTCAAGAAAAACATGCTAAACTTCTGTCCCACTGCCGTAATGATCTAATTGTCGACCCCATCCTTCGGATACCAATGACAAAAAGTGAACGGTCTCGTTGCGTGCGATGGCGACTTGGTTGGTTACCTCTTGGTAAGCCCCAAGCATACCCTTTTCATCCAAATGAACTTTTTACACGCCAGCATAGTTTTTCTTGTCTAGATATGCACAACCGCCTTCAGATGCCCAAATCTATTGACGATCCGCTTTCCTACCTTTTGAACCTCTTACCACCAATACTCCACACCAGGAAAGCGAGACAATCAATTGATGCCTGGCTCATTCGATGGCCCTCCATATGTGCGATATTACTCGAAATGGACTACTTAGCCCACTCTCAGTTCCCTGAAGCTTCAACCCATCTTGGTGAGCCCTTTGTCAAGCACCTTCGTTACATTTAGCAAAAATTTTCAGATAGTTAATTATCATCTCTAACACATAATACTTTTACGTTTTCCCTCTAATCCCAAAAGGGTTTTTCACTCCTTTTCACTGCGATCTGACCCGGGCAATACAGCATGAAAATGCTATGTGCTCATCGGTCATTAAAAATTATTATCAAATAAAAATTATTCTTAATCGTATTAAATTCTGGATTTTATTATTTTTTTTGTATTTTTTTAAAATTTTATGGCAATGAGCATGTAGCAACAAGGTGTGCAATGTTGTCCGAGCCAGTTATGAATGTAAGAGAATAAAAAACCTTCGTAAGGGACTAGAAGGGAAAAAAAGAGAAAGTAAAAGAAAAAGAAAAGAGCAAATTATTTGAAATATGAATAAATATAAGAGGAGGAAGAAAGAAAAAGTAAATAGAAACAAAAATTTAATACAAACCAGATTAAGTACCAGAAAGGCTCACACTATTACTTGGGTAACCAATTCAACAGCTTGACACCAGGATCAACAGGAGGAGGAGGGCATTCATCATGAAAATAGTAATCCAGTTCATGGAGAATCGTACATAAGATAGGCCATAGAGTAAACCAGCTATGAGAAGCAGTAGGACGAGGTTTATGTAATGGTAGCAAATTAAGAAGGAAAGAGACTCCACAGCTGATAACAGATGGTTCATAAATGAATGTGACGTATTACTGAAGTTTTGAACTACAAGAAGCGGTGGTTGAATATATCAAAGAAGCAAAAGAGATACCCCTTGAGGAGTCAGTGTATGAGCTTATGTGAGTAGTTTAGGCAAAGTTCCAATCTTGATACTTATAAACTAAACAATGTATATCAGGTCAATTCAGAATATATTATTGATGAAGCCTCGACAATATAATAATCAAATGCTGGATATATTCGGGGAAAAGCTTTTGACAGAGGTATACCTGCAGCAATTTGACTTGTGGATTGATGGCTGCCCAAGCTTTCACGATGAAGAAACAACTTCCATCCAAAAAATAGTCAATGTAAGCGATAATTCTTGTAACAATTTAAATGGGTTTCTAAATATATTTTAATCCACAACGATAAACAGGACTACATGCAAAAACATACTACATTAAAAGTAGCTAACCATAAACTATGCTCTCTTGTCCTTGAGATGGATTCTATCAAAACCAGTGCTGTTAATGCTATCAGACGATTGTAAGCTGAAAACTACTTGGCAAGCCAAATAATTTGACCAACCTTTTTTATTTATAGGATGGAAAAACTGCCCCTTGTGCAGCCATTGGAAGGATGTAAAAGTGAAAACGAGTTGTGGAATACGTATGTGGATCCCCTTCTTGACTCTCTCTTAAGTAATGTCGAAAATGGCGTCCATTTACGATGGTAAATAGGCGGTTGTCGCTATTAAATTACTTCTCATTATTGATTTTTTTGTAACAGGACAAACTTAAATGACGCCGAAAAAGGCTCGGAAAGACCTGATAGCGTTATTTCTGTCACTATGCAGTCCAATTGGGGTGAGAGATTGGGGTACGGAGAAGCAAAGATTGCAGAGCCCACTGACAACAAATTCATGCTTGCCTGGGACTTGTGCCGCCTTGAGCATTTTTCTAAGGAAATGATAAATACCACCAACAATAAGTCCTCCATCTCTTCCAAGCAAAAGGTAGTTTAAGCTGATTAATAGCAACTGCCGTTATTTAATCTTATTGAAAACAGGCCATAGCATCACTGTATACACGACCACACTGAGTGCAGATGGGATTTATACCATGCTTAAACTTAATCATATACAAATTCCGCAATCAGTGGAGAGCTTGGAACTGCTTACAACTCAATCAACACTCAGACAATTGCTACAGGTGGCATATGTGTTTGAAAAAATCAGACAGCAAAAAAAAGAGGAGACGAAAGAATTCTCTCTCATGAAGCGATATGGACCCGGATTGGTTCAGCTTCGGGAATTAATATCAGACAAAAAAGACAGATAACGACCTTGTACATTGCGCTTTTGATCATCCACTTATCTCTCCTTGACCCTCTTTTCTTTTAAAGACTTGTCGTTATTATTCCAGTCTCTATGCCATTTTTTCCCAGTACATTTCTACTTATTTGACCACTGTGTTTCCTCAATGTAAGACGTGTTGTACTCCTATAGTTATTTGCATTATTATAGAAAATAAACATTAAAGATTCAGTTCTCAATACAAATCTCTTCCCACTAGTCTTACACTCAATTCTCAAATTATGTATATTTAAGTGACATCTCGTACAGTACATCACCACGATTGGAACAGGAATTGATGTTTGTTGTGTATTGTAGAGTATTTCTGGTTATATTAGTATCGATAATAAAAAAGTGTTGTGCATTCTATTTTTTTTTTTTATATATCTTTTCTTTTTCCTTAGTTAATTGCAATTGGCATTCCACAAACTTCAACATTCAAGACTCAAACAAGTTTGTTGAATATTATATCAGTTTTACGTACTTTCTTTTTGTTTTCTGTCAACAGTGAATAAGGTAAATCTAAACACATTATTTAGGTGTGTATATATTTACTTTTATTTGGGCTGTGGCAGCAGTGGTGTTGGATCCACGTTGCCAACAGCATATCCGCGTGCAAGCCCTCTTGCCTGGCGCCGATTCTCGAAGGTATCTTTCCCACACAGAGCCCATACACTACTCTGGAGACTTTATCATCACAAAATGCCGTGTAAGGAACGTCTTCACCAGTTAATCCCAAACCAATTTCCAGACCCTGGTTGTGTATATTGTGGCGGTATCGACTCTGAAGAACACTTTGTCTGGTCTTGTCCTTTCAAACATGAAATCTGGCAAACAATTGCTTCTCGCTTTTTCGTTGATCCTGCCAGGTTGACTTACAGCCTCATTCAACTCCCTTCTTCCTCTGGCATTGAAGTCGCTCCTTCACTTTCGGTGACCTACTTGGATATCATAGCTTCTGTGCTGCTCTCTTTATGGCAACTCCACTGGAAATTTATTTTTGATGAACATCAATTCTGGCCTCAAAAGTAGTAGCAAGAGCCACTAGGCAAATCCTCAAGATCCACAAAGAAAACAGTAGTCGGTCACTAAACAGCTAATCTATACGTTTCTGCTCAGTTCTCTACCTCAGATTTTGTGGCCAGTATCAAACTTCGCACAGATTATAAAACAAAATAACAAAAATGAACAAATCCCCCTCGATTATAATTTATTTAATGCTTACAATGGTGTACGCCTTGCGGCACCGGAATAAAATCCTCCTTTTACAAAAAAAAAAGAAAAAAGAAATGAAGAGTAGCTAGAACATTAGATTTTAGTTATTCAATTGAATCATGTATGTGTTCAATAAAAGTTAAGTTTAGTAGTCAGATTAAAGCAAACTTAATCTCTGTTAATTAACTAAAGAAGAAGAAAAAAATAAATATCTGTGCTACACAAAAAATATAATCCAATGAAACAAGTGAATAAAAGGAGAAAAAGAAGAAAGACAAATGTGAATGTAACAGAGCATGTTTTTTTTTTTTTTTTTTTTTTAAAAAAAAAAAAAAAAAAAAAAAAAAAAAAAAAAACAGAAAAAGCAGATCATGTAATTTTCAATCGTATTCTTACGCTTGACCAATGAGTACATTAGAGTTATTAAGTAGGACAAAAGTAATGTGTCTCTTTTTTATTCTTCTTTTTCAAAACAAAAAACAAAAAAAGTGCTTATTTTCTGTTACATCTATCATCAAGTCATCTGGCAATAGCTTGTAAACGGCTTACTGGATCCGTTACTTCAGGGTCCAGGGTTTTTATAAAAAAAAGGGGGGGGGGTAGACTGTTCATGTAAATCTGAGGGGGTACAAAATTCAGAAACACTTTTTCCCAGCCTCGTTCTTGTGTATACAACCCTTTCCCTTTTAGTTGCTTACATTTAGAACATTTTTTTTTTACATTTGACTTAACATGACACGTTACTAGTCCATTGTTAACAAAGTTAGTTGAACGTTAAAGTCCAATATCCGATCATTTTGATTAATGTTAAAAATGAAAACTAAACTATGAGAAAAACAGCACAAGGTCTGTTGGGATATATTCAAAGAGGTATTCTCGGTATTTTTTATTTTATTTTTTTCTCACAGGAAATCTCTTGAAATCAGAATTTTGTAAAACCCAACTCGAAGCTGTATTTAACGAAATAAAAATAAAACCTATAATTTGTAAATAAAGCATGAGTAACATAGCTTAGGGAACATTGTGCACTGATGTTCATGCGTTATTTTTTTATCTTGTAAACTTGATCTTCTGATATGTACAACGTCACTCTATATTCTCAATAAAAAAAAAAGATTGTTCTCTTTTCATTCTTTTCTTTTCTTCAAACATCGAAAACACATATACCCTTCTTTTTTTATTGCCAACGTTACAGTATTTTTCGATAAAAAATAATCAATGATTCGCTTTCGCTACAACAGTCCAGAATTTCAAATCTTCTTGGTTGGTATGATTTGTTTCTGCTGTCCAGGCATGTACAATGCCCTTAGTGGCATTGGTGCGCAAGGTCAATCATCTACAAGGGCTGCTACCGAAGGTGGTACAGCGTTATCTATTACTTTTGCAGTTTGTTCATTAATTGGTGCACCTGTGTATGGCAAAAGGATACCATTTTTATACATGAATTACTAACATACATACAATAGATATAATATCTTTGGTCATCGCGTTCTTATCCCTGGTGCACTTGCCTATGTTCTCTATGTTGGTTCTTTTCTTTCTGGATCTGACGCATTCACTATTGTTGCTGGTGCTGTGCTGGGTATCGGTGCAGGCTTTCTATGGACTGCTCAAGCTGGTATCATGATGTCTTATCCTAACGAAAAAGACAAGGGTAAAGCCTTTTCAATGTTTTGGATGATTTTCAACTTGTAAGTTACAAAAAGAAGGTTAACAAGTAATAGATGAAACTCAAAAAAAAATATTATAGAGGCGCTACGCTTGGTGCAGCCATTCCTTTAGGTAACGAATGGAATTCGGGTACTAAAGAAGCAGTCAAAACCAGCACTTACATTGCGTTCATGGTCATCATGGCCGTCGGGTCACTTTTGACACTTGCGTTGCTACCACCTAGAAAAGTTGTTCGATCTGACGGTGCCAACGTCTCTCTTCATAGATTTTCCAATTGGAAACGTGAAGCGTTTGAGGTCATTAAGCTTTTTGGAGATTGGCGTATGCTCATCTTAATCCCTCTCTTTGCTGGCTCCAACTGGTTCTACACTTATCAATACAATGTTTACAACGGCCCCAACTTTATGCATATCCGTGCTCGAGCATTAAACAATTTGCTTTACTGGGTTTTCCAAATCATCGGTGCAGGTCTGTTTGGTTGGTTTCTTGACCTTGAAAGGCTTGGCTCTCGAAGAACTCGTGCCTTTGCAGGCTGTTCGGTGACGCTTGTGGTCATTCTGGCTCTTTGGATTGGCGCCTTTGTCATTCAATCAAGATTCACTCGTGAATCTGTAACAGCAGTTGGATATGTACCCATTGATGTTTATGATGCTCTCTACCCTGGACTTGTCATTGAGTATGCTCTCTTTGGCCTCATTGACGCTGTCTACCAAGGTTTTGCTTATTGGTTGATGGGAACCATGACAAATGATACCGAACGTGCTGCTCGTTATGGTGGTTTTTACAAGGCCATTCAAAATGCTGGTGCTGCTGTAGCTAACCAGCTTGAGGCCAACCATATTTCTTTCATGAATCAACTGATCACTGTCTTTGTCTTTAATGTCGTCGGTCTTTTACTTGCTTATGTTGTTTGCTGGACCGTTCCTGCTGTTACAGTTGAGACTGTAGATAACCTTGTGGATGGTCATGCTGCTGCTGTTTTGGTCGGTGGCCAAGTTGAAAAAATGGAAGATACCAAAGAAATTCCGATCAATGAAGGCTCTATTGAAAAGATCGTTTGTTAATACACAGCATTCCCTCATCTACATCCCATTACGTTTTATTACCATTCTTCTCTTTTAATCTACCTAAACAGCTTGACGCTGACAATTAGTCTAATATAATATTTCAATGAACTGTTCAAACTTTTTATGGAATGCTTTATGAATAAACTTGTATTGTTATAATTCGTATACATTATTTTTGGATGAATTGAGAAATCCAATCTTTTATTGTTGACTCAATCCTTTGGGTGCAACTTCTAAAGGTTAAGCTTGTTGTCAAGGCAAGGTTAAGGTAATTAACGGAATACTTTATATAGTCATCAAATCATTAACAATGAGCTTTTTGACTCTATTTTTTTTTAAAAAAAGTACACTTTATTTTTTTGAAGGGTATGCAACTTTACTGTCAACAGTGGTGCTATTGTCATTTCTATTAAAATTAAGAGATTGATATTGTTGTACTAATTTTGAAGTTATTTGGATAAATGTATCGATAGAAGTTTTTGGTATTTGATAATGCAGCACCAGTCTTGTCTGATGGCCACCATCACTGGCTATTAATATATTTTCTTTTGCAAGTTCTTTTGCAAGAGTATCGATTGTGAATCCAACTTGTGAGGTATCAATGAATATCATATTGGTTTCACAAGGAAGGGTTAATTGAATGCCCATGCTTTGTAGAGCATACGCCAATTGTCGTGCTAGTTTGTGTGTTGTTGGCATAGTAGGTACGACGGTTTGAATACAGTGATGTGCTGCTGCTGCAAGTGAACCAGACTGTCTCCAACCGCCGCCCATCAACTTGCGAATATGGCGAGCGCGCCCAATGTGTTCTGCAGATCCTACCAAGATGGATCCGATGGGAGCACCCACTCCTTTGGATAAGCAAATGGAGATTGTGTCAAAATGACGGCCATACTCTTTCAATGGAATCCCTGTAGCCTGGCTCGCGTTCCACAGTCGAGCGCCATCCAGGTGCATTTTTAATTCATTTCGTTTGCAAAATTGCCTCACGCGCTCAATCTCATTCAGTGGCATGATCGTGCCATTCAATGTGTTCTCAAGCGAGACGACTTTTGTTAAAGGAGAACATATAGGATCTGTCATTAGGTTATTGGCAATGTCTTTAACTGTCAAATGATGTCTATTGCTTGGTAAAACAGGCAAGGCACTTGCTTGAGAATGGTAAGCTATTCCACCACATTCATAATTATAAATATGAGAACGGGCATCGCAAAGAACTGAATGAGGAGGCTGTGTCAATAGTACACGAAGACCGAGTTGGTTTGTCATGCTGCCACTGACACAAAATAATGCTGCTTCATGTCCTAGTAATTTGGCTACATAGCTTTCAAGTTGATTTGTGCTTTTGTCTTCCTATCGATAGACACAAGAAAATATTTAAGGGATGATAAAGTGCTTTGAAGAAGAGGACTTACAGCAAAGACATCATCCGAACGACTTGCTAATTTCATGATATCAAACATATCATCTGTAGGCTGAGTAGCAGTATCGCTTGTTAAGTCAACTACTGAAGGCTGTTGGATTCTAACTGTTGAAGCGAAAAATCTTTGCTTGAAAGTAAACAAGGATGAAAATAATTTTTTGTTTATTCTGGCATTTGAAGTAATAAGCATTTTTTTATGGGAAAATAAAGAGAAAAAAAAAGTTCACGTTACAGGCTCTTTTACCAAAATTAGTCTGCTGGAAAATTTCCTGAAATGAATTTTTTCGTAATTTTAGACAATACTTTTAAACGAAAATTACTTTAGACACATAGAGGATTACTTTATATCTCTTCTTTTTTTTCTACTATTGAAACCATGTTCCTTGGCCGTTTTGTTTTGACCACAGACTACGTTGACTTTCCAAACTATGCTAATAATGTCGTTCATGGTTAAGCTTTGACAGTCATATATTTGCTTGTTATATAGATTGTTATGCAAATAAAAAATATTCAAGAAGTCGGTCAATTGCTGTTGATTGACCAAAAAAGCATAGCGAATATTTGAATATACAGATGACGCGACCTCTTGTTATAGCTACCAAATCTGTTTTGTACCTTTTCAAATTCGTTATTAATGGTAAATAATTCCCTTATTACTTGGTATGTATGGATATCGAAAGGATTTACAGTAACACTTCCTGTATATAACAACATTGGCTTGCAAGGATCATGTTTATAACATGTCAAAATTTATGTTTTTAATTGAGTAGTTCATCAGCTCTTGTCTTATTGTATGTCTCATGGCAGAACATACATATTGCTTGTTCTCCATAATAGTGATCCTTGTTGTTGGTATAAAAATAAAACTGGACAAGATACAGACAGAAATAAATTGTCAATGTAGAAGCCAACGTAGAAGATAAATATGGATTCTTCAACTATGTCTTCTATAGTTCGAGTAGCCGGCTCTTTATATCACCAAGAAATTATCATACCTTACACCAGTAATATCTTAAAGACACAAGACAAGTGCTTTTTTAAAGGCAGAAGGCTGCGTTTATCATATTAATCCAGTCCACCGGACTACAAGTGTATTTTAAATAATGATTGCACGCTATCGTTCCAGTATATAATGTCTACTGTTAACCAAGATAGAGGCTCTACTGCTGTTGATGGTAAATCGTTCTTAAAAATTCTTTTGCGCTTAGTCAACGATGGTCCTCGGTTCTCATGTGGTATTGAGGGTGCTTATGGTGATATTGACATGGAGAGTGATGCCTAGTTTGAAAAAAATGAGTCAGTTGCAGTCAGTAGGAAAGCTATCAGATGCGCATATGCTATTGAAAGCAAGCAAATTACTCATTGAAAAAGCGCAAGCATAGTGGAAAGTTGTTGGAAGTGAATGCAAGTCTTAGTCGATGAAACTGATTCGCTCGCTGAATTTTGCTTAAAGAGATCAGATGTGCAAGTTGAACAAGACTTTTTCTAGTGAATCTTATATTGCAGGTTACAAGATAGCACCATATTGCACAAAAAAAAAGATGCAGTACAAAATGTTTAAAAAATAGTTGGTCTGAATTATGATCACTTTGTATATCTCAAAACCTTTTTTGCTATTGCAGTTACTTGAAATATTGAATCACGGCATCATATTCAGACATTGCTTCTTTATTAGGCATTTTACCGCCTCATGAACCTTGAAATTCTTTCCAACAGCTTAATGTTTCTCACAGACACTTCTTTGACATACGAGACTTATGATTGAAACCGTACTAAAACATGTATTTATTGTAAGAGCTGCTCATCTTGTAATTAATTAAATTACAGCTTTCATAAATTTTATATTATCATCTTCTAATCTGGCCATAGTTCTTTCGAAAGTGTAATGTCTCTAATTCTGCCTCTAGAGCCTTGATTTGAGCGTGTTTAATTTCAAGGTCCTTATTCAGTCGATCGCGATCTGAAAAAAGCCTCGATTCTAATTGACGAAAGCGCGATTCTTCTTTTTTGATTTGATCAGCAAATATTTTTCTAAGCAATTCCTCTTTCTCTTTGTACTTTGGATCTTTGTTCCTAATAGGTCTACAAAGATGTGAGAAATGATAACGCAGCAGCTAGTTCACTCACTTTGGTTCGCCAAATGGGCGAGTCAACATCTCTCTTGAACGATAACTTTCGTAATGAACAGAACCAGTTGTTTCAATCAAATCAGACAAATGAGAACGGATCAACAGCTGACGTAGTTTTCCAAAGTCGCAGTGATCTTCATTTTCGACTTCAGCCACACCCCAATGATACGCACGGCCTTTGACTGTGCGACCGTCTGGAGTTGTAACATCTTGTGTGGAGCCAATAAGAGAGAATGGCATAGCAGCCATGATGTCCTTGTTCATTTGTGTCGTTTGTTCATCCTCACTTTCCACGGGACATGTATAGACCTTGATATGATTTGCATCCAAATCAGCTCTTATCCTTTCCTTAAAAGCGATCAAATCGTGTGGTGTTAAAGTATCTGCTTTGGCAATTACAGGTATCAAATTAACTCGAGAACCAAGACGCTTCATGGTTTCGATATCGAGCTGCTTTAGACTAAAATTGGTGTTAGTATGAGGCGGATAGATATATTGCGTTCATTGCACCTGCAGCCTGTTGGAAGAATGAAATACAAACAGACATGGACACGCATATCGTTTATTTCTTTTCTGTCAGGCTGTTGTTCTTGACGCATATAATTTTCGTGTTGATTATCAATATAATCCAGGACAGGAACCCAACTATTATAGCTATTGATATAATCACCAAATCCTGGAGTATCAACAATCCTTAAATTCACACGAAATCTTTGTTCTTCGATTTCTAAAGCAGAGAATATAAATAAAAAAAAGAAAATGAAAGAAGCGCATACCAATCTTTGTGACTTCAATTTCAACTGTTTTATCTAGTTGCTTGAAATGCCTTTTGTTTTGATCTTTTGGTTCTTTCACAATCGTTGTCAATAATGTGTTGATAAAAGTGGTTTTACCGGTGCCAGACTCGCCACATACCATCATATTAAAGTTTATTCCTTTATCAAGTATAATTTTGTATCGTTGATTAGGTAAAGAGGATATACCAGCACTCAAGGAAGAAGCGGATGACATATTATTGTTTAGAGTGAAAAAATGAATACAGACGAGATACAAAAAAACAAATTAAAAAAAGATTTGTGTATAAAAATTAACAATGAAGCTATTGGATGGGTATCAAGTTAAAAAAAAAAAGCGGTGGCTTTTGCTACATCATACAGCATACTTTGGAAAGATATTATTACGATCATTTTAACAAAAGAGGGATTTAATAACTAGAGCATTGTTGATGAAAGCAGGCAAATTAAGACTTTAAAATGAAAATACAAGTACTATTTTCTGTAGCATAATATCAGGAAACTATTAAATAAACTATGAGAAAGAGAGTATCTGTTTTGGGAAACAATACTATTATTTTTTTGTGGATTGAGTAAAAAAAAAAATAAAAATGAAATAGCATGTCCTCTTTGTATATGACGAATATGTGCTTATTTCTCTCTCTTCTTCTTTTTGTCTTTACATATCTTATGAGTGAAAAGACATCATTTATTACTCAAATGAGATGACAATTGTTACTTAGATAAAGATTATTGTAATAACAGCAGTAAGTGTTGTACGAATGATGTCTATATTCTTTATGGTAATCTTGACTGTTTTTGTAGATTGTTTTGGTAAATAATTTGGATGAGTAAAATATATAGAAAGTGCCGTTCTACGTATATCACATATCATTCGTTATTGAGAATAGAAACTCAATTCTAATATCCTTGCTCCTTTTACAGTATACAATCATTCACCCTATTGTTGGTATGATCAGTTTTAGTGTCAGTTTGATATTGAGGCTCATGACACTTGTTTCCTTCATTTCTATTGCTTTCTTTAGCAGGCACAGGTACAGACCTAGTCAAATCAATTACGAATAGAGTCCCTTCATTGTTTGTCATAATCACCAGATTATTGGCAATATATCATTTAACTTATTATCATTACTGTCATCTTATCCATCATATCAAGTATCACTCTGGTTCTATTAACTATTAAAATCTATAAAAATGTACCGCATTATGTTGTCTAGTGAAATCAGAAAGGACAAGCAAGAAGCTGAGAATTAATTATGTTTATGCTAAACTTTACACTGTCCTTGCTATTTTAAGCTGATTTTTATTCTTTAGATTTATATTTAAATAATATATAGTTATAAGCATGCTTCTGTTTACTGAATCAAGTTAAGTAGGATGTGAAATCCATTCTGCCCCGTGTCATATAGATTATCACATTATATTTTCTTATTGTACTTGTATCAATTATTTTTTTATGAATGCTGTACCTGACATTCTTTAATGGAAATTTCGTTTTTGTAACTCCATTTGTACAAAATAACTAGAGTCAAAAGGAAGAGAGAGAGTAAGAGACTATGACTTTATGATATCATACAATGCACGTGTTAAAAAGCAGTAAAAGAAATTTATAAATTCAGTCATGCCATAAAGTTATGCAATCATTTATTTATGGTCTAAAATGAGAAAAATTTTGTTAGCTGATTGTCCCAAGCATCCTGATCGCACTCTTTCCAAGAAACATGTCATTCAATGTCTCGATATGAATCAAAGGTTACAAATGCCGGCTACTATTAAAGATCCCTTGTTTTTCCTTTTAGATTTACTTGTCACTCTCAAACCACGCTCCTTTCAATTTACTTCCTCTTGATTTTTCTGCTAGCCCACCATATGTCTGCTTCTTTTTGAGCTCAATCGCCTTCATCGTCAAAAATTGTCTCCTGCACCTCCACTCTCTCCCGGAAAATGACTTGAATTAGTTGCCTCAGAACTCACACTGGTGTCTATGACACACCTTTCTCTCCCTATTCATTTACTTTCCTTTTATTTTATTTTTTCATCCTTGATCTCAAAGGATGATTTCTGATTCTCTTATACTCCTTTCTGATCTGGCTTGGGTGATCAAGGTGTATTTAAGACGCCGCGCACTCACTTGAATATTTTTTTTTTGTTGTAAATAAAAATTAATGTTTAATAGTAGATCGTCACACACATACACACATGCAGATACAGTACTCCTTATATTATTTCATTCCCAGCTTTTTTGTTTCTTTCTTTCTTTATTATGTCTACTATTACTTTTCAGTGTGAACTTGAGCCCTACTTGGGACGCTTGGGTACTATACCAGAAGGTTAGAAAACTATACATCAAATACTGAATATAAAGATATAGACTCATTTTCAAGACAATATTAGATAAACCTTCTTTTGTAAAGGAAGTTTATGCAGTTGATGATATAGAAATACTTCGTCAATTGATTATTAAAAAAGAAAGAGAAAGACAAACTATCTCTAATGATCTTGATGTGGCGGCTCGTATTGGACTTGTCATATCAGAAACAAATGAAGCTATTCAACTCAAAGTAATAATAGCAGTAATACAGAATGAAATCAAAGAAAACTTATAGCAAAAAAATAAAAAAAGTTAGAGCAATTGGAAAGGGAGAATAAAATATTTCATGAAGAATTAAGAACGAGAGGACAGTACAAGAAGGAAAATGAATTTGGTGAAGGAGGAGAAGAGTGTATGTTTTTACAACAGGAACTTGATCAAGCTAGAAGAGAAATATTAAAGTTTAGAAAAGAAATGGATGGTCTCTCTGCTCAATTAAATGATATGGCCTCAGAAATGGTACATGAACAAAAACCAAATATGTCTGAACTATGGCGTTTACTTCTCTATAGGTCGATTCTCGTTCAAAAGTGAGCATCTATGCAAAAAGATTAGCTGAAGTAGAACAAAAGTTGACTACAACAAGGGATGTGAATACCAAATTACAGTCTTTACTAGATAAAACATTGACCTCACAAAAGCAATCCAGTTCGAATACTTCACAGCTAGTTAAAAACATTCAATTGGACTTAGAAAGGGTAAAACACTATTGTATATACAAAAAGTGATGTTAAAGAATGTTGTTATTTTAGGTTATTAATGAAAATGAGCAATTACGAGTTCGTATAGCTGAATTAGAAGGACAGCAAATAGAAAATGAAGAAAAAATAGCTGCTATGGTGATTCAGGCACAAGAATATGCATCAAGATTAGAACAAGCTCAAAATACGATTCACAGTCTAAGTGAATCAAAGCAATTAGAAGACGAACTATTTGATTTCCATAGCGGATTAAGTGATAATTCATCTTTTTCTTTTCAAGAAGGTGCAAAAGAAACAGAAATAACTAAAGTAAAAAAAAAAAAAAAAAAAAAAAATAGTGTTTATAATTTAAACAAGTTTTTTTTTATAGGGCCCTGTATTTTCAGCAGAATTTAGACAAGAAATGCAAAAAGAAATAGAGCGAAATTTAAATCTAAGGAACGAAATAAGACATCGTATTATTACTGCCGATAATAAAGATAAAAAGAAGTTTGTAGTAGAAGGATTGAAGTACTTAGTACCAGAGAAAGACAATGTCTCTTTATCTGCCAGTACTGGTAATTCAGCTATATTATCTACAGTCATGAAAAGAGATATCCATCAGGTTATACATGAAGAAGACCAACAACAACAACAACAACAACAACAACAGCAGCAGCAGCAACCTAAAGCGCCTTTACTGAGCCCCGCTAGTTTTTTGACTGGGTTTAGTGGATTTAGCTCGGATGGATTGAATATGGGAGGCAATTTTATTACAAGAGGAATATCTTCACGTACCTTTTCTAGTCTAGGAAGCAATAGAAGTAGTGAGCCCAGCATATCTACTCGATTCTTTCAAAGATTGACTTCAAGACTAGAGGACTATGAAAAAAAAATTGCATAATAAATAACACCTGCTTTTTTTTTTTGATCGCGGTTTAGCGTTATTTTTTTAAGGCTACTGCTTTTTCATTTTTTTCTTTTGTATAAAATGATGACATCTCCCGGGGCAGAGGTTGACTCTGACTCCTCTGATGATGAATGGGTTATTACTTCTCTAAATAATAAATCTCTAGCAGCGAATAAACAAACGCAGCAAAAACCAGCCAAGCCAAAAGCACTGATCAAAAAGGAGTTTGCTTACCTTCAAACTAATTCTTCTTCTTCTTCTTTATCAAGCATTACTTTATCAACAGCTGCTAATTACTCCTCGAGTTCACCATTACTCGAGATGAATTCACCTTCAATAACATCAGCCACAGTTCCTTTACAATATCTATCACAAGAGAAGCTTCAAGAAATATGTAAAAATATGGATGCAAATACACTCGTCAGTCAGCTTGTACACGTATACAAAAGCGCAGAAATATTCATAAAGATTAGAGAAATAGAGACAGACTCGTTGTCTTTGGAAATGAGATTAAGAGAGCACTTGGAAAGCTGCAGTGATCCTTGTACTTTTATTGTTGTAAGGACCTTTTTATTTTGTACATATTGGGTGAAATTTTTATGTTGACTTATTTATTAGGACTGTTTGGAATCCCTGTCGATCCATTTTTCGGATAATGCAAAGATAAGAGAGTTAACACCCAAGTTTCGACGACTCCTGACTGAGGTGCTCTGCAAAGGTCTATCTTATTTCCTAAATATACCAGCAGAAGAAAGAAAAATAGACAAAGAACCCGACTTGATCTCATTTGATGATAATGCAATCATTTCTTCTTCTGTCACCAAAGAAAAGGAAGAGAAAGAAGAAGCAAAAGATTTGATTTCATTTGATGACAATGAATTCTTGGTGGTATTAAGTGATACAGAAGAAGAAGATTATGAAGAGAGTAGCTCAGATGATGACTCAATTCCTATCATTACGATTGAACCTATTTTTAACAAGTATACTATCTCACGCACTCACCAAGATAAATTAATTGCTCTGATTGAAACTATTCCTTCTCCAATTGTTATCTATTATGCAATGGACACGTTCAAATTAGGTCAAGTAATTGCTTTTGGATGCGAGCGCGAAGAGGAAGGTGTAAAGCTGATAAAAAGATTATTAAAGTATGGATACTATAGCGAAGCAACGAACTGTATCAAGAAGTTAGACTTATTCTCTCAATTTCCTATCCCATCTATTGCAACCGAGATGTTTACTGCAAGTCAAGGCATGATGCTGCCCACACTTGTAATCAACAAACCCAGCTTACAGCGAGAACTATTGGACTTTATCGATAAGCAATTGCGTTTCAATTTTGCTGGCCCATTGGAGGTTGTGCCTCCCGAGAAATTACAGGGTGTAGATACGGATGGAGTACAGCAGCTATCAAGGCTAAAGGAGAGGAAATTTCAAAAGGATCTTGTGACGTGCGGTGTCAAGATTGCACAAGAGATGAAAATCAGCCTCAATGAATATTATTTCATTAATCTCTCTCAACGTTATGCTTGCTTACGCTGGATTCTTGCCCAACGCGCTCTTCAACAGATGGAGGATCAAGAGTTGTCGATTAAAAAGAGCTCCAATTACAATGGTTTGATTGATCTTTTATGCGAAAATGACTCTGCCTTGGCCAGATTAGCCATCAAGGAACTGGTTGATATGGGTGACACGGTAGCACCTGCCTTTTTTGCTACCAACTACAAGGAAGAATCCTTTTTTTGCAAGTACAACTCACTTCCGTTCAACGAGCGGTTGTTAAGCATTGTGAAAGGAGAACAAATGTCACGCCATTGGACTTCCTTGGGTCCCAAAAGACCAAGTAACCCCAACAAACTGCCTTACTATGAATTACCTTCTAATGCACGTTGGTTATTTGTCAATTCTGAAAAGTCTTTGATATTTATGAAGGATATCTTGTCTCAATCGAATGTATGTGGTATTGATACTGAATGGGTACCTGCTTTTGCTACATTAGGGAACCCAGTCAAGACGGCCTTGATGCAAATTGCTTCTGATATTGGTGGATATATCTTTTTGTTAGATCTCAAGACACTTTTATCGTCAGAAAACAAGATGTTGTATAAACTTGTTGAAAAGATCCTCCAGTTTTTGTTTGAGGATGAAGAAATATTGAAAATTGGTAAATTAGAATATAATTCACTACATATCTTTATTCATTGTGTGAGTAGCATTTGATTTTACGGGCGATTTCCAATTGTTATACCAATCAATACCTTCATCAAAGAGTTGGAATGTAGCTAAACTATTGGATCTCAAATCACTCACTTCACCTCCTAAACCAAATGCAGAGAATGGTCAACCGATCACAGGTGGTTTAGCAGGCGTAGTGACAGCTTATCTTGGATGTACTTTAAATAAAAGGCAACAGATCAGTAACTGGGAAAAGAGACCATTGACTGAAGAGCAAGCTATTTATGCAGGTATTCTTTATTTTTTTGCTTTAATTAATAAACTCACATTTCTTTTGGCTACAAACATAGCCTGTGATGCTTACTGCTTATTACAAATATATGATTGTCTCTGTAAATTGAACCATCCTTTTCTAAAAAAATCGTCCAATGCAAGAAATAAGCATCAAATAAAGCATAATAATACCAGTGTGAATAATAACAACAACAACAATAATATCAATCTACTTATTTAAATAAAAAAAAATATATATATCAAGTAAGGTACAGAAACACTACCCGAGTCTGCTTGTGTCACATGTACTGCATGTATTTATGCCCCTTTTTTTCTTGTTCTTTTCCTATTTTTCTTCTTCTTCTTTGAATTATTAACTTGTATGTCTACTTATAAAAAGATTGTAAGTCTTTATTTATATAATTATAATAATAAAAGGTTTCTAATTTTTATAAATTATATAGCGAGAAAGAATCACACAATCGAAATGGATAAAAATATACATCTTTATTGCTTGCCTTCAAGGGATAATCATCATTGCACTCCAAGCGACAATAGCTTACTATAACACAAGTCAACTTAACAAAGGATTAGAATCAAAAGCAATAAAGACGTATGATTTAGACAGTGATGAAACAGTAGATATTACCTTTGCCATTGACAGACTAAAACGTATAAAATGGGAAAATATCGCATTTATTGGCTTCCAATGTTGGTTTGTTGCCATGTCTTTTGATGCTGTAAAGTAATTTCTCCTTTATCCTTTTCTTTCTTTCTCCTTAGATTACTCTCCTGACAGTATGATTCTTAGGCAGTGTATCAGAATACAGCGGAAGTGATTTCTTTGGCCGTCATCAATTTTGTATGTGCTA
The DNA here is from genome assembly GCA_024220505.1 of Rhizopus arrhizus. NCBI lineage: Eukaryota > Fungi > Mucoromycota > Mucoromycetes > Mucorales > Rhizopodaceae > Rhizopus > Rhizopus arrhizus. Next base: position 502,028 of record JAKZZE010000022.1, read on the forward strand.
TATTTGGAGCATTGGAAGTGATAGATGGGAAAAGATGGCTAAGGATATTAACAGATATCAAATACAAACATAAAATCCCACTAGACATTACTGCTATTCAAATAGCCTATAAAATAGAAATTGTGCTGTCGACTTGTGTCGCTTTATTTGCTATTGGATTCGCTTACTTATCTTATGCAGTAGTAAAGGAATTTGGATGGAAGACTTACAAGAAAATTGGTGCTGATATTTCAATACAACGTAAATTACTCTTTTTTTTTTTTCTCGGAAAAAAAAAGAACTAATGCAGAACCAAAATAGGAATGTATAGGACATCACAGTTCTTTGTATTGGCATTAAAAATTGATATTTTCATTGAATTCTTGGTTTCTGTATTTTACTTGATTCAATTTGCATTAAAGCAAGGATTTAGATCTTGGCTAATGTTTGTATTTGTAATCATCACTATCCTCATGTTGCCTATGCTCTATTTTGGACGATATGCTGTAAGTTTTGCTCTGTTTGTGAGATGATAAAACTAATACTCAACAGGTCGCGAATGAAAATTTATATCAAATGATGCTCTTTATTCTTTTTCAGATTTGTATTGTATTTCAACTTGTTTTAATCGCAATAGAGGCTATGCGACCAGAGGATCATTGGTATATTTGGATATGCTTTGGTAAGTGGCACGTATGCAGGAAATTCCCTTTTATTAATCAAAAGTATCAGTTATACTTGGTATGATATTAGCTCTAGTAAGTTTCGGAAGTTTTTGCAAGATCTTCTTTTTTCCTTAATACATCTTTGTAGACCACGTCAGCTCTTGGATTTGTTTGTATGACAAATTTTGGAAAGGGATTAAAACCTTACATTCAAAGAGGAGAGAATAAAGAGAAAGTGGATATACCAAAAAAGAATAGCATTGACGAACCATGGACAATAGATGAAGATTAATTTCTTGAAGAGTAATAAAATGCTTTCATCTTTTCTTCTTCTCTCTTTTAGAGTGCTAAAGAGAGAAATACCCTGTAATAATGACCTTGTTTATCACAATTATATGCTTTGATAGGAAGGAGAATAGTCTACCCTTTTCTTCTCGTCTATGTAAACTGCTTTATATATATATATATATATATTCAACTGTAGTTTCGACACGTTTCTTTTGGATATACAGTAATTGTTCTCATTAGCTTGCCTTTTTTCTATATCATATCCTTACTTGTAATAATAAAGATGCGTTGTGTTTATGTAAGACGATTTTTCTTTTACATAAATTTATCTTGAAAATATATTAGATACATTAATGATAAAATTAAGGCTTCGTATCAATATAAAAATTTCAAGATTATGTCACTAATAAATCAAAAGGTTCCACCTTCTTTCTCTCTCTTTCATCTGTACTTAAATCATGTCCCAATTACTTTCTTCAGGAGCAATTGAAGCTATTTATTTTGACGAGGTTACTAATCCACTTACAAAAGATCCTATCCTCCAATTGATTAATTTCAGAGTTGTTCTCTTGAATGGTCATGCTCGTTACAAGTAAGCTACCTTATTTCTTTTGGTAAACGATCTTACCGAGTAACTTTATTTAAATATAGAGCTATTGTATCTGACGGTATTCATTTTATGCCAGGTAAGGAAAAATGTATTATTGGTGAAAAATAATGTATTAGGTTAATGAAAACAATATTAGGCTGGCTGTATGTATGTCTTGGTGTTTTGATTGAAAATGGTCAAATAAAAAAGAACAGCATAGTTCGCATAAAAGAATACAGCTGCAATTTAATTTCTAACAAAAAGTAAATAAAATATGAACGCAATGTTTTCATCAGTCTCTTATGTTTTATAGATGGATGCTTATTCAGAAGGTTGATTTTTTGTATACGGACGTACAAGAAAAAGTCGGTAAACCGATTAGTATTGAACTGAGCTCTGCATCAACAATGATTACCAACGTACAGCAATGGGGATTGAAACGACACGATTTCCCCGAATGTCAATTTCAGAGAGAGATGAGTATATTTGAGTCTAAATCTTCAGCAAGCGATATTACCAGAGCAAGTATGTCACTTCGTGCTCTTCCAATCACCCCTATTAAGCACCTGAATCCTTACCAATACACGTAAACATACATATACAAGTTCATCCTTACTCATATTCTCTCTTTCATACAGATGGACAATAAAAGCAAGAGCAGCCCAAAAAACATCTATTAAACAGTGGTACAACAATCGAGGTGAAGGAATTTTGTTTAATATCAATTTTTTTGATCAAAGTGTACGTAGTTTTTTCGCATCACATTTATCTTTTCCTTCGCTCAAAATTTATTATAGGGTGAAATAAAAGCTACTGCTTTTAATGGCCAAGTAAACCGCTTTTATCATCTGCTTGAAGAGGGCAAAGTTTATTATGTTTCTCAAGCAAAAGTAACTATAGCCAAAAAACAATTTTCTAACTTGAACAATGAATATGAACTAACGCTGAACGCTGATACACAAATCCAAGCTGTAAGAAGATGTTTATGTCTATTGTTATTAATTTGCTAACGGTTTAATAAAGTACGACGTTGATTCTGCTATCCCTCAAACAAACTTTTCCTTTGTAAAAATCATCGATTTGGAAAAGACTGAAAAAGACGAAACTGTTGGTAAAAATTAGAAATGTGTTCATTCAGCATAATGTTTAAACGTTTTATTAGATGTTATTGGAGTTGTTATTAAAGACTATGGTATTAATGAAACAGTTGCAAAAACAACTGGAAGACCTGTAAGCCATTATTTAATTATGTATAAAAGAGAATAACATGACTGGCTGGCAGATAAATAAAAGGAGTTTATTAATTGTCGATGACACTGAACATCCTATTCAATTGACCGTATGGGGTAGTGTTGCAGAAGAATTTGATTCAAACAATACACCTATTATTGCATGCAAAGGTCTTCGTGTGAATGAGTATAATGGTAGATCTTTATCCTTACCAACTTTTGGTACTTTGACGAAAAACCCTTCTATTCCAGAAGCCCATCATCTTTATCAATGGTATAAAAAACACATTGGGCCTTTTGCGATGAGATTTAACGTTAATATTGGATAGGTTTAATTTTAAAAAGCAGAATATTCAGCAGCTTATTAGCTTAAAGTCATTGAAAGGCGACAAAGACAATTTACCGTGGATAAACCTCATACAGCTCCAAAATGAACGTTTGAACACGAATTACACTTTAGACTACTTCATGTTTAGAGGAACTATTTCCTACATCAAGCATGACACGATCGCTTATCCTGGCTGTCCTACATGCGCAAAAAAGCTCCAGAAAAAAGAGAGCAGCTGGGAATGTGAGCAGTGCAAAAAGATATTGAGTGTTCCTGATTGGAGATATGTCTTGTTTGCTGGTATAAGTGATTTCTCTGGTCAATCATTCTTTACCATATTTGATAACGTTGCAGTGCATATCATGGGAATGACTGCAGCTGAGCTTTTGAAAATCGCGGATCGCAGTATGGAGATCTTTCAGAAAGAGTTCAGCAAGGCCTTGTTCAAAACTTATAACTTTAAAGCAAAAGCAAAGGCCGTTCAATATAATGTAAATTAGCCAATTAGAAATATTCCCTTCAACTGATACCCATTCTTTGTAGGATCAAAATCGAATGCAATATACAATTATGGAGGCAGCTCCAGTTGATTATATCAATGATTCACATAATTTGATTGATTCAATCGAAAAACATATTTAATGGTGCTTTTAATTTTATACATGATCGGAACTATATCAAAGGAATGGCTACTTGCGATTTTATTTAAAAATAAGGACATTGTGTAATAAAAATTACTTTTCTATGAAACTAACGTGTTTGATGTAATTGGTGTCAATAGTTTCTAATTAAAAGCATAGCTTATATGGTAAGAAAAAGGATAAAAATTGGATTTCTTGGGCTTTTATTTTGAATACAAATTTTTTTTTTTTCAAATGATTGATAACAAATACGGTTATGCAAGTAGTAAAAAATGTGACATCTTAAATATTCAAGAATAACTCAGTGTACTTAGGGAATGGCCATAGCTTATCAGCTACATTACGTTCCAATTTATCTGTCAATTCACGGATAGCTTCCATTTTGGGCAAGACTTGGTGACAACAAGCGTCGGCCAATTTAACAGCATCTTCTTCCTTGTTGAGTTCGACCAAAAGGTATTTAAGAGAAGCAGTATCCTTTTGAATAGAAGAAACAATTGGAGTCAATTCATTCAACAAGTCAATTTCAGGTAATGCTTCAACACCAATGTTTTTCATGGATGAAGCAGATTCAGCCAAGTCGTGTCTGTATTGATAAGCTGCAGGCAATACTTGTTGAATGATCATGATGATCATGGCTTGTGCTTCAATAGTAATTTCCTTGGCATATTTTTCAATCAAGATGTGGTAACGAGAGTGTAATTCAACGTCAGAGAACACGCCCATATTCTTCAACATGCTTGCATTTTCTTTTCTCAATAGCCGGGCAAAGGCTTCGGGACTCTTGGTGATATTGGGCAATCCACGTTTAGCAGCTTCTTGAACCCATTCATCCGAGTAGTTGTCGCCTTCAAAACGAATATTTTTGGTGAGAATAATGTACTTACGAATCACCTTCATTTGGTCCTCAGGAGAGGCAACTGGCTTATCACCCTTCTCCTTTTTCAAATCAACCAAGATTTCGGTCAAGGTCTTTGCGACAGCAGAGTTCAGCAAACTGACAGGGAAGGCGGGTGATTGCTTGGAGCCAACAGCTCTGAACTCGAATTTGTTGCCAGTGAAGGCAAATGGAGAAGTACGGTTACGGTCTGTCAAATCACGAGCAATGGGTGGCAAACTAGCTACCTTGAGATCTAAGACAGTGCCCTTGACACGAACATTCTTAAGATCTACACCGGAAAGCTCATGATTAACTGGGCGATTCTCTTCAATTGAATTCAATACCTCAGTCAATTGAGATCCTAGGAAGACTGAAATGATACCTGGAGGTGCTTCTTGAGCACCAAGTCTATGGTCATTGGAAGCAGAAGCAACACCAGCGCGAAGAAGATCGCCGTGATCCAAGACAGCCTTGAGTACGGCAACCAAAAAGATTAAGAAACGATAGTTAGTTTCAGGAGTGCTTGAGGGATCCAAAAGATTATCACCAGTGTCAGTAGATAAGCTCCAGTTACAGTGTTTACCAGAACCGTTGACACCACGGAAAGGTTTTTCGTGGAAGAGAACCTTAAGCTTGTGGCGATGAGCAACACGGTGGAATACGTCCATCGTAAGCAAATTGTGATCAACAGCAGATAAAACATCCTCAAAAATGGGAGCAACTTCAAATTGAGCAGGAGCGACTTCGTTGTGGCGGGTCTTAATAGGAACACCTAATTTAGCAAGTTCAAGCTCACATTCACTAATAGCAGACAAGACACGAGTAGGAATTTTTCCAAAGTAGTGATCCTCTAGTTGCTGATGACGAGGGGGAAGACCACCGATTAAGGTACGCCCGGTAATCTTGAGATCTGGACGAAGTGTGTACAGGGCACGGTCAATTAAAAAGTATTCTTGTTCAGTACCCAAAGTTGTGTAAACAAGGTCAGCGCGTTTTTCTAAAAATGGAAATTAGCATTACCCACGAATCGCGGCTTTTTTTTTTTGTACCCCCTTCTTGTGGTGTGATTGTTTGAAGGACATCCAATGCAACTTTTTCTATGGCTTCACAGGATCTCAAAAGTACAGACTTTTCGTCCAAAGCTTCACCATTATAAGAGATAAAAACAGAAGGAATGTAAAGAATTGAAGTACCATGGGGACCCTCTTGAACAAACATTGGACTATCATTATAAGCTTTAGCAAGCAGTCTAACTTTGGTTTTAATTTTACCTCTTTGTGTCCCAAACGGTGTAACCGCGGGCTTCAAAGGTAGTACGCATTCCACCGGATGGAAAAGATGAAGCGTCAGGTTCGGATTGTAACAATTGAGAGCCAGAAAAGGTGTCAATAGCAGTGACCTAGGACGATTTTAGCTAAAAAGAAAGCCTGTATTATATGATCTACTTTTTTACCACTTCAGAACCATCCACAAAGGAAGATTTGAGAGTTAAGAATGAATCATGTTTTTCAGCAGTACCGTCATTTTGAGGTTGGAACCAATGTGTAAAGTGAGTTGCACCGCGTTCAATAGCCCACACTTTAACAGCATGTGCAATAGCATCCGCTGTAGTTTTATCCATACTTGTTTTGCCTTTCATAATTTCAATAAATGTCTTATAGACAGGTTTTGGTAGCATTTTAGACATTTCGTTGCGCGAGAACACGTTCTTTCCAAATATTTCAGAAATAGGTAAAATTTGACCATTCTTTGAAGGAAATTGAACATATCGAGGTGCTTTAGTAAGTGATTCAACCACAGTGTTAACACGAGCTTGATGAGCCATTTTTGTTGAGTTGAAAAGAAAAAAAGAAAAACAAAAAGGAAAAGGAAAAAGAATAAAAGGAATAGTTAAAAAGGAATGACTGCGTTTTTATTTGTGCATGTTCAATTGGTACAATGCTCACGGTACTAATTTGCTGTTTTAGGTTTTCATTTTGCGCAATTTTACTGATCTATTTTGCACTCTTAGCATTGCTCAAAATGAAATTTTGTACCAGCTTAGTTTGGGGCTCTTTATAACTCTCTGCAGGAGCTTTTAATATAAACATTTTGCTTTTGCATACTTTAATTTTGGCTAGACTTGTTCTGACTAAAATTTTTATTTTGAGAATGTCCAAGACAGCGTACTTGGCGAATGAGGGTATGAAGTGATATATTAAGAAGAAGAGACTGCTTCTTATAACTTAGAAAATTTGCTGAAATTTGTTCGAAGCAAAGAAACACATGTAGCAACTGTTCTCTACTGGAAATGATCTGATTAATTGAAGATGGTTTTTTGATAAATGATCCTTAAGAAAGTGCGAAATCGCTTTCACTGATTTTACACATTAAATACTTTGAAAAACTTGAATATATGTTATTTACAGCCATTGATGAAGCGAATTCATGTTATAGCTGTTGTATCTACGCATAAAGTGACAACCATTGACAATTTATCAAATAAACATCAATTTTATGCGCTGGCATTTATGACTTGATAATCGAGGTTAGTTTATTGTATTTCATTGTTATCATGCAAATATTTTATATGTCATTTTTCTTTAGTACCTATTTAATATAAAATACGCGGTAAACCAAAGACATACGCTTTCACTATAACAATAAAGTAGTATTTACTCAATATTATGTATTGGACCGTAATAAAAGTGAATCTGTCAACACTGTATTATTACAATAATCATCTAAGTATCACTTTAGTTTTAAAAAAAATAGGAAAGATTCTTTGTTTATTGTCAACTTTTTATGTCTGTGTAAATATTACTTTGTTAATATTTTTATTTAAGCACATCTATTGTGTGACTGTATTCGTGAAAATCCTGCACTGTTTGCTTTCCACAATTTTCTTTTTCCTTTCTATCTCTTTTTATTCCATCAATAATACTGATAAAATGGATAACCCGTATTCTGTACTAGATCAAGAAAATACTGAAGAATACATTGAGGTAAGGACCACACCAAAAAAGATCCTTATTGATATAAGTTTAATCGCTTAAAAATACATAGTTTGTTCGTTTTAAAAGTTTAGTACCAGACACCAAAGTTAAATTACCAGAACCACCTTTTCATGAGCCAATCGATAAAAGTTCAACCAAAACCTTTTTTTCTCAGTTGATTACTTCCAGTAAATATGGCTATTTTGTTGCAGCTTGTCAATCAGGTAAATAGTAAAGAAACATTATGCATTGCAATTCTAAACTTCTAAACCTATATTTCAAAGGCTTCGTATGCGGTCAAACCGAACAGCTATATGACTCAATCTATGCCGCGGAAAAAGGAGAAACAGTGCTTTTGGAAAATTATTTCTTAATTCCTGTTAAGGAAGGAGGAGTCAAATTTTTAAACTTGTCACAGGATGAACGCCAACTCATTGTTGGTGTGACTAAAGGGTTATTGTTAATATATCACGTATCTGATATTGTTAAAAAAGTAAAACTAAATTTATTGCTCGTGATTTTTTACTTAACAAATGCTTCTTAGCGTGCAGACGCGTTACCTGTTCGATCAGTACCACTTAATAATGAGATCATTAGTATTCACCCAAATCCAGAATCATATACGGACATTATTGCTGTTTGTGTACAGAACGAAGGATGCAAACTTGTTCAAATCACAACAGGCCATGTAATTCAAACTATTCCATACGCAATTGCAGCTTCTTGGTCACCAAAAGGCAAACAGATTGTATGCGGATATAAAGAAGGTGGTATCCAGGCGTTTGATATTAACGGTACCATAAAAGATGATATTCCTCCCCCAGATCATGTGAAGAATGCTGAAGGCATGTTATTCATATATTATTTTGTATGAATATTAAACTAATAGAAACATAGTCAGAGCTCTATTATGGGTTGAAAACCATACATTCTTTGTTATATACGGAAGCACACAGTCACCCGATGCAGAGCATTATCCATACATTATTGACCGCAAAGCATCCAGCGAGGAAGAAAAATATCAGTTATTAGAAGAGATCACACCAATTTACAATTCTGAAAATTCTGACAATCAGTTTTACATGTCACTCATTCGCGACTTCGGACCTGAAGCAAAAACAATGATTATTGTAGCAAATGCTATTGCTAGTGATTTAGCTGTAGTTGGACAACATGAGAATGGTACCTGGAAGACGTGGGTTTTTGAAGAAGGATGTATCCCTTCTTTACCTCTTTCAGAAGACGAATATGCTGACACTTTGCCTGTTGGTATCACTGTTGATTTCTCTGCTTCAAAAAATCTACCTCCATTTGACGAAGCAGAAAGTGAAACACCAGTTGCACCCATGCCCATTTTATTATTTTTAACAAATGAAGGGTCTATCTGTGCCTACCATATTTATAACATGAACTTTGCCAAGTCTGCTGAACGTTATCCTGGGATGATCACAGCCCAAGATGTCTTTTCTATTCAGCCTCCTTCTGAGGAACCAATTGAATTTTCTCAAAAGACTTCTGTCCCTGTACCACAAGCGACAACGCCTGGCCCATTTGGTGCTGCATTGAACAATGCAAACAGTACATCTGCATTTGGAGTTCCTGCTAATGTAAAGATTCCTTCATTTAGTGATATGCGTGCCAGTGTCCCTAGTATTAAACCAAACACGTCTGCCTTTGGCGCCGCACAATCTTCAGCACCTGTATTTGGATCAGGAGGCGGAGCAGGAATGACACAAAAAACATCATTCGCAGCTCTAGCAAAAACTTCTATCCAAACAGGCCCTAAACCTGCCACAGGTAATGCATTTGGAACCACTTCTAGCTTTGGAACCACTTCTAGCTTTGGAACCGCTTCTGGATTTGGAACTATCTCTCAACCTACCTTTGGCAATTTCTCTACTACAGAAACTACTAAAAAACCTCTCTTTAGCTCCGGAACTACAAGTATCCCATCTGCTCCTGAGGGCTTCAAACAGCCTATCTTTGGTAATACGTCTACTTTTGTTAGTAGCCCTCAAACATCTTTTGCTACGATTTCAAATGTACAAAGTGATCAAAAGCCTGCTTTTGTTAACCCTCCTGTATTTGGCGAAAAGAAAGAAATTACTCCTGCTACTTCTGCTTTTGCTCTACCGTCTTCAGTAATGTCGGATAATGGATTTGATAATACCACTCAAAGAGTACCAACAAGAGCCTCATTCCATAGCGGCGGCTTCGCTAGTAAATACGCTACATCAACTGAACAACAGAAGGTGCCTGAACTTGTAAAAAAAGCAGAGCAGTCTATTGAGGCAAAAGAAGCCCAGCAAACAACGAAACCCAACGAGGCCGAACAGTTCCCTATTGAAGCCCTGTCAATTAAAAATAGAGTAAAGGAGCCATTTGCTGATGATAAACCAAAAGTATCAGCACCTGAACAAGGACAACCGATTTTTTCATACTCTCCTTATGATGAACGTAATGAGAATGAGTCAGAGGAGGAAGAGGAAGAGGAAGAGGAAGAAGAGGAGGAAGAAGAAGAGGAGGAAGAGGAGGAAGAAGAAGAAGAGGAAGAGGAAGAAGAGGAAGAAGAGGAAGAAGAGGAAGAAGAGGAGATGTTAGTGAAAGACAAAAAGGAATTAGGAAAGCTACAAGAGCAGAAGCTAGAAGAAAGAAAAGAGCATAAAATAGAAGAGAAAAAACAAGAAATACCCGAAGTAGAAGTAAAGGAAGAACCTAAAGTAGATGAAAGAGAAAAAGAAGCTACACAGCAAGAATCTGCTATAAAGAAACCTTTTGAAGATAAGCCAAAGAAATTCGGACTTCCTGTTCAGCCCAGGATTACCCCGCTTTTTGCCAAACTGCCAAAGAAAGCAGAAAAGGAATCTATAATCCCTTCTAGCTTAACTGCTACTCATGTAGGTATCCTTTTAAAGTAGACGATAGATACTAATGTTTAAAATTATATTTTTATTAGCCTACCTCAAAACAATTTGAAAGTACTTATTTTGAAACAAATGACTCAGTTGAGACTGTAAGTGATTTGTATAAATGGAATTGTATTTATTTAACGATGTGAATAGACTTCCAGTGTTTTATCAGAGATTCAAGAAGAGCTGGATTTTTATTATGATAAGAGTTTAGGATTAAAAGATGAAAAATACCTTGAAGATCCGCAATACAAATGGAAACGTAGCGACACAACCAGCATCAGCCGCATTTTGGATAATATGAATACTCGTATGCCAATAGCAGAAGATGAATCTGAGACGCTAAGGACGACTCTAGAAAACCTTTTAACATCTACAAATAATCGTAAGCTTATTATAAGTCTTTAAGTGACATTACTAACAATAGAATATCATAGTTATTGAGGAAGCAGAAATGCTGAATAGTATGGACCCAGAAAAGGATACTGAAACCAAGTTTAATCCTAAAGATTTGGAAGAAATGAAGAATATTAGTGCAACTATTCGATATGAAGAGATAATAAATATAACAGAAACTAAAACCAGCGCATTTGAAGATACGATATCAAAGTATGATGAACGTATAAAGGAATTGAGAGAGAAGCTAAGCATTGTTTCTGATCCAAGAAATCCTGAAAAGTGAGTAAAAACAATTCAACTAAATTACATGAATAATTTACATTTGTTCTACAGGAAACTGACAACATATACCTTGCGACGTACGGTTCGTGATTATAACTCTTCTATCAAAGCTGTAGAAAGTCAAATTGAATCTTTGGAAAAGAAATTACAAGAACTTCATCAAAAAGCAAAGAAAAACCAAAACGCTTTATTGATGGATGCCAACGGCTCACCAAAAACTGAAACAAATGATTCTGAACAATCTTTTGATGATGATCGGTTAGAAAGACAGTCCTTATTTGCACAATTTTTTTCTAGTGTACAGGGAAGGGCCCCTTTAAGTAGCACTTACGTTTAATATGAATTCTTTGTGTACTTACATTTCTTTTTTTTATGATAACCAATAAAGTTAAAGCTCTTTTATATTATGACATAACAAAATAGCAAGACACTATTTTTATTTTATTTTGTCAAATACAGTGCGTCCACCCTCAATTGGACATTTTTTTGAGAACTTTGGTCAGATTTTAGAAAAAATCTTACCACCATTTTGAATTTCATTTGGACATTTTTATGAGAATCAATTGGCCACTCTTTGGAAACTCAGTTGGTCACTTTAGATCTTAAGCATCATCATATAGGTTATATATACAACATAACCGAAGTCATAGTCGTAGTCATTCCTTTTCTTTTTTTTCATCAAAAGATGTCTGATAAAGGTATTGATTTCGTTTTGGTAAATGCACTAACAACTAACGTTTCTCTGTCAAGATCTGAGCATAGCTCGTTTGCCATTGAACTGGAAACCTGGTTCAGATTTGATGAGTAAGCTGTTGTTTAACGATCCCATGTGAAGTGTTTTAAGTATTAAAGATAGGATAAAGAAGAATTAACGAGACCGAACAATAGCTCTAAAGTCGAATACTTTTATTAAAGAAAGATTTCAAGGCTATTTATATTAGTTGAGCAAGACCTGAGACTAGATGACAAAAGATAGTTACGACCGATATGATTTGACATGTATAAGAAAAATTTTATAAACGATGTTAATAATCAATTGTTAAAATGAAAGTGAAACTTGGCTGTTTAGGGCAGTGATAATTATCAGGATCTATTCTTATTCAAACTCATTTGTAAAGGTTTGGTCCATAATGATAAGACTGTATCTTATTGACATGTCAAAACATGACACCATGGTTGTGAAATTGGTTGTACAATCACTATTAGGTATTTTATACTTGTTTATATAAATGTACTATGTAGTTCTTAACGCACATATTGCTATGTAGACAAAGAAATTCCAGCAGATAGTTATAAAGTAGCTGCAAACGAGTGGGCCGATGGAACTAGGTCTGATGTTGTATACTCGGTCAGGGACATATCAACAGTAGCAACACCCCCTATCTTGATTGAGTTTCAGAGTAAAGTTTCTCACAAGTTTATGAGTAGACTTATTCGATATTCACTCTCTTGCAAAAGTCGATATGATGTATATCCAATTGTGATCATTGTCGTGTTTGGTCATTAATGATGTCTTTATTTATTATTTTATTGTTGATCTCAGTCCAGCCTATGTCAGACTTACAATTGATAGTCAGACGATATAATCCAGGGTTCATTCTAAATTATTAGTTCCTGGGGGCAAAGTCCCCTAGCGAAGTGGTCAAGTTCTTTCTGCTGGATTAGTCTCTCGTCTGGTGGCACTAGTTCCAATCTCCATGGTCGTTTTCTGTTTGTTTGTTCGTGGGTTTAAGCCCTGTTATTAAAAAAATGATTCTTATGCTGACCAGTTAAAAAATGAGGCATCGGAATAAAATTCTCATACAAAAAAAAAAATTTATTAGTTCCTGTCCTTTTTCTTACTTAATAAATAGTAGTTGTTAGCTATTGACTTCTTACTATTTTTATATTATAAGTACTAAATATCTTAGTCATCTTTGCCACTAATGGCTTTTCAAGCGTTGAAGTGGAAAAAGAGTTTGCTAGTGTTGATGGAAGCCCATTCTTCAAAATCGATTCAAAATTCTGGGTCAAAAACTGCCTATTTGATTTCGCAAAGATGGATCAATGCTCACTTATCATTCACGCCTATGGAACCTATTGTAGCATTGGGCTATTTCCTTACTTCAGGCAGCTTGTCTTTAAACGCATTAAAATACAAAGAAGATCAAACAGTGCAGCAACTTTATGAAACTTTCCATAATTTAGTAATGGAAGAGTTAAAGCATAAAAGCAAATCAGTAGAACCTTTACAATCATTTCTTGCGCAGGTGAAAAGAAAAATCGACATCATGGACCAAGAAATTGCAAAGAAATTGAAAGACTGTGTGCATGAAAGTCTTATGATCAGCGAACAAAACAAGCTTTTGTCAACAGCTTCAAATCAAGACAACATCAATGACAACAAGTATACTGAAGAAGACATCTTGTTCATTGAGCCAAGCAGCACAGTTGGTAAGAATAAAAATTGGAATAAGCTTAAGCTTGCGTATGAATCGATAATGGCTACCCATGAACGAACTGCTGATGATTCGATTATCAACTCTATTCTGGCAGCTGTGAATAGTGAGCGGGCTGACAGCTCGAATAGACACTCCCATCTTTGGAAAGTAGAATACAAGCTTTCGGGAACATTGATAAACCCGATCATGTATAATTCAGCGGAGCATGTACATGGTAATTATGATGAGAAGTGGGTTAAGAAGAAGATTCACTATTACGTGAAAGGCAAGGGGGCCAACAGCATTAAAATTCTGTTACAAAGAATCCAGCCTGACATGTCGGATTTGTTAACAGAATTGCAATTCACACATGTTGCTGACTTGATAACGATGCACGTAGAAGGAAGTAAGAAGTCTTTGTTGGAAAGAATGAACTGTGTGGATCGTGAAGAAGGCGTCATTGTTGTTACCAATATTCTGAGTACGGATAAGTTAACCAGTGAATCGAAACTTATTTCTTCACTTGGTAAATACTATGATTTGATATGTTATTTGGATTACCAGTTATATAACATGTATCCAAACAATGGTGTGACTTCAAGATGGTGGGAGTTTCGGCAGCGGTTTGAATTGGGATCGAGTAACAGATCCATCAAGAATGAGGGGATGAAGATGATAGCAGCAGTATTCGACTTAGTTGGTGCCACTGTTAATACAGAAGATGAGAAGTTTGCGTTGACAGAACGAAGATGGAATGGTGTGGTCAATGCTAAACAAGTAATTAATCTTATAAGAGATAACAACTGGGAGAATGCCTACGCGCTTTTGTTCAACCGCAAGAACAATTTGAACAGTGATGAGCATAAGTATGGTGGTAGTTTAGCTGGGGCAAGTTCAAACAGATTTATTTCCAAATTTGTTGGGAAAATCGGTTTGAAGTTGGATCTTAAAAACACAAACGTGCCAGCATTTAAGGATGTCGCTAGCTCCATGTGTGTTGTCAAAGCGCTTGTATCTGAAGATCATTATATCCAATTTGAATATATCATCCCCTTTGACATTAGACAAAAAGTAGAAGGATTATGGGCCAGTTATCGTCAAGCCATGCCACTTCCATCTGAAACGAATTGAATTACTTTAGTTCGACAAACAGTGATAATAAAAAAAATGTATTTTTGTGTGTGTGTTTTTTTTTTTTGATGATTTTTCACCCTCCTGAACATTTTTCAGTTGTCCAAACTTGTGTTTCTTACATCTTTTTGTAGTTCATTGTATACTCTATTGAGTGATATATATGTCATTGCTGTACCGTGTCAGTGCATTGAAGAATGGGCGTTTGACGCTTTTGCGTAAGCTGTGTGTAACCATTAAAAATGATGAAAATGAATCTAGTTAAGCATGTATCGGTCCTATCATTAATCGAATAGTACCATTGCAAAGGGAATATAAAGTTGTATATATTTCAATTTTTTACTAAAAAAAATTAAAAAAAAAGAAAACGGTGTATTTCCCCTACACATCTTTTATCCCATAAATTGTTGTCAATATATATAGCCAAAATTGATTCGTTTCAAGTCGTATAGAGAAATAGTTACTCAATTATAGCATTTATTTGTTAACGATTCAAGAAAAGAAAACAGAACAATGTGAAAACAAATACCCAACATCTAGTTAATACAAGATATACATACGATTCAAGGGGGTAAAACAATAAATGATTTTATTCATTTTGGTCTTGATGACCACGACCACGAGCAAAACGCCCAGGACGCCAAACAGCAGCACGCGCAAACTTCATCTCTTCTTCTTCTAATTCTTGTGCATCGGGTCTGTACACTGATTTTTTGAAAATCACTAAGAAAAAGAAAATAACAATGCTCTGCCTTGTTGTCCTGGAGGCAGAGTCCAAACCATAGCGCAATTCCTCATCAACAATTATCTCGTCTAAGTTGAACTCAGATGAGTCCACCCGCAAAATATCGACAATGATTTGCTTTGCTGGATACCGGATGTCGAAGCTGTAGTCTGCCAACTGGTAGTACTCTTGAAGTATGTCATAACAGTACTTCAAGAGTAGTGTCAACGTCAAATCCAAACCATCAGCTCTCAACAATCGAGCGCGCACACGACCAAACTGCGCGACCATCTCGTTCATCTGCGCATTATACTCATCATGAGTGAGAACGTCAGTTGAGGCTCTCATTAAATCCCTCAGGTACGATTACGCCTACGCTGATGACTACGACTACGACTTCGGTTATGTTGTATATATAACCTATATGATGATGCTTAAGATCTAAAGTGACCAACTGAGTTTCCAAAGAGTGGCCAATTGATTCTCATAAAAATGTCCAAATGAAATTCAAAATGGTGGTAAGATTTTTTCTAAAATCTGACCAAAATTCTCAAAAGTGTGGACGCACTGTATCAAAGGTATATCAAAAGAAAGGGAATTTATTTTGTTGTAGGATTTTCTTGATTGGAGATCATTTCAGTAATATTCTTTTGTAACAAACTCCAATCGTCTTGTTTAGGATTAGCCAGCTATAAAGAAAGTTTAATAAATGAATATATAACATTTTATATAGTTCTACCTCTCCGACATCATAAACATAAACATGACCATCGCTTGATCCAATAGCTGTTTTCCTTCCTTCTTTATCCCAAGCGAGCTTATTCAAAGCTTTACCTGATCCTACTTGCGTACTAGCAAACGGCTCCTCTGTATCTGCATTCAAATTCCATAAATCAAATTGACCTGCACCGTCCACTGTGCCGAACAAAGCAGGATGAGTTGGTGACCACTTGACATCGTATATATAGTCATCTGCATGTTCAAATGAGTATAAAGGAGTGATGGGTGTGGGCTGCGTAGAAGTTTTTGATATAGACTTTTTACAAATTATCAATGAATCCTCATATGATACCATACTAGTTAAATTACCTTTGCTCTCCAAAGTTTTACGGTCCAGTCCACAGACGAAGTTAAATACAGGTCAGAAAAATCAACTGGACCATGCAATGGATGAAAGTCAAGACCGGTAACCATACCATGATGACCGCGATAAGTATCATGTTGATTTATACCTGCTTTGCTATAATAAACATTTAGTTTTCTTTAGGTTAATGATATTATGTTTATTCTTACCTTCCAGCTCTATCATATCTATTTGCTTGGTAAATATTACCTTCTTCTGTACCAGCCCAAAAAGCGGTTGTTTCATTGTCAGGGAAACCTAAGCAAGTAACTGATACTTCATCTGTCTTATTATGAGAAGAGTGAAGTAGTTCCAAATAATCCTGTGGTTGAGCAAGCATATCCAATTGCCAAGAGCATACAAATCCATCTGTACTAGCAGATATTAAGTTATGGGCATTTTGAGTACCGACCATTTCAATAGAGTACACAGGATGAGTATGTCCACCAGCAGATAATGGAGTCTTTAAGACAGGAAGGGACTTTGCACGAGTATCCCAAAGAACAATTTGTCCAGAATACGTGCCACCAATAACATAGTTTGGATGAAACTTACTGAACATCACACTGAGGACATCAGACTATCATAGAAAAATGCGTATATCAGATATATGAGCTATACAGTTGACTTTTTTTTTGCTCTTTTTACCTGAGAATGAAATACAAACTCAGGACGATCTAATAAATGCAAGTTCCAAACAAGTACAATACCATCAGGTTCATTAGGGGCAAGTGGATTTTTGTTATATGAAGACACAACCAATTCAGGATACTTTAATAAGATATAAATATGATATGCTTCTATTGTAGAATCTTATCTTTACCTTGAGAGACCAATTGACATCTGTCACAGATCTATTTTTACACCATTTTTCATCCCAAAATTCACATACAAACTTGATATGTTTGCCTGAATTCTCATCACTGCAACAAAGTGTTATTTTGATTTTCAATAGTAAAGTACAGCTCCTTACTTTTCAACATCAATGCCGAGGGTATAATCTTTCATAAAGTCATATTTTTCACTTAAGGCTCTTTCAACGAGTTTTGTAGAAGTATCAACAAATTCGATAAACTCTTGTGATTTCTGAATGCTCTTTGCTTCTTCATCCGTAAGCTCTAACCAAGATATATAGTTGAACTCCTTACTCATTAATCATTCAAATGATTTAACTCAAACCTTTTACTTCTTCATTTTTCTCTTGTTCAGCTTTTCGTATCTCCTCTTCTAACTGTGCTATTTTTTGCTTCTCTCTCAACTCAAATTCTTCAGTTATTTGTCTTCGAATTTCTTCCTCATCGATTTCGGGTGCTTCTAATGATCCATCCGTTGTCTGAATTTCTTTGCTATATACGACTTGTTCCTAGTTTTTTCGGAACACATTTAGTATACAGAAAGTAAACGCACAAAAAATATATTACAAGTGGAGGAATATCAGCAATAAGATTCTGTGCTTCAGTTAGCTCAGCTACATAATGAGGTGTAGATTGTGTTGGTTGGGAAACAGTTGACAGCATAGATAACCTAGCATCTGTTCTATATTCATATGATGCACATATGCAGTCTTTAGAGCCTTCCATTTCTTTATTTAGATTTTTGCAATACTTACGCACTAATAGGCGTTCCAGGAGAAGAATATCCAAAATTGGCAGATGTTGGACGTGAGTTTGAGAATTCAGAACCTGCATCAGAACCTCGATCACTACTACTAGCTACTGTAGCGCTAGGAGTAGAAGGCCGCTCTCCCAAAACTAATGCAACAAGATCATCTATAGCTTTTCTGTCTCTTCCAGCAGAAGTAGTTGTAGTACTCTAGATAACAAAAAAAAAGAAGTCAAATACAAAAAAATAACGTTGTTTGTTTGATTATTTTTACTGAGTTAGTTTGGGTAGATTGACTCTCAAGTAGTGCCCTTCTTTCTTCTCGTGCACGCCTAAGCTCAGCTAGCTTTTGTCTCTTTTTTTCTAATTCTTCTTTTCTGCGATCCATCAATTTATGTCTTGAGTGAAAGAAGCACAACCCCTAAAATGAAAAAAAAAAATTAAAAACACGAAGCTGCTGACGTTCAAATAAATGGCCATGATTGGTTGAATAGATTAATACAGGAACAGGTTTCGTGTTAAATAAATGTAATCCTTCTTTAAGTTGGGTAATTTGAGTACTGTTTCCACAGCAGCCAAATTAGATATTATAATATCATTGTTAGATGTGTGTTGTAATCTAGTTACTTAAGCTGTTAAAGCGGGATACGCAGAGTAAATACAGTGACAACGAATAAAGAAAGGGATTTGCATAATTTATACTGTTAACTTGATTGCGTGATCAAAGCAAGACTTATAGCATTTAGATACACCAAGTACTTTTCTTTTTAGCTTTCTATAATATTAGTTTTCGATAAAAATGACCAGGAGCTTCGGTCAATACTAGACTATTTAATATTTTCGATGGTTCATCTGAAGCATTGAAAGAATATTACAAGTGTATACAAGTTGAATGTTTAGTCATTACATACGTATTGTCAAAAGAAAAAAGTCTTTAGAGAAGAAATGTAAACTGTGATTTGTTTTTAGTTATATTCTACAACGGCATATTTTCCACTAAAGCAGAGAACCTCCTTAGCAATCCCTCTATTCTCTATGTCTTTCTTCATTTGTTCAGAAACACCAACCAGGACATCAGCCTTGTTTGTGCGCAAAGAAACAATATTTGTAAAATCATTAGCCATATCAGATCCAATAGCATCTCTAAATGGTGTTGTCATGGGCCATTCACAATCAAAACATAACTTTCTATAATTCAAGTCCCCTTTATAAATAACAAGATCAGACTTCTTCATGCTCTCAAACAATTGGGGTGCATGAGATTTCATGTACCAGTAAGACAAACCAGAGCACCAAAAATCATCTGAGACAATCTCAAGTTGATTATTCTTCACATATTGCTGCCATCGATGAACCATAGTTTCTAAGGCATCAATATCTTCTTGAGATTTTTCTCCAGGGAAGAAGTCTCTGTCAAGACATTTTTCAAACATCATGGGCATATCTTTAGGCATCACATCAGATACGAACCAAGGGATTGTTTTACAGTGGAAAACGACTTTAGAAGCCTTCTTAGATTGTAATAACCAGTCAGCAAGAACCATATCCACAAATACCTCGAAGCCTATAAATAAAAATATAAAACTAAGTTTGCTTGCTCTCTAATTAAATATAAAAACATACCTGAATTATCCAATACAAAATCAATGCGTCCTTGATCAAGGTCCTTCAATTTAAACCACAGCTTATCAGTATCATCACAGACAATAAACTTCTTCCTCTCCGCTAATTTATCTTTTTCAATTGCTTGAAGACGTTGGATATCCTCTTGTGACATATTTGTTAGCAAGCTCAAATCGGTTGCATTTCCCCACAAACAGACTTCAATTAATTCATTATATACAATTTCCAATTTCTCTTGTGACATCTCGCGTATCAGTTCGGGCATCTTGCGTGCTAAATCATATACAGCGCTGTGAGAACCCTTGAAAGTGGCAAGTTTCTGGCTTTCGAAGCAGTCGTAGCCGACCCAGTATTGAGAATTTTGGAAAATTTCCTCGAGTCTTCGATAAATGTAGCATTCGTTGAATAACCAGGTACCAGTGAACCATGTGCATCCTTCAAAATGCTCCTTCAAAATAGTGTTCCAAGCTTCACAGTCTTTGCGGTTGTCTTTAATAGGTCTACAGTTTTATTAATAGGGGTACTATTGATTTTTTCACGCGGTTGTATATAATTACCTTAAAGGTTTATCATCCAACAGTTCTTGCTTTATTTCTTCCACTGCTTTAATAATATTTTTGCCTTCTTCTTTGCGAGCTTCATTGTTTTCACGACTAATAGTCTCTTGTATATCTTTGATAGCACTATTGAGAATAATAGGCCATCTTCTTACAGTCGTGTCATAGGCAAAACTTTCTTTGTTTGTTGCTCTATAGGCGGGAAAAGGTGGGTTATTAGGTGAAATATTTGACATATTTTAATACATGTATAAAAAAAAAAAAAAAAAAAAAAAAGGCAAAAACTCGAGATATTAAATGTTATTTTTAGATGGCGACTTGTTAGTCATTATTTTTTTCCCGGCCTGGCTAAAACAATTTGAATAACGATCACTCTACAATGCAGTAACAAACCGTGGTATTTATTTGAAAATAAGCATGTTTCGCGCTAAGCAAACTTCAATGAATATAACAATAGAAATAGAAATTCCAATAATTTTTTGCTATTAAATTTATGAAATTAGGTCAAAACTCAAAAAAAAGCAATATATTTAAAATTGAAACATCTCCATTAAGCTCTGTCTTTCAGTTGGTGTTAGCCTTTTTTCTGCTAAGCTACACTATTTCCAGAAATTAATGTCGCTGTGACTTGTCGCAATTACATATAAATTGTATTATAAAACTTTACAAAATGCGACTTTAATTTCTGGAAATAGTGTAGTGTATGCGCAACCTATGTCCAAGTCTGAAAGAAGTCGTTGCATACGTTGGCGTCTTGGCTGGCTCCCTGGTGGTCGATACAAAGCCTGCCCTCGACACCCTGACCAATCCTTCACAAAAGCCCATACCATTCATTGTCTCCAAATGCACCGTAGACTCATGATGCCCGAAACGATCTCTGACCCATTGTCCTTCCTTTTAAATATGCTACCTACCAAGAAACCTCGCTCTCCTAACACAACACTCTCGTGGACCATTCGCTGGCCAACTATATGCAGAATCCTATATGAACTCGATTACCTATATCACGCTAAGATCCCACCTACTCCGCCCACTCACCTTGGGCAAAGACTCTTAGAATGGCTACCCTCTTTTCCTTCTCACTAGTGTGTTTTACACTTGATCCCATTCACTTTTTCCAAAGCATTTTTACCCTTGATCCCAAAAGGGTTTTTTAGTCACCACTATCCTTTCTTTATGAACTGCCTCGGGCGGAAAAGATGTAATATTACAATCGTGCGCCCAATAGAGGTTTAATTATTTATAAATAAAAATCTGTTTAATCGTAGTGTATGCGCAAACAAGGAAAGCAAAAAACTTGTTGATTTTGAATCCCCGGTTATGTTACGTAATGCAGGCAAATAAAATTCTCCTATAGGCGTTTAATGGCTATAGTTTTTTTTGTGCAACTTACAAATTACTTTATCTATTCATATTCTATATGACCGCTGTATGCACACAATGTCTAATATCACATCTTTCATCAGGGCCGAATAATAAATCAAAAAGAAGCTAAAAAATATCATGTAGTATCAAGGGTCTTCTCGGATATTACCTCTGACGACTTTATACAAATTATTATTACCTTTTTAAAAAGGTTTAATCAACTGTTTACAGTATTTCCACTCTCAATTGGTCACTTTACCGAAAAAATTAGTCAGGTATTTGAGTCTAATTGGCCATATTTTTGGACCCAATTGGTCGAATTTTTGAAGCCTGTTTGGTCATCTTGCTGAAATAAATTGGTCGGCTTTTTGAAAACCAATTGGTCACTTTCTGGAATTAAGTTGGTCAGGGTCAAAACTGTACTGTACTTCTTCAAAGTGGTAAAGACAGATGACTTTATTAGATCGGCTATTTGTTTTTGCAGTTTTCAAATCTTTTAATGGAATGTTGAATGAAGTTCTGAAGATGTTTCAGGGGAATAGCTTCACAGCCCTCAATAATCCTTGTTGTCAAATTTTCAGTATCTTTTAAGGCATGACTTAAGAACAGTACGATCTCATGAAACATCAAAGTAAGATTTTATTATAAGAAAATACGCCCTACTGGCGTATCGACTTGACGACATAGAGCATCAATAATCTTCCTGCAAGTTAAAAAGTCTTCCAGGTTCTCTAAATTATGAAAGGCCAATCAAATGTTTTTCCCTGTAGAAAAATCAAACTTACTCAAAATTCTTATTCATTAGGTCTTAGTGTAAGCAAATAAGAATTATCATTGATTTGAAAGCTCAAATTCTCTTTCTCCTTTAACTGTGCAGCAGTTAGTCTTACCTAAGGACTTTAGTATTTTGGTTTTGATGTCTATAAGATCATACCATACCTTTAACAAAGCTAATTAAGTTGTTCTTAAGATAAATGCTCCAAATACCTTAATCAATAAATGTGATATTTATAACTAAAAGAGAAATTCAGAAAGTCTAAACAAAAACGAATTGTAGTCAACCGTGTTGAAGAGGGAGCAAAAACAGTTAGCTACAATGGAAAACTGTAGGGGATGGATCTATCACTCCCCAAAAAAAAATCCGACTGTACGGATGTATGGCTGCGTTTATGCCTGCGTTTATGCCTGCGTTTATGGCTGCGTTTATGGCTGCGTTTATGGCTGCGTTTATGCCTGCGTTTATGGCTGCGTTTATGCCTGCGTTTATGCCTGCGTTTATGGCTGCGTTTATGCCTGCGTTTATGGCTGCGTTTATGGCTGCGTTTATGGCTGCGTTTATGGCTGCGTTTATGCCTGCGTTTATGGCTGCGTTTATGCCTGCGTTTATGCCTGCGTTTATGCCTGCGTTTATGGCTGTGTATCATGAATTATAATAAGCTGTGCTTCCTTTTGCACAATTACTCTTTAGAATTTACCTTACAATTATTGATATCAAATATATTTGGAGAATTGCCTTTTATATCTTCAACTCTAGAAGTTTGGAATAAAAAGGAAGCTGGTTTTTATATTACAAACACTATAGATGCCAATTTTCGAAAATAATAATAAAGTCTGTGCTTAAAACCTTAATGTTGTGTTCTCCTTTTTCTGTCTTACTTAAGGTAGAGTTATATATTCAATTAGCATCTCCCTGTGTTATCCGTTAAGCTAATTGCCTGTTAACCCGTCTCTGTCCCTGACATTGTGTTTGTGATTAATATGCAATTACATTTCAGCTAATGATTAATTAGGATGTTGGTAAAGCATATTTGTTCTCGCAGTTATTTATTGAAGTAAGGTAAATTGTTACAAGCTATCTATTTATGAAATGGGGTTTCTGTTGAAGTAGAAGTAACTGGGGTTATGATGCCTGATATATTCTTGATGCAGTTATCCAACCAATCGGATTCATTGGCTTTGTTTTTGCTCTTCTCTTTTACTAAATTATATACCTTTTTTACATGAGTTTTAATCTTGTAAATTTGGATTAGTACAGGTAAAACCTGCTCTCCAAAACCAGTAATATCCGTAGAAAGCCTAAGTTCTTTGTAACTGGTAACTCTTGTAACGTATCCCTTTGGTCTATCAGCTAAGATTACTCTCAAGTGAAGACCTATGAATTATCAACCATATAGTGTATGTCAGTCGATCATTAGACATAATATAAAGTTATCTTTAATTTTACCTGAGTGAACTATGCCTACAGTGCTTAAGTCGTCGCAATCACCTTGTTTTCTTTCGATCAATAGATCAAGCATATCTTTCAACACTTTAGGAAGTTTTTCCCCTCCTTCTTTAAGAACTTTGTTTCCATTAAGCTCAAGATCTTTTGCAACTTCTGATGCTCCATACTCCAGGCTACAAGTGCTCTTTGGATTACTTTCTCGGATAAGGAAGTCAAAGCGATGACCCATGGGCTTTCGAACCTTACTGTTGACATCTTGGATCGTTCTTTTGCGACTTTTTCTGATTGAGCTAGCCAACGAACTCCCTTCTCCCCTGGAAATAATTGACTTTTGTTAATCCAAAAGAACAAATATACATGTACATATATATATATATATATATATATATAACAAAGCTTACCTAATAATCTCCAGCTCCTCCAAGTCATCAAAAGCAGAATCAATGATTGACCAGATATGAACATTGTACCAATTCTCAAGGTGATCCTTCTTTAGACTGCCGCTTTCATATTGTCTCAATAAAGTGTAGACAGAATGTTTGATCCAGTCTAAGTCAAAATGCTGATCTCGTTGATAGTTTTCTTCCCAACTTTGTTTTTCGTATAGGACTGATCTCAAAGCATTCGTCGACTGACAATTGAATTTGTTGAGATATTCCCTTATTTCGTTAGGTAAACGTTCAAATTCTTTGGGCTTAAATGCTTCGATTTCTTGTATTTCTTCGAGAGTAAACACGTTGTTCTCGATATATGAAGCGGCATTTTCAGCATCGAAAATCAGTGACTGAGAAGGATGATCGGCAATATGTAACTTTCCGAAAGTATATAGACTGT
This sequence comes from Rhizopus arrhizus, assembly GCA_024220505.1. Taxonomy (NCBI): domain Eukaryota; kingdom Fungi; phylum Mucoromycota; class Mucoromycetes; order Mucorales; family Rhizopodaceae; genus Rhizopus; species Rhizopus arrhizus. The sequence goes on from JAKZZE010000022.1 coordinate 526,795, forward strand.
CTTCTACTATTTTACCGGTAGATAGCATCCATTTATCGTCATTCCTTAGCAATTTGAAGCCTTCTTCTACTTCGGCTCTTTCTTTTACGGCTATTAAAAGGTATATAAGTAAACATCAAAATATCATTATGCTCTTATTACTTACTATGCTTTTCATCCAGGTGAGTTCCAAGCTCAACCATTGTATCGAAATGTGATGTGCAGCTTATGCAACCAAAGTTTACGAACACATTTAGCTATTTAGGAAAAAGCTGTTAGAGAAAAAAGTACGAGCCAAATTGTTCAATGACAGGAATTTACTCTTGATTTAGCTAAAGAAGCAGAAACGTATTTTTTGCTAGTGTGAAAGGTTAGATACACAGAAAACCTTATGTTCATATAATTATATTTACGCCTTTGTGTTGTATCTTTTACTTTTTGTACTTGAATATTTAATTCCTAGAATAACAAGCATGTTATAGCAAAGTCTTGATTTGAAAGGGAGCTTTCTAAATACCTTCATAGATTTCATAGTGGTCTCTTAGATTTCGAGCATTAGCAAACTTAGGACATTCACAGAGGTGGCATGCATATACTATTGTATAGTACTTTATCGAAGACATTTTTACATTGCGAACAGAAAAATTAGTTATGAATACATTATTTGGTGATATCATAAAAAAACTTTGGTACCACGGGGCGCACCTAGTGTACCCAACAATTTGAGTGTTAACCCACAACCAACCAACCATGAGCTTCACTCATCGCCAACTTCGAGTTTTATTGCAGCCGCTAAAGGCCAACTTGGACCCACTGCTCCTCGAAAGTTTATTAATTCGTCTTCAGTCACTCTAAATCTCAACTGTCGACCCTCCGCATCAGCAACTTCTGCCCCAACTTACATTTCCATTATCAATGACCCTCTTGTACCTTCTATTCCATTGACATACATCACTGGTTCATCAGATTGCTCAGTTACATATACTGTCTCCCCATCTTATCGTCACCTGGACCTAGATTTCTTGTCAGCTCTGCGTGATGAATTTCCATTTGGTATTGGATTTGCCGTTCAACATAAAGAGGATGGTAATTCTCTGTCTGTCGAGATTGGCCTAGCCTCCGATGACTACTGTCAACAAGCCATTAATAAGCCAATCGTACTTAATGATATCAGCTTCCCTGCAACCAGAACTTTTTCCTCCTCTTTGACTCGCTTTAATTTCAGTGGTATTCCTATGGAATCACCAGTGGAGACAAAGACTAACCTGCTGAACATTTTCTCCAAATACGGAAAGGTTGTTGACATCGTCCTACATCTTGACGATGCATCCTCCAAATGGTTCCGTGGAAACGGACATGTACTAGTTGATATCGTTGACTCATCTGATGACCAATTGCAGCCTTCTTATAAGGTTGACTACAAAAACCAAACTGCTATACTCGTTAACTGGAATAAGATGCCTGTACACTGTCGTTATTGTAAACAGATGGGCCATAACCGTGACTCATGCCCTGAAAGACCAAAAGAAAACCGCACATGCTATACTTGCGGAATTAAAGGTCACTTGAGTATCCAGTGCTCGCGTGCACCTCCCTCTGAACCAGAAGCTGCCAAGCGATCCCGCCACATTGAACCCGCCTCCAACATCACCACCCGCGCCATTGCTACCCCTCGAGTCAATAAAACTCAGAAACATCTCAGCCAAATTACCACCACGATAACAACCGTACCTGTCACCACTAATGGCACTCCAGTAGAGGAAACTCAACCAGAGGACGCACCTGAATTTGAGGATATTGACATTCATCAATTGGAGCAGATCTTGGACGACCAGGATCAAGGTAATGCCCACTTGGAAGTTGTATGCCGCGATGATAATGTTGATATGCCACATGAAAACACCAACCTCCCAGCATATGACACTCCGCCACAATTGCCATCTCTCAATCCCAAACCCTCACTACTGCCTCCACCATCACTAATACCACCACCCCTCGATCGAACAACAAACCCACCCCAGCTCCTACACGTGTTTCGCCTAGATCCAATAAGGGTAAACGCCCAGTTCGACTGGGTGAAGAGGACTCCCAATAGGAGGCCCTAACTAACATATATTTATTTTCTTATACTTATGATTATGCCCAATATGAATACGAATATGACTGATATAAATCTAAACAACCCTATTAATTTTACATCTTATCCTACTACTGTCCCCGAATCAAGATCCTTTTCTCAAGCCGAAAACCAATACGACAGTCCTTCATCCAGAAACAAACAAGTCAACATTAATGTTGGATCTCTTAATTGCCGTAGCCTCATCAAAACCAACCAACCCACCACCAGTTCCGAATTCATCCGCTTCCTTCGATCACAATCACTGGATCTGCTCACCCTCCAAGAAACACATGCATCTGACCCCGAACAACAACAAATTCTTGACATGAAATTCCAAACCAAGTCCTCTGTCTGGTCTCATTATTGCGGCATTGTGAGTTTGAATCCTTCACTAGTTTTATCCTCTGCCTTTGTCGATAGAGATCAAAGACTTATAGCTTGCACTGCATCCCACATGAATCACACTTTTGAACCCTTTACCATCGTTACTATTTACGCACCAGCCTCCTTATCGCCACGTCGTCAATACTATTATAACATCATGCAGCTACCAATTTTTTCGTTAATTCGTGACCCCCCTATTGATGACATAGATACGACTGATTTCAATCAATGTTATCACCTCAACCATCGATTACTAATAACTGGCGACTTCAATTATAGCCCTTCCTTTTATCATAACCATACTAACCTTCCTACACAGACTCCCCTCCATGTGGCTCAAAAAGATTGGCATGAATTCCTCCTCACCAATTTTACTGAACTCACGCATCCATCGCTTGATGCTCCTCTACCAACTTTTCAACGTGGCTCTAGTTCATCAACCCTCGACTACATATTTGGTTCTTCGTCTACCCATGACTGTATTCAGACTTCCAATATTGAATTCATCAACACTACTTGGAGTGATCATGCCTTACTTTCTGTTCGTCTTCGCTTTGGTAGTGGTCAACATGGCAAAGGCCTATGGCGCGCTAATCCCCATCTGGCACGTAATTCATACTTTGTGAAATCATTGTATCAATCTTTGGATTGGTTCTGCTCCTCTCGTCTGTTCCCTCCTGTTGACCTTACTAACAATGATCACTGTACTCCCATCGAATCTACCCAATCTTTGTGGGAAGATATCAAATCTGAAGTTAAAAGAGTTGCCCGATCCTTTGGCCGTCGACAGGCTTCCTGGAGACAAGCCCATCTTACACGCCTCCAAAACAAACGCACCCGCCTGTTAACGTCGGCAGAATCCAATGGAAAGCTACACATCCAATTAGCCAAAACTGAAGCCCTCATAGGTAATTTACAAAAAGACTTTGCTAACAACCAAATTTTGAAAGCAAGTAAACACTGGCGAGAGCATGGCGAGACATCGGCAGGCTATCTAAAACGATCCATTACCACTCGTGCTTTTCAACGATACATTTCCAGTCTACAACATCCTATTACTGGCCAACTTTGTACTTCATCTCTAGACCTTCAAGATGCAGCCAAGACATTCTACCAACAATTGTACCAGTCAGATCCAACCAGTGATGCTAATGTCTCCATTCTATTGGACACTATCCCTGACAGCGACATCATCCCTTCTGATTCAATACCACCTCTCCTGGCTCCATTTATCATTCACGATCTTATCTCAGCCTCCTCCAGATCTCCTTGTTGTATAATGGTTAATGTAATAAAATAAAAGGTAGAAACAAAGATCAAGAAACAGTTTGAGTACTTTTTGAGACTGATCTTTATTTCAGTTTAAGTTAAAGTAAAAATTATTCTAATTGAAGGCAGGTATTTATATCTTATTGAGTGAGTGGCTTGATATCTTCTATTGTAAGCGTTCTTCTAATATTTAGGTACTTTAACAAGTGTCATCTATAATTATGATTATGAAAACTTTTCATTTGTTCTTTTGTATGTCTGTCATAGATTATCTTTTATTCTGGGAATTCCTCACTGATTTGAATAAGGTTATTTTACGCGTTATTTCAATTATGTGAAAGATTAGCAATATTCCTGATATTGGATTGGATCTTGTTATTTTAGTTGATACTTCTTCTTATCAAAGAACTCTCATTAATACAAAACATATTCTAAAAGAACATGTTTAATTGGAACTGATTGTATGATCTTATTTAAATAAACTTATATTTTATTTTATTTAATTATGATCTTGTATTAAGACTTATATTTATGAATGTCAACTACGATCAGTTACTGTTCTACAACACTCCTCGCAAAAGTAGCCCTGGTATTGATGGCATTCCATACGAGATTCTCTCGCTAGTTTTCAAACACCCTGGGGTTGCCCCACTGGCTGTCAAAGTGTACAATGAAGCTCTGCTTCAAAGCGCTTTCCCTTCATCTTGATGATGACATTTGACAACAACAACATTAGCAAAAAAAAAAAAAAAAAAAAAAAAAAAAAAAAAAAAAAAAAAAAAAAAAAAAAAAAAAAAAAAAACTTCCATTTTTATTTTACTTTTATTATATCTTAATATAGTCACTTGACTTCAAATAAACCGGAGTTCTCACTAGAGATATCCCCTATAAACAAAAGAATTATTTGGTGATATTTTGATAACGTTTTAAATAGCAAAAAAAAAAGCAAGTTGAAATGCAGATGTGTCACGGAGAAGGCTGAACGGTCACAGCCATAAACGCAGCCATAAACGCAGGCATAAACGCAGGCATAAACGCAGCCATACATCCGTACAGTCGGATTTTTTTTTGGGGAGTGATAGATCCATCCCCTACAGTTTTCCATTGTAGCTAACTGTTTTTGCTCCCTCTTCAACACGGTTGACTACAATTCGTTTTTTGTTTAGACTTTCTGAATTTCTCTTTTAGTTATAAATATCACATTTATTGATTAAGGTATTTGGAGCATTTATCTTAAGAACAACTTAATTAGCTTTGTTAAAGGTATGGTATGATCTTATAGACATCAAAACCAAAATACTAAAGTCCTTAGGTAAGACTAACTGCTGCACAGTTAAAGGAGAAAGAGAATTTGAGCTTTCAAATCAATGATAATTCTTATTTGCTTACACTAAGACCTAATGAATAAGAATTTTGAGTAAGTTTGATTTTTCTACAGGGAAAAACATTTGATTGGCCTTTCATAATTTAGAGAACCTGGAAGACTTTTTAACTTGCAGGAAGATTATTGATGCTCTATGTCGTCAAGTCGATACGCCAGTAGGGCGTATTTTCTTATAATAAAATCTTACTTTGATGTTTCATGAGATCGTACTGTTCTTAAGTCATGCCTTAAAAGATACTGAAAATTTGACAACAAGGATTATTGAGGGCTGTGAAGCTATTCCCCTGAAACATCTTCAGAACTTCATTCAACATTCCATTAAAAGATTTGAAAACTGCAAAAACAAATAGCCGATCTAATAAAGTCATCTGTCTTTACCACTTTGAAGAAGTACAGTACAGTTTTGACCCTGACCAACTTAATTCCAGAAAGTGACCAATTGGTTTTCAAAAAGCCGACCAATTTATTTCAGCAAGATGACCAAACAGGCTTCAAAAATTCGACCAATTGGGTCCAAAAATATGGCCAATTAGACTCAAATACCTGACTAATTTTTTCGGTAAAGTGACCAATTGAGAGTGGAAATACTGTAGTGTAAAATGTGCTAAATTGGTTTTCATACAAAATAGCTATTTAATATCAAAAATGAATATCTACAAAATCCTTGAAACTACTAAGATAAACAAGTTGCAAGCGCCACATATTCTTGAAGAAAGCGTTTCTTTTTTGAAGAACTTTTTCGTTTTAACTTGATCTTGACAACGGACTAGAGATTTTCAACTGGATTAAGTTCAGACAAATATGGTGGAAGATAAATACGATACTCAATCTCTTTTGCAATTTCGAAAGTAGCATGTATAGACGCATTATATATTATAATGTAACAGCCCTAAAATGTTTATGCTAATCCAAGGTATCTAATGTACTTTTGATAAAACTGATGTTGTGGCTGGTTACTGCACCTAACATAATTTTTATTCTTGATCTACGCATTACTTTTCTCTTTTTTGAAGGGACCAATGATCGACTTACACATCTGTCGATAATGCTACAAGATGAAATACATCTCAAAATTATGCTGGTCCTAGCTCTTGTTTCTAGTACAACCACTGAGACGCGATCTCCTTTCTTTGACCATGATATTGTCTTGTTCAAATTGATATGAAAAGCTGACCCATTAACGAAAATACGATCACTCATACAGTTCACATCCGCTACTTGCAACTTATTAATATACTAATATCTTTTCTCAAATAGTTTCTGGTGCATTTCTTATTTTAAAATAAAAATGAGCTTATTTGAAAGTAATGCGGCATTTTTTATGTCAAAAGATTATGCAATACCGATCTCTTTATACTAAGATCCTTAAAGTCATTGATAATACTTTTCCATTGCTTGGTCTAAGACAGCTGAAAAATTTTCGTCGATGTAATTTACTAAGTAATATTTGTAAACCTCAGTAAAAATTACTGGCCTATCTAGCGTTTTTGATGATAACACTGGCTGAATCACATTCAATAGTTTTCTTAGTCGTTTCCCATCCAGATTTTCTCTATTCAAATTTGGACAAGCCGCATCTTTTTTTTCGTATACTATGAAGAACATATGTTTCTTTTGTTCTTCTGTGTATTTCTTGTTTGGATTTCCACTTTTCTGATTTTCCAATAATAATTCGCCAAAGTCTCTTTTTTTCATTTTTTATTCCATCTTTACTTGCTTCTCTGGAGGTTTAAATCCAAGTATATGTTATATTAGTGACAATGTCCAGGAGTAATGGTTCCTCATTAACTTCTATATTGAGAAGAACCTGTCCATTCTCATCAATTATGTTATCCTGATCATCTTTATAGAAAAAAATGTTGCCCTTTTGTCTCTGCATGAACTTTTTTTGAAAGGTACACTAATGATTTGTGAAAAATGTATATATGGAATAAATTAAATAAGCAAGCTCAAGTCTTTGGTTTCAAAGAACCGATAATTTTGAATTGAAGCTACACACTAACTTGATAAACTATTCTCACGTTTGGAAAATAAAATTTAGGCATCTTTAGAAAAAATGATGATTCTGGCGAAACTCAGGCGAAAGATGTGGTTATATACACTTAAGCCGCACCTTTGTCCTTAGTTTACATATAATAAAAAAAACTTAGACTTCATTTCTTCATATCAAAGAAGGCGTGCAAACAAAGGTTTCTGGTAGCTGTGCTATAGGAAGAAAATCACTGCAGCCAACGATAATAGCAAAAGGCGGGTCGCCACCACATCCTTCATTTTCATTTCACTAATATTATTATTCATTTTGCAGTAATAAACAAGTCAAAGTAAATTTGATGGATTGCGAGGTACTAAATTAAAGTTTTTTTTTTTTTTTTTTTTTTTTTTTTTCAATTTGGTGGATTGTAGTAACATGAGCAGCAAAATGAAAGAAGACAATCTTCTTGATACTTATTTCAAGCTTTATTAGTCTGATGTTCAATTAGGAATCCTATTCAAGCAATTAGAAAAGTGATCTTTTGAATGTTGAGTAATATTTTCTAGGTGTTGAATAGAAATTTCATGGGAGGCGTCAGCAATTCTAGTTTCAATAGTATCGGTGCCCTTCAGCTTATGCGCTTAGTTTTACCTTTGAATAATGTCCAAAATTGCTCAATTGGGTTGAGCTCTGGCGAATAAAGGGAAAGATAAATACATTTATAATCCCTATTTCTTCCTTTAACTATCTCCTCTATTTGATTTGAAGTGTGATTTGGCACGTTGTCCATAATAAGATAAAATCCTTTCATGTAACAGCTTTTATCCATGATGTCTAAGATTTCGTTTAATAATCTTAAATGGTAGCCAGTAGTTGTTCCCCTAAGTTCTTTCTTCCTGGAAACTTTGTCTGGGGATTTTATTTTCTTGCCACCCTGAATTCGTCTTACTTTTGGCGGTACTTTAGGAACCCGTATACTTAAGTTGATTACACCAATGGATGAAATGGCTCCAATAACTGAGTGCGAGGGTGTCTTTGTTAATGGGTTTGTCTCAACTGCTGTTTTTCCTTTAACTGACCATGCTCTGCTTGATCTAAAATCAATATTAAAACCAGATCCGCCAATGACTGCACAATTTCTCAACTGCATCTCGAATCGTATCTTGAGGATTCTCGTAAAAAAAAAAAAAAAAAAAAAATAGAAAAAAAAGTCAGATGCTGTCTATGCTTTTCTTATGATGCTACTGGCTTGTTTTGTTGATTGGCTTTCTTGCCAATAATAAAAGGATCAGAATTCTCTTCGTACTTTTTCTACTTGTTACGAGCTGTATTCCCTTTCACGCCAGTCTTTAAAGCAGCAGCTCTAACTGATAAAATATGGTGCAGGTTATATTGAAAAAATAATTTTCTGGGTGCTAATCATAATCGCTATATTTTATTGAACTGGTAGCATCCTTCTTTAGTAAGGTCCCTTCCATTTCCTGATCTTGCTTATTAGCTTTTGTAATAGAAGCTGATGCGCTCGAATTTTTAAGGCAGGACTCAAGAGTGACTAATTGTTTCAAGACATAAGGGTCACCTTCCTCATCTACAATGTCCTAGCTTCAACGCTACTTTCATCATATATGCTTCCGCAACCATTCTCATTTAAAAATACTATTGAGAACATCCCTTACTTTCTTTTTTTAAAAAAAGCTTCAATTTAGTTCTTCGCAATCCACCAAATTAAGTTAAAAAAAAACATGAACCTATTGTTAGAACTCAATAAAAATGTTTTCAAAAATCCTCAATTTGAAAATGAAACGATTATATGAAAGCAATATGCTTCTCATCTCTTTCTACAGATTTTTGCCTTATTTGGAAAAGTATCCACAACACCAGACCTGAATACATCTACTATAAAGTAGTTACAAGCAGAACTCGTTGTAGCCAAGGCTGAAATCAATCGACTACAGCAACAAAACACTTCCCTTCTTGAGCAGTTAGCTCAAGCTTCCACCACCACCGTACCCACGCGTGCCACTACTGCTACCGTTTCCTGTTCACATGCTTCCCTTCGTCATGGTAACTTAAAACGTCTACCAAACGTCCTCACCCCAGAGCGTGAATTCCCTCCCCTCCAAAATACTTCCAGACCTAAACGCGCTCCATCCCTTCCCATCCAAACGGTTGCTGCTCGTACTTTCAGTCCTTCTTCCACCAACCAAGGGCTTAAATACCCCATTTCCCTGTACAACGTCGCCTTCCTATTACCCATCCATGCTCCTTTCTTCGACGATTGCATATCAACAGCAGTTGTATCTTCGACATTTATTACCCTGACCGTCATCTCGTTGCCCTCCTCATTCATAACTATTATGAAGCTGAAGTCCGCTCCCAATTGAAAAATTTGAGATCCCCTTACGTGAAGATTACAGTCCTCTGGATCCAAACAATCTTCGAAACCCTTACTATGACCACTAAAATCAAGATAAGAAGGAGTGCGCTGTATGTGGTCTATTCGTCCAACGTGTCATTCATGCTATCCGTCGCCTCAAAGGTCCTGTCCAGCACGCTGTTGCCCGCTTTTTCGTTGACAAAGACATCATGAGTACCGTTGTACTTAATGAGCTCTTCACAGACAAACAGCCTTGAGCTCAACATTTATCATATCGCTACCTTTTCTGAAACTCATTTTTCAGACAGTCATTTCTTCACAAGTTACTTCTTACTTCCCCTCTATCTTTTTTTTTTTGCCCTTGCCCCATAAGAGATTTTTCAGTTTCTTTTACGTTTTATTTGATCTGGCTTGGGCAATTATGGTATTTTGCAACACTGCATGCTCATTTAAGCCTTTAAATAAAAGTGCTTTTTAATCATATAAAGCAATATTGCCCCATCAGCGCTTGCATTGTGAAACATTCACCTCCGAAATATAAAACTATGCCTATCTGAGTTGCACAAACATGCTCAAAAATAAAACAAAGCGGATCTTGTGCTTTTTTTTTGTTTTGTTAATTACACAAAATGTCTATTCCTGGTATTGCATTTTATTGTATTAATGAAAATGATGATTTTTTTTTGACAAAAGCTTGTTTATTCAGTTGCTTTTAACGACATTGGAAAACCATCTAAAGATCTCCTTAGTAAAGACTATCCTATTGACGGTATCAAAGTTGAAGTGAAGACAAGTGCTTTTGATGGCACAGTAAAGTATAGATATTAGTGTTAGATACATTTATAGCTTACGATTCCTTAGACTTTCAAAGTCAACGGTCATCGCGACAATAATTTAGGAATTATAGCAGGTGACATTGAAACCAAATACGTCGATAAACAAAATGGTATTGTTCTCACTCAAGCTTGGACCACCTCAAACATCCTTAATGGAAAGATTGAGCTTGAAAATAACCTTGCTAGTAAATACTCTGAACTTTGAAACACTTTTGTAAATGAGGGAAAACTAATAGCAATATAAGAGGGCCTCAAACTTGAACTTTTAACTTCCTACTTACCCATAACTCACGGAAAGACGATTAAAATAAACACTATTCACAAGCAGCCTAATGTCCATAGCACTGCTTCTGTCGATTTATCTAAGGTTAGATATAGAATACGAACTACATGAAAATAGAAAACTTCCTTACATCATACTAGTTAGTCTTTAGCGCAAATTCTGTCTATGGGCAAGAAGGATTTCTTATTGGTGCTGAAGTAGCCTACAATGCTAAACTAGCAAAGGTACTCATACTCTATATATATAAAAGAAAACTTAAAAAGTAGAGTAGGTAAGTAATTATAATGCAGCCATTGGCTATTCTGCAAGGCAATATGCTGTTGCATTACATGCAACAAACAGTTTATCTCGCTATGCTGCTTCTTATTATCAGAGGCTCGATGAATCTTTAGAGGCTACTGCAAAGGCAGACTGGGATAAAAAGACCAATACTATAGGACTTGAAGCAGGCGCAAAAATGGTTCTTGATAGCACTTCTTTTGTGAAGGGAAAAGTAACAAATACTGGTATTGTTGGTATTTCATATACACAGCTCATTCGTCCTGGTATCAAGGCCAATCTCGGTTTTGCTGCTGATTCTGCCCGCTTGAATGAAAATGCGTATAAAGTAGGGCTCACTCTGACGTTTGAAAATTAAGTTTTTGCTATTTAATAAATGTAACAAATCGTTCTTTGCAAATTGAAGCAAATAAGATTTAATTAACTCTAAAGCAACTTTAAAGGGCGGCCTCAATGCTGATATCTGTATCAGTAAATTTTCTTGCAACATATTTTGGGCATATGTACAAAAGCTACGAAGTCTATATTATTAAATAATCTAAAAAAAAACGAAATTTTGCTAGAGTGGTTGTTAATACAAGTGTTACCGTAATATACACCCATCGATTCCTCGTCATGTTATAAAGTCGAAACTTGAGTTTAATTTGTGAAATAATAATAAAAAAAACACAAGACTCTATTGGATGCATTATGAAAAAGAAACTATAGTGTAATAAGTCGTAGCATTGTGCCAGTTTCCACTTGTGAAATCTTTTTGCTCCCCCCCCCCTTGTTTTTTATCTTAGAAGATTCATAAAAGTTTGTGATTTGTCTGTTTGTACTTTCCTACAAATATCAGTATAGGTGAGCTGCATTCAACTAGGTCAAGTATTATAAGCTAACCATGTCTAAAATCATATAATTTATCATTAAAAATATAGATCTAATCTAAGCAGGTTTTCTGCATATCCCAAACATGAAAATACTTGATGTAAGCAAGGGCAAACGCTGATTGGGTCTTCCATTTGTGCACATCAAAGCTGCAGCTTTCGTGTTTTTAACATGGTTTTGTACTATCCTGATTTATATTAAAACTTACCGGGTAACATGATGGACGTAATAGGTAAAGAACTCAGCAGCCTATTTTTTTTTCTATAATCGTAACTAATAACTGCTGTGAAACAAATAACAAGAAAGCAAAAAAGGAAACATTAGTATTCATCTTTAATGCTATTCTGTAGATACATCTGAGCTGAGGAATATCTTGAGGGTAAACTGATATATGAAATATTATTATATTTAATGTGATTCAAAAATAATAAACGACGCTTTAGTTGGTGATTCAATTTGACAATCCTTACGTTCACCAACGATCTGAACCTAATCGAACTCAGCACAAGTCCTATAACAAACAAACGTAAGCAGATCGGATTTTTGTAAGGGGTCTACAAAGTGGTTAAGGTTTTGCTCATGAAGAAGGTATACGGTATATAGATATGACTTGCTTATAATGGTAAGAATTACTTAAAATAAACGACGACATTAATATACGTTTTGAATAATAGACATACTTTTCTTACAAAAGTACATTAAACTGAAAAGAAAAGAGCAAAACTCATTGACTTTGTTATGATAACGAAAAGAACGTTCAAAAGCCTAAAAAAATATAGATATTGAAAACCGTTTTCATTTTTCGCAATGCCTTAACAAATAATCACAATTCAATGTAAATAATTCGTTTTATGAAATTAGAAATATTTCATTTCCCTCAATGAATGTATAAACATCTTTTGTCTATTTAAACAAGATAGATTACTGTGCTATCCACGTTTACTTTAATTTACAAGTAAGGCTGAAAGAGGTGGAAGCATATGGCTTGATTTTATGTCTTTAATAATATAAGTAGCTGCTAGAGACAGCCTCTAATCGCTTAGGAGTAGCAGCTTTTTGGGGACAATCAAGCTTTTACATCCACTATGACCAATTCTCTTTGGCTTATTGAGATCTTAATAGAGCAAGCGAAATTGAGTATAAGCATGATGTTATAAAAAGTAAAAGTATACCGACTGATTCAACTGTGTTTACAACCATAAAATAAAGAATTTGTTTGATTTGATAAAAAACAATGCCAAAAAGCTATTCTTTGTCTGTATTGGTATGGTAAATAAAAAAAAACACCCACTTGAGAATATCTTTTGTATTAATATTGATTCAAATAACGCAGGAATAACAAATGATTACTTGCCTTAACCAATTTTATTATTAAAGTTTTTCTGCTTTCGTTTATCTTGAAATTTTAGCAATTTTTATAAGAAGCATAATATTCTTAACATTCCTTAATTCTGGGGCTGTGTGATTTAATTAAATTAGCGCATATTACAGGAATCAGAGAGAAAGACACAAAAGAGAGAGAAAGAAAGATGGATATACAAGTAGTGAAACACATGTTATGTGTAGAAAAAGAAAATTTGAAGAGGAAGGAATCACAACTTTATCATTGCAAATAATTACAAAAAACGAAAAAGATCATTTGAGTGTGTAGTGATTTTTATTTTCGTGACAAGAATTAACTACTTTAAAGTTTTTGAAAATAGCCTTTGTTATAATTGTACGTTTGTGTAAACCTAATCCTTTCCATTTGTGACTTTAAAAAAGTCAATAGTGTTACAAAATTAATGAAGGAAACTTTTTGCATGTTGTAGATCAGTGCACATTGAGCCACCAAAAGATATATAAAGGTGCCTTGAGTTTTGTCTCCATCTGTTTTCATTACATTTAAAATATAATGCGTTTCTCAATCTTGGCTATTGTTTCTGCTGCTTTCATGATGCAAGCTACTGAAGCGGCTTGGTCTTTCCGAATTTATGAAAATGCTGGCTATGGAGGCAAGACTCTTCGTTACAGTGGCAAGTCGCCAGTACAATCCTGCCATGAAGTTGATTCCCGCTTGGATAACAAGGCTTCTTCTTTCAGATACTCTACTAGCTGCTGCCACTTGAAGATGTATGCTGGTCATGGTTGCAGTGGAAAGATGTTGGGCAGTACCACTGATAACTGGAATGTTCGTCAAATCAGTAACGAAAATAACGATAGATTGTCCTCTTTCCACATTGATTGTCGTAGAGAACTCTCCGCATGCATTTAATTTGCTCTTTTACTTTATGTTTTTCTTTTTTTTAAAAAAAAAATCTAATTACAAGAACGGCGGTAGCATACGTGAAATTATAAATAAAATTAATTTGTTCACAGATTCAGGTCTTTTACTAGATGTAACTTAAAACACGATACACGTTCTACATTCCACCATTTTGGAGAAAGCAGTTTAGTGAATGAGTAGTTAAAGTACACATAAGTTTAATATTAATAATAAATTCAAACATGTATATTTACATGAAAATTTAGTACATATTCATACAAAAAAAAAATCTGAACTTGTTTTCTCTGTCGCGTTTTTTTTTTTTTTTTTTTTTTTTTCAATATTACTTTACGTGATCTTCTCTGATCATTAACGTTATTTTAATTATTAATTATTAATTGATTTTTTTTTAAAAAATGTAAACTAATGCTGACAGCACTCGCAATAATGTTTTTTTTTATGCGATACAAACAGTAGATGTATAGTCCTAGCCAAGGTTCTGCAAACAGCAATGCAGCTTGTACTTTATCTAGAACTTATACCGATCAGTTTTTATGAAGCCGCATATAATTTTATATCATAAAACAAGATTTGCTCTAAGTTGAACCAAATTTATCACATTGATTTATCGCTTTATCGTAAGTTTACAAACATTAATAAAAAACACAACAGATGTTCCAATTTTGGATGTTATTCATCTTGTGTCTTTCAATGATTTCTCAAATCTGTGCTTTAAGATTTATTTTATAAAGTAAAGAGTGAATTTATTCAATCATCATTACTGGTCAAACTTAATATCTCCAAGATACGGAGGAAAAGGTTAATAACGTCCACATACAAGCTAACAGATGCAGCGATATAATCCTCAGGTGAATACTGATTAAAAATAAGGTATGTATCAAAGAGGATATATCCGCAAAAGATAATTACAGCGCCAATAGCAATAGCTAATTCAAAACCTTTTGAGAATGGAAAAAACATCTGTACGATGCCTACAATGAGTAAAATCCATATTCCTGCATATAAACTATATTAGAATGTTAGTTTGCTTTCCTGCAATGTATTCATCAAGATGTATGCTTACAATGGACCCAAACCACTAAAGTCCCACTTTGATTGTAAAGTAAATAAGGTAAGTCCTATAAAAACACCCAGTGTGATCACCAACGCTTCAAGGACAAGTGTCTGACTGTAGAAAGTGACTGGATAAAATGTGAGAAAAAATATGTTTATGTTTGTTACACTAACCTATTGTTCCTACTGCATGGGCTTCCAGCAAAGTAAACAGTGCCAATAAGCCATAATTTAAAGGATAAGATCTCGATTTCCAAAGTAAAGCAAATAAGACACCGATTGCACCAAGTGAAGATACTAAAACAAGCCATTGACTATGCAAGTACTTTGTGTTAATTTATCTGTTAACTGCGCATGTTTTGTACATTACCTTGATTGCACCCAATGTTTAACGGGATCGTTAAACATGTATACAGCTGACAGTGCACTTGTTGCAAATAACTGTGTTGCTAAAATAGAATAAACCTTCCTAACAAATTCTATATGAAAAAAAGAAGTTTAGAAAATGAAGGCATTAAAAAAAAACTTCTAGAAGATTTACGAAGTCTAATTTCCAAAGAGCTGTTTGAAACTGTTTCCTTGTACATGTCTTCACCAGGTCCCATTAAAGGTTGACTGGCTTCTTCATCATATGCAGGTGGCGGGTGAGGGTAAGGAGTACTTCCGTAAGACATTTCTTTATTGTCAGTAAAAAAAAAAAAAAAAAATGGCCAAAAGCAATTTGTTAGAAAAATGCATAAGGACAATTCAGTCTCAGACACGAATATCGTAATATCCCCCTTTCTTCATAAGTCATCTAGAATAAGTAATGCTAAAAGTAAAGTCTCAAGTAGTGATGAAGTTCAAAATGAAAATGTTCATCGTCTGAAAAAACAATTAGCTAACAAGCAAAAGCTTTGTTTTATAAAACTTATCAATGTACTCTTCTGAGACTATAAAGACTTTACTGTTTCCTAATATCAACTTCAAAGCTTTATTTGATTACCTTAATTCAAAAAGAAAGCTTACTATTGTGCAATTGGAGCATTATGTAAATGTTCATGTCCAAAAATCATGCCGGTCTCTGTTGAACAAACAAAGATAACGCGTGATTTTCTTTTTTTTTTCCGTTGAAACAAAAAAAAAAAAAAAAAGCTTTCTATTCACTACTTTTGATGATAATATGCTTAAAAACGATGCAATTGTGCTCAAAGCCGATCATAATGATGTTACAAATATATTCATAGAGCGATTAAGTAAAGTGAATGTGATTATTAGAGAAATAAAGAAATTCAAAGGCTTGCATCTATCATAACACATGAGCAAAGGAATATAAAATAGAGAGATACACAAGTGATATAAGATTAATCTGGCGTACATATCTCAACTTAATAACAGCCTAAATGTTTAATCTTTTTTTCCTATCTTGAATTTTGTGTATTAAATCAGATTGCATTAAAATGTCGAAATCTAATTTAAAAAGCAGCCAATTCAAACTAACACACTTTTTCATTTCGCTTTTACTTTGGTCTCTCATTACTGCGAATGACAAAATCCTTTATCAACAAACATATAAAACGAGTAGCAGTAATAGGGGCTGGTCCTGGTGGAATAGCTGCTTTAAGGGCTCTTTCTAAAGAAGGAACATTCGACACAATTACCGTATATGAAAGAAACGCGCAAATAGGAGGGACTTGGTAAAGCAGAAAAGCAAACACTTTTAATGTGTACCGTTCTAACTTTTATAAAAGGATTTACGATTCAAAAGTAGACCCTCCACCAGCTGTTCCTTCGACTGATGCTTTAGAAGCTGACTATACCCTTAAAGTTGACAAACTTTGTTCACCTATTTATGCTAATTTGCGTACTAATTTACCAAAAGATCTCATGTGTTTTAGAGATGCCCCATTTAGCAAGAGCTTACCTTACTTTCCTTCTCACGAGCAAGTTTTGGACTATGTCAAGTCGCTAGCCGTTTCAGAAGGCTTGTTACCGATGATAAAGTTATCAACAAGAGTAGATAAGATAGACCATCAGGATAATAGTTGGAAAATTGTTTCTACAAATCTAGAAACCGGTGAGCAATTTGAAGATAAGTTTGATGCGGTTGCTGTAGCAAATGGTCATTACAACGTACCTTTTATTCCAAACATACCCGGTATAGAGCAACTTAATCAAAACAAAAATATTCAAGTTATGCATTCAAGAGACTATCGGACCCCAGATGTATTTAAAGACAAGGTAAGGATATTCGTAGACAACAAAAAAAATTATAGTTCAACACTAGCTAAAAAAAAAAAGACAATTCTTGTTATTGGCGGTGGCCATTCTGCCCTAGATATTGTAAGAGAGGCTTCTGGTGCGGCACGCAAGGTATATCAGTGCATCCGAACCCAGACTGAGTTATCTCAACAAGCAGTGGAAAGAAACACCTCGAATGTAGAGCAAATCGGCCTATTAAAGGAGTTTGTTCATACTAAAGATACATCCATTATTAAATGTGAAGATGGAAAAAGCTTAAATGATGTAGATATTATCGTGTTTGGAACTGGCTATTTATTTAGTTATCCTTTCTTACCATTTCAAAAGGGAAATTTAATTCAGACTGGTCAAAAAGTACATAACCTATTACATTACATGTTTTACAAGCATAATCCAACTCTGTGTTTTATTGGCTTACCTATGAGAGTCGTACCATTCCCCTTGATGCAACTCCAATCTACAGTTATGGCAAGGTATTGGTGCCATAAAATTCCTATGCTTCCTTTTGAAGAATCAGCTAAGGGAACCGATGACAAAAAGGATTTTATTATGAGCCTGGAACAAGAATTTCACTATAGTGACATGCTAAGCGCCTGGTCAGAAGGATGGTTGGACCGACCCTTAGAAGAATGGCAATCAAACGATGCAGTCACTGGCAGATTGTCAGACAAATGGAAATACTTGAGAGAAAATGCTTTTAAAATAAGAAAAGAACACTTAGGATATTAGATATTTTATTATTAGTGTGCTATTCACTTGTACATTTCTTACATTGACAAATAAAAGAATGATTTTTACGCTTTCAGCGACACAGCCACGGAATATTATGTTTTCTCATCTCTTTTGAATATCACATTTTGAGATGAGCTTGACTATAATGTCGTCTCTTATTCTAATTACATTTACATTGCATGAATAATAAAAAATGGACACCTGGAAGATAGACTATCTTTCGATTCCTATTGCTTTTCATTCTTCTACAGGTCAAAACTTTGTACTTTTACAAAAATAAGTTGATATAAATATCTTGATGTAAATGTGGCAAAGTAGGAGCTTGCTTATTATGGAACAGTAAACATATATCGATGAACAGCAAAGCCCAGTGCTATTGAATACTTTTCCGCGATTCAAGAAAGATAGAAATCCTTGTCACAGGCACGGACGGTTGGTGATTGATTTAGGTGATTAGAATAAGTACCAAAGTGACTTGCAAAGTAAAATTAATGTGATTTTAATAATAAACAAGCTATAAAACTAGATCAGGTCTTACTTTTTCTCGTATAAAAAAGATACAACTATCTGCTGTATAAACCTATCTACCCATGACATTCGTTTCTTACAGTGGTCAAGAAGTGATTTGATACAAGGTTGTTGAGCAAAATCAATGATTTTTTTTTTCATGAAAATGCATTCTTTTGGCTTCTCATCTGTCACTGTCTTTTTTTTTTTTCTTGCACAAGGAAAAAGGAATAATAAAATGTATGTATCTGGAGTCTAATCCTAAGAGACGATGATTGCCTATGGATTAGACAAGTGGATGGTTGTTCTTTTAGTATATCTTGTGTAGAAATGTAATCTCGGCCTCAGCAAGGTAGTACAGCTCTTTGAAGCATGTATAATGCAGTAATATAAAAAAAAGAATAGCTAAAAAAGTAAAGGTTCATAGAGATTCATGAAAACAGCTCAAAGAAAAATCCATCTGATGATTTTTCCAAGTCTTCCCTTTAATTCAGATAGTCGATTAAGCCAGGATCAAAATAATTCTTGAAACAACTTAAAACTTGTCGAATCAGACTATTCTCATGTGCTAATTATATTTTAATATGATTGGAAATTGAAGCAACTTTAAAGAATGTCAATTAACAATTTTTACTGAGCTAAGTGGATGTAGAAGAAAAAAAAAAAAAGGCGAGGCGTAGAAAGGTTATACTTTTTACTCTTCAGTACGATAAAGTAGTAAAAAATGAAATACGCACAGCTTCTGTAAAAAAAAAAGAAAAAGAAAAAAAGCCCAATTTCTTATGTTGGTTAAAAAAAGATTTGGTAGTAAAAATAAACTATGCTATTTTAATGAGAAACGCTTCTATCATTTATGAAAGAATGTCCATCACAATTGCACTTATATTTTGCTCATTGTTTAATTGCATGTAGTGACACGATTAGTAGGTACATTAATACCCTTTTTTTAAGTTTTAAACAGGAAATAAACAAGCATTAGTTTAAGCGTTTAATAGCAAAGATGTCATGTAAAAATACCTGATATAAATTCAAGAATCACCATCTTATATCATCAAGTACTCTTTATTTTTATTTCTCCGAGAGGAGAAACCTAAATTAAGATGCTTGCATTTAAATAGGGCTCTAAGAAAAGAAGAGTAGAGAAACATTTTAGTCTCTTTTTAATTCATATTCTAAAAAAACAGTAAGGAAAAAAAATATAAAAAGCCTTCTTACTTTTTTAATTTTCTTACTGGTTTATCAATAGGACAAAACATAAAATAAAATGTTGCTTATAACGGGTGCTGATCAGTGGATGGGACACGTAGTAACATCTCACCTTGCTAAGTTTGAACATCTTCGTCCACAACTTCGAGTGCTGTGCGAAACAAAAACAAGATGCCACGGGTTTGCCAAAGTAGGTATCGATGTACACCAAATTGATTATAACCACCCCAATCATATATCCATGGCATTGCGCGGTGTAGACCATCTTGTGCTAGCTATTGGAAATGAGGCTAACCGTACAGACTATGCTAAGCATATATGTTCGGCTGCTTCCTATTCTGGTGTGAAGAGTATTATATGTATATCTCATGTTGGTGCTGTATCTAGTAGTCATGCATCTCTGCAAGAATACCATGAAATTGAACAGGAAGTTATAAGGTCCTCTTGTCAGTATACAATCCTAAGGTAAAAATTATGTATCCTTTTATAAATAAAAAAACGCTAATTTGATTTAGATTGGACTTTGTACAGCAATACTTTCATTTATGGGCAACCAATGCAGAAAAGACTAGGAAGTTCATGTTGCCCTTAGCAGAAGATGTTGATATTTGTCCAATTGATATTTCTGATGTTTGTCAAGTGATTGAAGCAATAGTGTTGAATAGTGAAAAACAATTAATGGAGCAAATGGATCAATGCCATGATGGTCAGGTATATACACTGTCCGGACCCGAATCCCTCAACGGAAAACAGATAGCAAAGATGATGGCCGATGCTACAGGTTATCAAAACTATAAATTTCATCAAGCACGCGCCATGGATGTATCTTACTATCTAGAAAACCTGGGTATGGATATCTGGTTTGATGCACGCCTAAAACAAGAAATGGCCAAAACTTATCAAGAAACCTTTAAAGAAGAGAACTACAGACGAAGAGCTTATGATATTCCCTCAAGTAAATACAGGCTTTTTGGCTTAATCAAAAGTACTAAACATGTCTATTTCTTTGTAGCTAAACAAGTCCAAACCATGATTGACTATTTTGACTGGGTTCAAAAGACGTCGAGTAGTGTCTGTGTTCCTCATGCAGCAATGATTACAAATATCCCTTGTAAACCAATTCAATCCTTTTTTATCGAAAATGCCAATACTTTTAAGCCAAGAGTATAAGAATGGTGTCCTCTTTCTTTTTCCTTTCTTTTTTTTTTCCTCATTTCTTTCGATTTTCTTCCCCTTTCATTGATAATAAAATATCTTTTTGTAAAACATTTCATTTGATACTCTTGTAAGCATAGGAAATAACTTATAGTCAATTGTTTATGTAAATTTATGGTTCTGAGTTGTTTTATATGAAAGTACGAAAACATTATTCTGAGAAAGAAAATACCCTTTGAACCGGATATAGACAAGGCTGTCTCCAGTTATTGATTATAGCAGCTTAACTATAAAACATACCTACCTGCACTGTTTGGTTACTTGATGCGTTTTCCAAGATACTGAAAAAAAAAAAATCAGTGTATTCCAGTCTATTTTGGTAGTTGGTGTTTGCATTCACAATGTGAGCCAATCAAAAATGATCCTTGTCACTGCTTTCCTCTTCTGCTGCTTTTTTTTCTGCTCTATTTTTTATGACATCAGGCAAACTTGAACTCACAAGGGAATTACTTGGTACTTTAAAAACTTCGAAACTATATGAAGAATATAACGGACCAATATCCTCCATCTCGTTCAGTGATGAAGGTGATGTTTGCTTGACTACTGCCCAAGACGATAGTTTAAAAATGTACAATTGTATAGAAGGAATGTAAGTACCAAATTGGGCAAATTTATATGTATATACGTATATATTTTAAACTTGCATCTACTCAAAGATTACAAAACACATTGTTTTCAAAGAAATATGGTGCCACTTTGGCAAGATATACGCATCATAGAAATAACGTGATTTATGCATCGACAAAAGAAGATGGTAGGAGAATCAACCAAAGCTTTATTTTCCCGTGTACTTGAATATAAAATAGATACGCTGAGATACCTTTCACTGTACGACAATAAATACATTCGCTATTTTCGTGGACATAAGAAAAGGTATGTTCAAGAATATATTAAGAACACATGTATCGTGACTTTGACCCTCGATTAAGAGTGACTGCAGTAGAAATGTCACCTATTGATGAAAGCTTTTTGACCTCTTCTTTGGATGAAACTGTTCGTTTATGGGATTTGCGTTCTTCAACTGGGCAGGTAAGCTTGGGAGGAAATATGCTTTTTTATAACACATACTCATGGGAAAAAAAAACAGGGAGTTATACACGCACAAGGGAAAACTTTAGCAGCATTTGATCCTCAAGGTTTAGTATTTGCTGTAGGAATAAATTGTAATACAGTATGTATGTATGATTGTAGAGAATATGCAAGAGGTCCCTTTGCTACTTGGAAGGTGGAAGATTCATTTTATTCTCGCGAAAATTTACCAGAATGGTCAAGTTTAAAGTTTACACCTGATGGAAAGTACTTGATTATTACTACTGTCGGTAGTATTATCTATGTCTTGGATTCATACACTGGTAACTTGTTACAACGTTTAGTTGGACATAGTGGGCCAGATAATACACTGTTATCTTGTGGAGAAGAGGTTTCCGTTTCACCAGATGCAAGATTTGTCATGGCAGGTGGGAAAGACTCTTATCTAAGGTTTTGGGACCTTTATCAAAGAGATGAGATAAATTGTTCCCCGTTCATTACTTTATCTACACCACATAAAAAGGGCATTCATGTAGCCTCATTTGCTCCCTCACACGCTGTGATCGTTACTGGTGGCAGTGAGCTGGTAATAGAAAAAAAGGAAATTAAAATGATCTGTAAACTTATGATTAAACGCGTTAGGCTATGTGGCTGCCTGGAGCTCAAGCACAACCCCAACAACAGCTATAGTAAAAAATTAAGCGGAGATTTAGAGCATTAATGTAAAATAATGTCCATCTTTTTTTTTTTGTATATAAATCCTGTCTTTTTCTATTTTTTTTTTTTTCTTTCTTTAATAAAGCACAAACTTAAACAAATGACGATATCAAAGAAACTCACTATTTGTATTGACCGAGGAGGCACCTTTACTGATTGTATTGGTTTTTTGGGCAAAGCAGGGGATGATGATTATAAAGAATATGTGGTGAAGTTATTATCAGAAGACCCTTCAAATTATAAAGATGCTCCAACAGAAGGTATAAGAAGAATTGTCGAATTAGCTACGGGTGAAAAGCATCCTCGATCAGAGCCAGTGCCTACCAAACATATTGGTAACTTTATATAAGCTTTGTTTTATATTATCCACTTTATAAACACCTTGATATCTAGAAAGTGTTCGCATGGGAACTACAGTCGCAACCAACGCACTGCTGGAAAGAAAGGGTGAGAAAAGCGCGTTGTTAATCACAAAAGGCTTCAAGGACCTTTTGACTATCGGTAACCAATCTAGACCTAAAATCTTTGACCTTTCTATCAGTAAGCCAGATGTGCTTTATGACAAAGTGATTGAAATTGATGAACGGTAAAGTTAAAATAGAAAATTTGTATATCAGCTCGAACTTATTTCAATTTCTTTTTTCCCACAGTATTGTATTACTAAATTCTGCTGCGTCTGAAGTGCAAATAACACCCTCTCAAAAAGATGACTATATCAAAAAAGGTATTTCTGGGGAATGGGTAAAGATAGTTCAAACACCAAGTGAGTATTTCAATAAAGGACATAAAAGGGCTTGAATTAAACTTTTTATATTTTAGACTTGGATCAAGTCAAGACACAACTTCAAGAATTATTTGATAGTGGATATCGAAGCATATCCATTTGTCTTATGCACGCATATACCTTCCCAGAACATGAAAGACAGATCGGTAACTTGGCTGAATCTATTGGATTCTCTCACGTTTCACTTTCCAGTCAAGTGATGCCAATGATAAAGATCGTGCC
Source organism: Rhizopus arrhizus (assembly GCA_024220505.1). Taxonomy (NCBI): domain Eukaryota; kingdom Fungi; phylum Mucoromycota; class Mucoromycetes; order Mucorales; family Rhizopodaceae; genus Rhizopus; species Rhizopus arrhizus. The sequence continues at coordinate 550,519 of JAKZZE010000022.1, forward strand.
CCGAGGAACCTCTGCCTCAGCCGATGCATACCTTACGCCATGTATTCAAAAATATATTAAAGGGTTCACGAGTGGTTTCGATGATGGGTTTGAAAAAGGCACAACTCAGTTACAATTCATGCAAAGTGATGGAGGGTTGGTACCCGTCAGCCACTTTTCAGGCTTCAAGGCTATCCTATCTGGTCCTGCTGGTGGTGTGGTAGGCTATGCTTTGACAACGTACAACAAAGTGCCTGTCATTGGGTTTGACATGGGCGGCACAAGTACTGATGTCTCTCGTTTTGATGGTCATTTTGAACACGTATTTGAAACGACGACAGCTGGTGTCACAATCCAAGCTCCTCAGTTGGATATCAACACAGTCGCTGCTGGTGGTGGATCCATGCTGTTCTTTAAGAATGGTATGTTTGTTGTGGGTCCTGAGGTAAGAAAAAAAAATCGCGTGCGGGAAAGGAATTAAACTTGGATTCTTTACAGAGTGCAGGTGCTCACCCTGGACCTGCTTGTTATAGGTAAAATCTAGAAAGAACATAGCACTCCTTTCCTCACTCTAATTTTGTATTTTTACTCTACAGGAAAGGCGGACCTTTGGCTGTCTCAGATGCCAATCTATTCTTAGGCCGTTTGTTACCTGAATATTTCCCAAAGATATTTGGTCCTAATGAAGATCAATCATTGGATAGAGCCATTGTTGAAGAAAAGTTCAAAGAATTAGCGAAAACAATCAATGAGTCTACTGGAGAAAGCAAATCCCTTGATGAGGTAGTCTATGGATTCATCAAAGTAGCTAATGAAACAATGTGTAGACCTATTCGTGCATTAACAGAGGCTAAAGGACATGATACTAGCCATCATATACTGGCAGTTTTTGGTGGTGCGGGTGGGCAACATGCTTGTGGTATTGCTCGTAATTTGGGTATCAGTAAAATCGTCATGTACCGACATAGCTCTATTCTATCGGCCTTTGGTCTTGCTCTTGCTGATGTTGTTTATGAAGTACAAGAACCATGTGCCGAAATACTTAACAAAGAAACCTTGCCTCAAATGCAAAAACGTATCTATGATCTGAAGAAGGCTTGTAAAGGCGAGCTTTACAAACAAGGTTTCGATGATCAAGATGTAACCACTGAGGTCTATTTGAACCTTCGTTTTGATGGAACAGATTGCGCACTGATGACTATGCAATCCTCTGAAACTGATTGGAATTTCGAAGAGGCTTTCTGTAAACTTTATGCTCAAGAATTTGGCTTCTTACTTAAAAATCGTGATATTATCATTGATGATGTTCGCGTTCGTGGTATTGGAAAGACGATTCAGAGCAAGGACCTTACCCCAGATCAAGAGATTGAGAGATTAAAGACAGCAAATGAAATTAAATCTGCAGCTGATAGCGTTCAACCAGATAGTCATACTTCGGTTTATTTTGAGCAAGGTGGAAGGGATGATCATGTTCCTGTCTATCGTCTTGGTCAGTTGGCGCCTGGGTTACTTGTGGACGGTCCTGCGATTATTATTGATGCTACATCCACTGTAGTCATCGAGCCTTCCTGTTCGGCTTTAATCACATCAGGGCACATTATTATCACAGTAGGTAAAGGAGAAAAGAAGAAGGTAACGACTGAAATGGAACCTATTCAACTCTCTATTTTCTCTCACCGTTTTATGAGCATTGCTGAACAAATGGGCCGTACTTTGCAAAAAACGGCTGTATCAACAAATATCAAAGAGAGACTTGGTAAGGAAAAGGCTTCTATAATGGCAAACAATGGTTGTTAAAGATTATGTAGATTTTTCCTGTGCATTATTCGGTGCTGATGGTGGTCTGGTTGCAAATGCTCCTCATATTCCTGTACATTTAGGCTCATTAAGTCATGCAGTCATATACCAGTTAAATTATTACAAAGGAAACCTTTTTGAAGGCGATGTTATTATGACAAATCATCCTTCAGCTGGTGGTTCCCATTTACCTGGTAAATCAACATAAAAAAGAAAAAAGCATGTATTGATACTAACATTTTTTTTTGAACTAGATATTACAATTATTACTCCTGTTTTCAATAAAGGCGAAATTGTGTTCTTTGTAGCTTCAAGAGGACATCATGCAGATATTGGTGGTATCTCACCTGGTTCAATGCCTCCTCATTCAAAAGAATTATATCAAGAAGGTGCTGCTATCAAATCTTTCAAAATTGTTTCCAAAGGCCATTTTGATCAAAAGGGACTTGAAGACCATCTGTGTACTATCCCCGCTTCTTATCCAGGATGCTCTGGGTCAAGAGCATTCAGAGATAACATGTCAGGTATATATACAAGAAAGATAACATCAGATCGTACACTGACAATTTATATAAACAGACTTAAAAGCGCAAATAGCTGCTAATCAAAAAGGTATTGGGTTAGTCAAGGCATTGATTGAAGAATACTCTATTGAAGTTGTACAGGCTTATATGATGCATATTCGTCGTAATGCTTCAGATGCTGTCAAGAACTTGTTAAAACAAATTGCTTACAATCGCTCACACAATGAATTGGTTGCAACGGACTACATGGATGATGGAACACCTATTCACTTAAGAGTAACTATTGATGCTAAAAAGGGTACTGCTTTATTCGATTTTGAAGGCACTGGTCCAGAAGTTTATGGAAATACAAACGCTCCGGAAAGTGTTTGCCATTCGGCCATTATTTATTCTATTCGGTGCCTCGTCAATCAAGACATCCCACTCAACTCGGGCTGTCTGGAACCCATCACAATCAAAATTCCTCCAAGATCCATCTTGAGTCCATCAGAAAAAAGCGCCGTGGTTGGCGGCAATGTGGTCACTAGTCAGCGATTGGTGGATGTTGTACTTAGAGCATTTGAAGCATGCGCAGCCAGTCAAGGTTGCTGCAACAACTTGACGTTTGGTAAAGGTGGCAAAGACGAAGAGTCGGGTAAAGTGCGTGCTGGTTGGGGATATTATGAAACAATCGCTGGTGGTAGTGGAGCAGGTCCCTCCTGGCATGGACAGAGTGGTGTCCATACGCACATGACAAATACTCGCATTACAGACCCTGAAATTCTTGAACGTCGTTATCCTGTTATCCTTCATACCTTTGGTATCCGTCCTAATTCGGGTGGTGATGGCGAATATCGCGGTGGAGATGGTGTGATTCGTGAAATTGAGTTTTTAGAAGATGACATTCAGGTATCGATTCTATCTGAGCGACGTGTGTTTAGACCTTATGGCATGAAAGGTGGCGAGGATGCCGAAAAGGGTCTTAACTTATGGGTGCGTAGTGAAGAAAATAAGATTATACGAACTTTGAACCTAACAGGCAAGAACTCTGCATTATTTAAACGCGGTGACCGTATTATTATTCAAACCCCTGGAGGAGGAGGCTACGGTAAAAAGTAAAATAAAGTAAACTAGTCTCCACCACTGTTTTTTTTTTTTATGTATAATCAAAATAATAAATGTTTGTTTTCTGAATAATTCTAAATTCTTTAATCAAGAGGAACCCAATCTCTTGGATTTTTTAAGACTTCTTGTAAATCCTCTTCTTTTGATCCTGGCTCTGGTTCCCTCATATATTCCCATCGAGAAGTAAGAGGTAAAGACATCAAGATGGCTTCAATACGAGCACCAGGCGTTTGAAGACCAAACTTTGTGCCTCTATCCCAAACGAGGTTGAATTCGACATAGCGACCACGACGAATTTGTTGCCACTCCTTCATTTCTGGTGTATATTTCATGTTCATTCTCTTTTTCATGATGGGAATATAAGAAGCTGTGAATCGATTACCCATCTCCTTGACAAAGTTGAATAATTCATCTGCTGGCTTGTCGTCCAAATCGTCGAAAAAGACACCACCTACACCACGGGCTTCTCCACGATGTTTGATAAAGAAGTACTTATCACACCACTGCTTGAATTGGCTATAATACTTCTTGTCAAACTTGTCACAACCATCTTTAAGTACTTGGTGAAAATGAATGGCATCTTCTTCATAAAGATAGGAAGGGGTCAAATCAGATCCTCCACCAAACCACCACATCTTGGGTGTACCATCAGGGTTCTCGATTTCAAAATAACGATAGTTCAAGTGCACCGTGGGTGCATTGGGGTTGTGTGGATGGATGACAAGCGAGATACCTGCGGCAAAGAAGGGTACAGGCCCATCTGCAGAGATATCCTTTCCACGGTCATGTCTCATTTGTTCAACAGCAGCTTTGGGTAGTTGGCCGTAAACGATAGATATACCCACGCCGGCTTTTTCAAACACATTACCATCTTGAAGAACGCAGGTAATACCTTCTCCTCCTTCAGGTCGCTCCCAAGCAGTTCTTGTAAATTGCTTTCCATCCAATTGTTCAATCTCTGAGACAATACGGTTTTGAAGCCCTTTGATGAAAGCTTCCATACGAAGACGCATAGGGTCACTATCCGTAATGGGTCCTTCTGCTCTCTTTTTTACCAAAGAAAAATCTATTATGAGTTTTTTCTGTAATAAATTCCCTTCCTGAACTTACACGTTGTTTATCATCAGCTACAGCATCACAATAAGCCTTTTTGAGATGTTAGTGACATTATGGAATTTGGAGTGAATTCATTACTTGTTTTGATCCCCAGATACCGAAGCCAAGAGTAGCCATAGTTGCAATGGCTGCTTTATTTCTCCAACTGCTGTTGGCAGCAGCTGCTCTAGCAGTTGCATAAAATCGTTGTTCATTGTTTCTATGATCTAGAAGGTTTAAAAAAAAGTGGTGTTTTCAAGACGTGACATACAAGAATATAGATGTTCTAAGAGAACGAGCTGAATGAACTTTTTTAAATAAAGAATTGGAAATATCAGATATCAATATAGAATAATTAAAGGTGTCTGTTCTAACCTATTCTTCTACTGTTACAAATACTACTTCTAAGCATGCTGTTGTAAAGAGGGGAAGCACAACCCCCCGGGATTAAAAAATATTCTTAGAGTAAACTCAGAAATGAGGGTTTTTCGGGTGATATTGAACATAAAAATTCTGATACTATGGAGTTTAAATATATCCATCCTCCACAAACTCTCAAAATTGTTTCACAAAGTAAACCCAATATATATCCACAATTCATTTCCTTGCAAAATTCTTATCTAAAGCCAAAGAAACCTTACAAGCAAATACTGTTTGCAATTTAGTACATTTAATCCTGAGGAGATTTTTTCAGAAATGAAAGTAGAAATAGCAAAGCAGTAGTCCATTTATAATTTTAGTTAAAAGAATAGAAATAATTTTTTCCAAAAGCATTGCTTGATATAGTGCTGCTTCATTAATGTATTTTTTTATGTACTTAAAATATTTAAATCATATTTTAAAAGGATCAAGTTTTTTAAAAAAGATGATTTCTTTAATTAGCCAAAGACAAAGCATGATGCGTATGTGTACAATATGCAAGCAATAACAGCTGCAGTAATGAACTTAACGATAACGGCGGAGAGAAAGGGTGTTGCGACGTTTCCAGGTGGCCCGACGACCAGAACCCTTGGTGTTATTGAAACGATGACCCTTTTGGTGACCGCGAGACTTCTTACCAACAGCAGTCAAACCACGAGCTTCACGACGCTTGTGAACAGGGTTGACGATCCAGTTGATACGGGCATCGTTACGAATGGCCTTGTGAGAGGGATCGACGAGGATGACTTCAAAGTACTTGTAGGTAGCGTCTTGGTTGATCCAGTATGAGTTCAACACACGCAAGTTACGGCACTTGCGACCAACACGCTCTTCAGCAGTGGAGCGGAGGGACCGTTGGTATTTGAGTTGGCTGACACCTTCGTTAACGGGCTTACCATAGGTGGCACCCTTGGGGACAGGTCTCTTACGGCCACCACGACGAACACGAATACGGTAGATAACGTAACCTTGCTTGGCCTTGTAACCCAAACGACGAGCCTTGTCAGGACGAGAAGGACGAGAAGCACGGTGAATGACGTTCAACTGTCTGTATTCCCAACATCTGACACGAAGCAAGAAGCGAGAAACATCGGATTGCTTCTTTCTAGCAAGTTCCTCAAGATACTTGTAGGCTATTGAATGTTAATTGCTTCGTCCATCTCTAAAAAAATAAAACCTACCACCCATAACTATATAATAATCCAAATGTATAAAAAAACAAATCGTTAGCCCAATTGAATTGAGGATTTCCAAATGTCAAATTGAGATGAATAGGCGAATCATTTTAATTGAATTTGTATCCATTTTTTATATGCATCCATCCATTATGAAAACAATCATCACACATTCATCTCGCTTGTATCTGGTTCTTTATTACCTAAAATGTATATGCTATTGAAGAGAAGGGATGCTTAGTTTGGTTCTTCATTGTTAGTTTGATTCATCAGATTTCCCTTTCTTTACTTCGATTCGTTACAGTATTTCCACTTCAATTTTTTTTTTTTTTTTTTTTTTGTAAAATGGTATATTTCATTCAAGTACCGCCAGTTGGCTTGTACTTATTAAAGAATATAAAAGAAATAGAAGCATGAAAAAAAAGGTTGCATTAATCTGATCGAAGTGATTTCTGGCTTTCTCTATAGGAGTTTTCGTCATGTATACGTTTGATTGCTTGCGTTGCTCGTGCAGCAGCTTCGTCGGGCCAGAAGGTACGACCATCGAAGACAAAACGCCAATGGCATCGCCAGATAGCCCAGACAGTACAAGCAGTGATTGTATGGCCATCGACACGTAGACCTGAAAGCATTTGTATATCTGTAGACGAGCCTAAAGCCAGATAGTCATAGGTAAATCTTGCAGTTGGCTATAAAAAATGATTTACAATGCGTGACCAGGTTTCTTTTTTATGCACACAAGACCACAAAAAGTGCTCATCGTCTTCAACGCCTCCACATAGAAGGCAAAAGGGATCCAACCACTTCAATTTTGACCAAACCGGCAACAAAATTCGACCAATAAAAAATAAATCACGACCAAAAGTGACGTCTCATTTCGACCAAATGAACTTGCTTATGTCGTCCATTTGTGTATCTTTATTTCGACTAAAAATAAAATAAGTTTGACCAAGCTGCAACAAGCTTTCAACTGCATGGCCGAATTAAAGAAGTTCTTCTTTATTTAAACGACGCTCAAAGAAGGGTTCGGCGTGCCTAATCCAGCCTTGACAGTCCTCAGGATTCACTTGCTCTGCAACCTCTCTTATCCTTGCTACTAAGTTATCGCGATCTATCATTGGAGACCTTCGAACAAGTGTCTTTAGCTTGGCCCAAAGCTCTTCTATTGGATTTAAGAAAGGGGGGTAAGGTGGAAGGTATATTATTCTATACTCCCTCTTGCTGACCTCCTCTGTGATCTTTTCAGGTTTATGGATAGGTGCATTATCCATGACTGAATTGCAACCCTTCAAGTTGTGTTTATCAAGGACATCTATGACGTATATAAGAAATGCCATGAATTCTTTCTACTTTGTACCAGCTTTAGTTACCTTCAGCCCAACATTGACGACATCAAGGGAACAAATTGCGCCTAGTATGGAAACTGACGGTCCCCTGGTGATTGCTGCTACAACTTTTGCGGGCTCACCTTTCTTTGATCTGCCCTGACTTCTTACAGTATGAAGATTGAATCTAGCTTCATCAATGAAGATACAGTCTTGCATAAAACTGATACTGGAGTCTTTAATCCACGCCTCAACAGCTTTAAATCTTAGTTCAATAACGTCAGGAGAGCTTCGTTTGGCAGGAATCTTTGTAATTCTCTTTAACGTTCAAGAGCAGCTTTCTTTCAGGTAAATATACGTAAAATGGCCCGCCCTTTGGCGTTGGAACGACCCTAATTTTCAATCTTTTCTTTTATTACCGTAGATATAAAAGTCCTTATAATGAGTTTAGAAAGTTTAGAACATGGTAAACCATTTGCATACACTGAGTATACACAGTTGCTAATATACACTACTTACATGTAGAAATCGCTTTTGAATTGTTGAACTTGGCCGGAGAAACAAAACAAGTTCAGTGGAACAGTTTCTTAGAGAAAATGTCACAATGCATTATCAACAATTACAAAGGCGGCTCAACCAATAAATATCAAACGAATTGGAAAAAAGCTTTCAAGGAGAATGCAAAAAAATTAGGGCTCAAAATTGTCCGTGATACTTTGCATAATGATGTCTGGACAGAAAAAATAGTTACTAAATTAAAGCCCTCCATAATTGTCGATAGTAATAGCTCTGCTAGTACGTCAACATCCTCATTGCAATATCAAACAGTTATAACTGAAAAGGACAAGACTTTGATGAAGCATATGTATGACAAACTCAGTGGCAAATGGGTTTTAAAGAGTGGTGTTGTTGTAGAGGATGCAATTTACAACGAAGCAAAAGACTATTCTGTTGAACAGTAAATATCTAATTAAGAAAAAGCAGATATAACTTTATTAACCAATAATAATAGCCCTTTGCATTCTTATGTTTTGCATGTTAACGATAGCAAGTTAACAGATATGTTTAAGCCAGAGGAAATGAAAGAGATTGAAGAAGAAAGCGAGAAAGCCGATTTAATGAAGGCTTTACCTGAATCACTAGCAAGTATGTTGATGAATTTAGACGGAAAGGTAAGCTCAAATAGTCATTTTTTATTTATATTCTGGAATCTTACTGTTTATTTAGAATGACTTTGACTCGAACAACAAAGCATTTCAGGGCATTTCCTGCAACCGCCGACAGCAACCAGAGGAGTACTGGTGTCGAGAAAGTGTTTTGAATTATCTCAACCTGTTTATTGACAAAGACAGTGTTTCCAGTTTTCCAACTGAGCAAGATCTCTTGCAGGATATGTATGGATTCACCAAGGCTACAAAACATATCAGTAAAACTACCACTGAGACGTACTCATTTGCTTCTCTTCTCTCTCCTCTTTTTTGGTCCATCAAATGGTCGCTAGGACTTTTTTTCGTATCATGTATATTCTCTTTTTGTACTTTGATTAGCAAATAGTAGCCTAAAGGTCGATTGCATTAATCTTTTAAATAAAAACATAAATTTTCGACTGAGACGTACTCATGCTCCCTCCTTTCTACTCAGTTCGTCTAAATGGTCCTCCTTCTGGCGATTGGACATTCCACTTCGGTCCCGAACTATATGATTCAAGATTATCCACAACTCAATCCCACACACCAGTTTCCTGCACCTATGCAACATACAACGATTCCCATCTCCTCTCTGTCCCCTTTGTTTGCAGGAACCTGACTCACTCATTCACTTTCTCTATACCTGCAAGAGAATACAACCAGTTTGGACTAAAATTTCATCTTTGTTTATTGATAATGCTTGGCAATATACAATCCACCACTTCCCCTCTGATATCTCTGCTGCTGTTACCACCTTGTCACCTTTCCCTCTTCGCGACCCTCACATCTCCCTGGGCCTTCTCTGTCATCAAGCCAAATTGTTGCCTGTGTCCTACAAGCTATCTGGTCTGCTCGTTGGCAGTTCATCTTTCACTCTACTCCATTTTTCAGTGACAATGTCTTCTTACAAGCTCAGAAGCTCATCCACCTTCTTGATGCCGAAATCCGCCTTGATGATGACATTTGACAACAACAACATTAGCAAAAAAAACCTTTCATTTTTATTTTACTTTTATTATATCTTAATATAGTCACTTGACTTTAAATAAACTGGAGTTCTCACTAGAGATATCCCCTATGAACAAAAAAAATATTTTATATCTTTCAATGACAGCAGACTTTATCAAATATATCCCTGACACAACCATTGAGGAGATTGATGATGAAAGTTCCTCGGATGAGATGGATTTAGAGTACGCTGCAAAAGAATATGGCGAAGTAATCATGTTGGCGGACGCATTTACTACTACTATGGATGATAATGATGCTGTTAACAACGAAATAATTATGAAAGACTCATTAGCTACCGTTTCCGAGAAGAAGGCACCAAGTATAAAATATAAAAAGTATGGCGAAGACCAAGTAAAAAGGTTTTTTGAGTTGATGATGAAAGAAGGCTACACGGTACCAAAAGCAGCAGAAATTGCGGGTATCCCCAGAAGTACAGCCTATGAGTTGAAAAAGTTTGGAACGACAGTGATGGATCCGTATACCCTAAAGGTTGTGTTAAAAGAGAATCGAAAAAGAACCCTGATAAATTAAAAGGCAACACGAAATTAGAAGACAAACATACCTTCTTTTTGATCGAATTAATCGATAGAAATCCAAGTATTACTGTTATGGAGGCAAAAGAGGATTTGTTTTCTAAATTTTCAGGCCTATCAATAACCGCTTCAGGTGTAAACAAACATATGAAAGTAAAATGTGGATTATCATTAAAAGAATCAAAACTGTATACCCTCACAAGAGATGCGCCTAGAACGCTTAAATTACGTTTTGAAATTATAACGCAATAGAAGGCTACCGGTGTAAAATATATGGCAAATTGTATTTTTATGGATGAATCAGGATTTAATGCACATCAGATACGAAAACATGCTTGGTCTTGTATAGGTGAGCCTGCAGTTATTACAGTACCGCCTCAAAAAGGAGTGAACATGAGTATCATTGGATGTATAGCTTCATGAGGAATAATCAATATTTGTAAAGTTGAGCCGCTTAAATCAAGCGATGCTGCTTTGATTCAGAAAGAATTTCCTCAACCCGAAAAAAAAAAAGAAAAGAAAAAGAAAGGTAAATAAAGAAGAAGATTCCAAGCCAAAGGTGAAGAAAGGTACAACAGCCTATCATCTTGTGAAATTCATTGAAGTAACTATGGGCATTTTAGATAAACAGAACAAAAAAGGAGTTTTCATTGTGATAGATAATTGCAGGATTCACCACTCTGATTTTGTTATAGAAGCGATTAACAAACGTGACTATAAGCCTCTTTTCCTACCACCTTACTCGCCATTTCTTAATCCTATTGAAGAGTGTTGGGCAAAAGTCAAGACAAATATTAGAAAAAATCAATTGTGTAAGGTAGATCAGCTTACACCCAGAATTGCTGCTGCATGCGCTACTGTTACTGCTGAAGATTGTCAAGGTTGGATTAGACATTCAAAAACATTTTGGGATAGATATTTGTCAAAAGAACTTTTGCTATGTTAAGTCCAAATATATTTGTAAAGAATCTGAATATGAGCATAATAAAAGTCTGATTTTTTATATCGCAAAATCTGAAAAGTAACTTCTGTTACTCGAGCCTATCTGCATAGAATCATACCAGTAAAGGTAGACGACGACTATTGTCAATTGTGCAAATTACCAGAAACAGAGCAGCATATGCTCTTCACTTGTATTCAAAAACAAGACCTGTGAAACGCAGCCTTCAAGAAATACTTATCAAATCCTAAAGACCCCAACTGCAGCTTAATATTCGAGGACTTATCTACACTTAGATTATCCAAGTATTACATCTTACATTATCATGACAAGTTTACAATCTATGATTTTTTTTTTGCTACAGTTATTCGATTCATTTGGAAAGCCCACTGGCAACAATTCTTTGAACAGACTCCTACCTTGGATGAGATTGTCCTCAATCAAATCCAGAAGGGACTATTGAAACTGTCCGCCTACAATTCTTTATTCTAATGCCCTTTGTATTTTCGCGACAAGTCACTGTTTCATACACTTGTATCGCTCTTAAAATTTTCATCCATAAAAAAAAAATCAACTTAGTTAAAAGCCACAATTAAGTAAGACACTGTTCGGACCGGACTTGCTCAACTGCCGAATTAGCAATTCTATTCAAGCATATACCAAAGAGGAATCATCACTCCAATATACAATCCTTCCTTTTAACCAACCAGTATGTATATCACCAATGACACTGTATGAAAGCATCAATGAAAAGAAATAAAGCAAAGTCCAACAGACAAACAGATATATCCATTTTAAGAATCAAAAAGGCAGTTTTTTCAAATGGATACATGTTGAGCTTTCTTTGGAAAATTGATGCGATCTGCTTTGTTTAATTAGCATTTTTACAAATGAATTATTTACTAATCAATTCCTCTTCTTTTTAAAATCTATTTTTATTTAAATTGTCCTTGAACGTTACTAGTCTGTTGAGCAACAATGGTCCGATACGCCGCTACTCCTGCCAATCAAGCCAAGGGTAAAAAGATTCAACTAAATGATTGCGAGTAGAGAATTAAAACCTTTTTTTTTATAATTATAGCCGCCAAGTCTAGAGGTTCTTACCTTCGTGTTCACGTAAGTTAAAAAAATCTTGAGTAAAAATGAGATGGCAAATGAAAATTGAGCGATTTTTTCACTTTAGTTCAAGAACACTCACGAAGTCGCTGCCGCCATTCAAGGTATGAAGTTGAGCAAAGCTTATGCCTACCTTAACAACGTCAAGGAACACAAGCAATGTATTCCCTTCCGCAAATTCAACGGTGGTGTTGGTCGTACCGCTCAAGCCAAGGAATTCGGTACCACTCAAGGTCGCTGGCCCGTTAAGTCTGTCAAGTTCATTCTTGATCTTTTGAAGAACGCTGAAAGCAATGCTGAAGTATGACTATTTCCTATAAGATTTAAACAAAGGCTGATATTTATTACATTTTAGGCCAAGGGTTTGAATGTTGAAGAACTCGCCATCTCCAGTGTTATTGTTAACCAAGCCCCCAAGCACCGTCGTCGTACTTACCGTGCTCATGGTAGAATCAACCCCTTCATGTCTTCTCCTTCTCACATCGAAGTCATCCTCACTGAAAAGGAAGAGGTTGTTCCTCGTGCTACTGACAAGAAGGTCGTCAAGCTTAACGCTCGTCAATTGGCTCGTAATGCTCGTCTCTTGGCCGGTAAGACTCGTGCTTAAATAAATCTTTGGAGAAATTCTCTCGTTTCTTTGTAGTAAAAAAATATAGTAATGCAATATAAATGTTTTATCACAAAATACTCCATTTCCTCTTTTTTTTTGGCATATGTGAAAGATATATTTGATGTTGTGCCTTTTGCAACTTACTGATGACTGTATATTTGAACTTTAATTGCCTCTTCTGAATAGAAAATAATCGTTATATCAAGTACTGTTCTTTTAGTGCAACCTGTTGAATATGATACAAACAATTATTTCGATTGATAAATATGACTAAAAGAAGGCGTGCATGAAAAGATTGTACGCTAACTTTAATTCAATAAAATATAAAAAGAGTACTGCGTACAATTTTGACTTTTTCCATGAAAGAGTTTCGACTGAACATTTTCTTAATCTAACATTACTAAAAAAAAGGGTTTGTGGCCTATGCTTATAGTTTTTAGAAATGTGTTTGATACATGTCTACATTATTTTTAAGGAGCAAAGCTATATGCCATTTTTAAAGTGTATTGTAATAAACAAAGACCGAAACATGGTGGATATACACAAATGTGTTTTACTCGCAGTGAAAAGGTTGGAATTAAATCTTGATGAGACTAATTAAAGGATGTGATTAAGCGAGATATATAATTGCTTGCCTAAACAAAGTATTGATGTTTATTGCATATGACCAGTGTTTTGGATAATAGTAATACATACAAAGTTATCGCTTGAGTTAAAATATGATTTACTTGGATATTAAAAGAGAGCATCATTTGTAGTTTACTTCCGAAGGTACTGAACATATTACAGCTTCTTTCTAAAAAAGGCTATCTATCATTGAAAATGTGTTTTGAATGCTTATTTATTGCAAATTCCTTCTTATTAAATAGTTAATATGCAATTAAGAAGGACCATGTAAGAAAACAGACAGTTTCAAGGCTGTTACAAGCGTTGTTGACATAATTCTTTTCCAAATTGTAGCTTTTTAAAAAATTCGCTTTTAAAAAGTAAATTTGGCTGCTTGAGCAAAATTAGACGAATTCAAATGGGGTACAGGCAAATAAAATCTTTCCCCTGTGAAACAAACAAATTATTGTATTCTAAGAAACCTTGACTAACAAGCAAAAACATTTGAAAGAATCAAATGTGTGAAATCTTACAAATTTAAGCATACATGCGAAAGACCTCCGGAAATCGAAATTTGCAATAGTCACAGTTGTGACGTCTCTTAAACGACCATGGCTTGTTTTCTTTTATCTTTGTTTCTAAAGCTCCCCTCAAAAGCAAGCAGGAAAGTTTTAGCCACCTTGCATTAAACCACACTCTCATACTGAAACTCATCATGCAAAGGCTTTGGCATCGACTGAAAATCGTGCCTAGCCAAACAGAATGTATATATTGTATAAGCCTATTGAAGAGCCCTGTGCTAGTGAAGCACCCTTTTCCTCCACTTAATCTATTCAGGGTCTACTCCACCACCGATTTCGACAAAAAGACACAACTATCACCAATTGTTCAAAGAAACGATTCTACTAATCGACAGAATAAAGCCATGGTACTAGCTGACTTTTACCGGGCCCTTGCTACTCAGAATATTGAACGTATTTGGCCCTTGTATACCTACCTTTATGATAACAGTTTACTCGACACCCTAACAAAGCAGAATTATTATCAACTTTTGACTTATTCTACGCGTGCTCGAGCAACACACACAAACTACTATCGGCTATTAGCCCTAGTAGACGACATGAAGGAACATGGCATTCCTCTTCGATTAACTGATTATAACTCACTAATCAGCTGGATCGGAGGGCGACCAGTACCGCTAATAAAGCCTCGCCACTTGAAAGAAGCTATGGATGTATTTGAAGAAATGCAGGAATCAGATCATTTAAATGCCAAAGGAGAAATCATTAGAAAAGAGCCAATTCGGCCATCAGTAGAGACCTTTAACACATTAATTGCTATCGCCAGTCGAGTACCTGACTTTCGTACAGCGCAAAAGCTTTATCGTGACATGATATCTCGAGGATTGCGGCCAGATGTGTATACATACTCAACATTGATCGGTTTGGTGGGCAAGATAGGTGATACACGAGGCATAGAGGATTTGTTGAATGATGTACGCAAGAACCTAACAAGAGATCAATTGAGGCATGTGGAGCTTTGGAACTCAATAATGTCAGCTTATGCTTGTAATGGTCTTTATGATAAAGTCAATGAATTACTTGAACAGATGAAAGTGCGCAACAACAAACATGCACGAAATAAACCATATGGAGTGAAAAAAACTAAAAAATGGGAAAGAGGAATACCGGCACCAGATGCAGAAAGCTACAGGATATATATTGATATGATGATACGGCAAGGCGAACCATTTGATAAAACATTAGACAAATTTTATGAGATGAAAAGCAGATCCATTATTCCTATTATACAAACATACAATTCTTTATTCAGGTCCTTGATGAACCCAATTGAAAAGTTTCCGGACCTTGTTAGCAAAAAGAATCCTGAGCGATTCAAAAATCGCGTGTTATTGAAGAAGCTGTATTTATCATTTAAAAGAGACCTCGCGCAAGTAGAGCCGAATTCAGAAACACTATATACCCTCGTATCTGCTTTTCTTGATTTAGAGGATACCAAAACTGCACTGGAAGTGTTTGTATTCTTGAGTAACTACAAAAAATCCGCCATTCCCACACCAAAAACCGAAAAAAGTATACAGTATAGCGCTGTAGCAATATTAGCCAAAGAAAAACATGCAATTTCAACCAACAATCCAACAAAGATGGAGCCCTCAAAGGAACTACTGGATAGACTAACGGCGATTGTTACAGAAAAAACTTCCTTGTAATTTTTAATATTGTATCATAGAATAAATAAAAACAAAAAGGGCAACATTTAAAATGGTGCACTAAAGTAAATCTTTATTCAACTTGTCAGCAGTCATTAATGCCATTTGCTTTATAGAGTTCCTATCTGTATCAATCACTAATAATTCTCTCAGGGCTTTTTCATGTTCACGGAGTCGAAGATATTCTGGCCAAACAATTTTATCGAAATAACCAGGTGGATCGATCCAATATCCTTCTTGTGTATGATATCCTTGCCTTTCTTCTCTTCTAGATTTTGCTGTTTCATAGGAAGTTTTAAGAGATATCTTACAGTCTAATTCGTCTATTATTCTGTCATCCCAGTACAACATAAATCCATCAACAATGATAAAATAGTCATCTTTTTCTATGAATCCTGAAAGCTTTTGCCGTAATTCTAAAGCTGTTTCATCGTCCAACTGATTTGAACCATCGTGAAGATTATTTTCTTCGCTAGAATCAAATCCTTCTGGTAGTTTTCCATCGTTTTTCTTTGCATAAATTACAATATCCAGAAGCCTATCAAAATCTACAGCTTCAGGGCAATCCCAGTTTGCCAATTGTGATTCTTTATCAATAGGGACATCATCTTCAAACTATTCTAGGTAAATCTTAAATTTTTATATCAGTTTTTACAAGAATAAAAAAACCTTGTAGAAATCATCTTGATGTACAACGACAACGTTTTTTAGAATTCGTTTCAAGATGCGTGTAATTGTCTATTGAGCTAAATCTTTAGTATTTTGCTTTGGCAATTCAAGTAAGTACCTACTGTTTTTCCCGAGCAAGAATGGCCTCTACACAAAAAGGTCAAATGAGTAATGCGTACTTTATTGAAACAAATCAGATCCCCTAATAAATTACCCTATACCGATAGTATACACTTTGGTCATGTGAACAAGCAGAAAGATAAAGAACACTATCAGTAACGGGTTTATCTTTCTGTTGTGGTGACTGTCATTCAATACTGTTAAGCTTCCATCATAGTATAGTAGTATTTTACATAAGCTGTATAATTACAAACTACTTCTACACTTGGCCACAGTCCTGTCATCATTAATTTTTTATGTATACCACATTGGCATGTAATTATAAAAATTAAATTGTAAGTATTTATTAATTTTTAACAGAGATTTTTTATTGGAAAAGCTAAAATGATATCGTACAATATACAAAAAAAAAGAGTGTCAAATGGTTTATACAAAGATTACCTACTGTATCAGCTTCTTTAAAAGCTAGGAAATTTTTCACGATAGTTATCTTTTTGAGGGGTGCCATAAGGATGATAATTTTCATCGTACTTTTCAAAATTGGCTGTGTCTCCTTTTCCTTTCAGTTCAGGTATGTAAGGCGGCTTAATTTTGCGTTGAACAAGAAGATCAAATTCCAAAGGATCAAACCATTTGTGTTCCATAATATCATAATAGCCTCTCTTCAGATTTCCATATCGTTCACTTAAGTCGGTTGTTAGTAAATGCATTAATAAATCCTTTGCTGCTGGATCCATGTCAGAAGGATACTTTGGTGGTGCAGTAAGAATCTTTTCGTACAATCTAAACTGATTTTCATCATAATAAGGTGGATAACTATTAAAGTAAATAAGTTTATCACTTTTTCTGTGAAAGACAACGACTTCCTCTTTTTCCATTTACCCTGCAAGCATTTCAAATATAAGCACACCAAACGACCAAAAATCCGCTGCTTTTCCATAGCCTTTTGTTTGTATTATTTCGGGTGCAAGGTAATCTGGTGTGCCACATAGTGTCCAGGTAATGTCGGGTACCTTTTTGGCAAACCCAAAATCGGTAATTTTAATATGTCCGTGCGCATCTAGCAAAATATTCTCGGGCTTCAGGTCACGATAAATGATATCCTTGCTATGCAAGTAAGCAAGGGCCAACAACACCTCTCCTGCATAAAAACGCGCAACTTCATTCGAAAATTTCTATATAAAAGTGAAAAGATCAGTACATATATATGGTTGCAGCAGCTTCTGCTGAGAAGCTTACCTTTGACTTTCTCAAGAAAGAGAAAAGCTCACCACCTGGAACGTAATCCATGACCATATACAAGTTTGCATCGTCTTGAAAGCTTCCCCATAAGTTTACAATAAATGGATGCTGGATACTAGCAAGTGTAGCGCGCTCATTGTTTGTATGCTCTACCTGCTTAAGCTTCACAACTTCAGCCTTTTGCAATACTTTAAGTGCATAGTATCTGTTGTTGATCTTTGATTGAATTAGATGAACTCTCCCAAAAGAACCAGTACCCACAGTCCGCTCAATTTTAAAATCTTCCAATTTCAATTTATACTGCTCTCTTTGATGTACTTGTTTATCTTGTGCTGTTTCTTGTGGTACTTTTGGGTGAGCATAAGATGAATCTCTAGAGTCTTTTTTGGATAAATAATTTTCTGGAACTTCTGAAGGCGTTGAAGGTGTATCACCTGCGTTAAAAGCATGTTCTACAAAAAAAAAGTTCAAGATCAAGATGTGAATTTGACTAGTTATTTAACTTACCTTTTTTGGAGTTTGACAGTTTACGCGCCCTTTCTTCTTTGGTAGGTGTAGGAGGCGGTAAGGTTGCCTCATCGATCTCTCTTGCTTTCGTTTCTGTTGGAGCAACCACTGATGTTTTGATTGAACAGTCAATTCCTGCTTCTTGGATGATATATTTGATATTATTTACCTGGAGATGATTCTACACAGTCCTCTTTCTTGTTATTATGATGATCACTAGTATCCTCATTGTGATGGCCGTGATGTGAGAATACTGGCTTTACTTTATTAACCATTTTATCAAGTGTGGCTGGCATTTGTATTTAGATAATAACAATGAAAATAAAGGGAAAAAAAGAAGGTTTGATAGGTAAAGCAGGGTTTTTACGCTGCTTTAGTTTATTTTCTTTCACCGCACCAACTCAAAAACATTAAGTCATTACAATAAAAGTATCTGTAAAGAACTGGATATAACATTAGACAGCAATTGAACTTCCTTACAATTGAAAAGAAGAAAAAGTGACAAATGCCACATACCATCTTTTGTTTTAATTAAACATGGTATCTAATCATATCCAATGTCTTTTTTTTTTTATACATATATTCAAAATTTTATGTTATTTAACAACGTCATACTCACGTCGTAAAGTGGTTGCTATACGAATTAAAATTCAGTAGACGTTTTTTTATTTTTCAAGCCACTATTAACCATTCTTTAGCCTAATGTGTTTTCGAAGTATTTGAGAAAAAATGTAAAAATAATTGAGAAGAGAGAAATAGAAAATTGAGATAATTTGATGATAATAATTGGATAATCTTGATTGGTTAAATGATAAGATATAATAATTAGTAATTTCATAGAAATTACCTATATCTCTGAAGAAGAGCCTGTTTCCTCTACGGCAATTTCTCTTGTAAAATCTTCTGGACGCCCTTTGTTTTTGAAAATAGAATTTGAAATATCAAACATATTCTTGCTCGCATTAACGTCTCGTTGCCAAAGTATTCCACAGGTTTCACAGTCCAGGATACTATTGGTCATCTTTCCTTCATGCTCTAGTCTTTTTCTTTCTAGCTGGCTTGTATAACAACTTACAAATATATATCAGATCAATAAGTCAGGATGAAATTGAATGATGATTCGAATAGATACGTACTTGGGAAATCAGATATTCATTTATATCTACCAATACACAATGTATTTGGTTTTGTCGTCCAAATAGTTTGCTATACAAAATATTGGTAGTACCAGAAAAGATTTTGTTTTTTCATAAAAACACTATCTTTCCTCTTCATTCCATAACCAAATGTTAGCAGTGGTAAGGCTTCAGATTGTTTAAAATTAGCGGGCAACCAACGATGGATAGCTTTCCCTTTTGACGTCTTTTTCTCAGTATCCTCTTAATAAAGCATTTCTTTTGTTTTTTGTTTTTTATTCTTTTAAGATCTTCTTACCTTCTGTTTCGTCTTGTCTTTTTCCTTTTCTTTTTGTTGCATTCCTTACCACCATTGATAAGAATATCTGCCATCTCATCACTGACTCTCTAACACCCTTGATAATAATGAAATCTGAAAGGTGCAGACTTGAATCCGTAGAATTCAAAAAGATGATTCAATTCTTCAAGCGTTTTTCGCAAGTAGTCTTTACATGTATCTTAAAATGTTGTTTTCGCATTTGTAAGGCTGGTTTTAATTTTTTTATACCTTCTTCTATCTTCAGCTTATCCACATATTTTTATTTACCGTAGGAACCTGTATAACATCTCCTTTCTCTTGAAATGCACCTTTGTATCTGATTAGAGCCATTTTCATCATTAATTACAACTGTAAAAAATTGTTTTCGTCCTGGATCTAAAGATATTGGTTGAAAGTACTTTTCAACTTCATTTTAATTAAAGTCCTAGTTCCAACTTGGTTTCACTATTTTTATCTTTTCTGGATTTGGCAAAGATGAGACAAATACCAAAGCCATCTGTCTTAACATGACAACAAAATATATCCTTTCCATTTTTATGCATCTCTTGTAGATCATTTAGGCTAGTATTTGTTGTAAGAATTAATATATAATATCCGATACACCTATGATGAAAGGCATAATGCCTATGTATATATGCATACCTTTTATAGCCAAGTTTACAGAAATCAAAAGCATTATAAAACATTCCGAGCATGTCGTTCTAATCATTTATACCGACACTTGATTGTTTAGTGTTACTTGCCAATACTTTAGTATTTTTAGTCATATATCTCTATTTGAAACCGGGGAATTGAAAAAAAAAAAAAAAAAAAAAAAAAAAAAAAAAAAAAAAAAAAAAACTAATTAACTGTGGCATGGATCTTTGATCTTCACAATTGTTGGCCTCTTGTTCGACTTGACCTGCAATATGTGCCAGCGCCGGTATACATTGGGCAGGAACAGCAGACAAACTCTTGGTTGCAGGTGCCATGTTCATTTGTTTTTCTAATTTGTTGCAAATATGATTAATTTAGTTTATCTTTTGAAGAGCAATCAAATCCAGGTATAATTCAATAAACTTTTCTAGTTTCTTTAAGCCTAACACATATTGATCTTAACTGAGATAATAAAATTGCGTTTTTAAAATAGAAATGTTTGAATACTTTTCAATTACATTTTCTTTCATCTGTTCTAAAGTCATGAGTGCAACATTGTCAGCAAGTTTCACGATAAACAATGCACGCTTCACTTTCAACATATCCTTTTTAGCACAATTTCTTTTCGTCTTCTCAGGAATTTCATGGTTTTCATTTCACATTTTTCGAAAACGAGATGCAGTGAAAATGTAGTACCTGCTACTGATGTGACATCCTTTACGGAAACCATCTCAATTATCGGAGAGATAAAATCGGCAGTTAGCTTGTCAGTGTATGATCTGTAAGATATTGACTTTTTGGAATCATTATTAGTTGCATTTTGTTCGTTATCTGCTTTAACATTAATCGTTCCACGCGTGATTTGTATTCAACGGATATAAACCTTGGCGAACTGCTCCTCAGAATTATTGAAATCTTCAAGAGAGAGAGGCCATCCATATGGACATCCATTGTCATCATTAATTTAAACTGTAATAAGATACGTTACAAAAAAAGATTATTCCTAATTTCTGCCTTTATTTTCTCACCAATTCAGTTGCATTTTCTTCGTTGATCACTATAGCTTTTCTCATTTTAAAAGTTCTAATTTTTCATTTTATCAGAAAGCTTTCTCAATTATTTGAAAAATACAGTAGCAATATGAGGTAGCTTTTCACAGCAACATAAAACTTCATATTTAGATATCTAGATTTACTTTTGTGAGGCTTATCCTTTAGTGTTTATCTTCTTTCACATTTATATACATATAGGGATTTCTTATTTAGTCGATAAATGACGAATACTATATCATTAAAAAGTACCAATTCTCAAGTTTGATCGGTCTATCATGATCGATGTATTTCAATATTATGTTAATAATCTAATAAAAAAAATTAGTTGAGAAATTGCTTATGAAACAGCTATTCAAACTAAATAGAAAAAAAAGTGTAAAGAGAGTATTATGCTTTATTGTAACAGCGATGAAGAAGGAGAAAAGAGGAAGATGAGATAATTACAAATATACATTAGTCATCAAATGTTGAACATTATACGCAAGCTCTTTTTAATGAATTAGGTATAAAGAATAAGACATCAGAGTGTAGTTCAAATTAGACGCTTCACAAGTGATTGCTCATCAGAAACGGAGAAAAGAGAATAGATGAAGACTAAAGTTCAAGGAGTAATTTTTATGGCTACTATTATTATTATTATCGCTGTCAAAAAAAAAAAAAAAAAAAAAAAAAAAAAAGCTTACCAAAACAGTTGTTAAACAGTTGTTAAACAGTTGTTAAACAGTTGTTAAACAGTTGTTAAACACTTGTTCAATTAGTTAGTGGCTTGTGAATAAAACAAAATGGAACAGTATAATTTCACTAATCAGCAAGTTTGTCTTTCTATTAATACTTGATTGTTTTATTCGCAAAGTATGCTTATTTAATAAATGTTCAAACAAGAATAAATGTGGACTCGTACAAATTTTTTATTGATTTTCGACGCACTAAAAATAAATAACAGCATGCGTCGTACCTGAATAAACTTTATTTGACTACATGCGATAGATTCCCACAATTACACCGAAATAACCAATTTATAGGAACTAGGATGCCTTTTTTGAGAAAATTTGGTTTGTGAATATGCTATGTCCCCTTTCTTCTTCCTGTCCTTCCTCTTCCTCCCTGCAGAATGTTGCTTCTCTCTTTCGGCCTCCTCTTCTCCTTTCTGCACTTTTTCTTTACTTCTTTTTTTTTTTAAAAAAAATGGATTCTTTAAAACAAAAACGGTTTTCATTTCCTGGGATTAACAATAGCTTCAAGAAAAGTATATCTTTCTCATCCAATGAACAGAAATCAAAAGTAGATAAACTCAGCCATCGTACACAAAAATCAACAAGCCTGTATATAAAGTCATTTCAAAATAGAGTTGAAGAAGAAAAGATAAATACAAGCTATGATCCTAAAGAAGCAATTCAATTCAATGGAAAAGAGATTCGCAATTCGATTCGAAAATCTTTATCAGCCGTTTTGTACGCGACTCCTCAAGCAAAAGAAAAAGAGAGCGAATATGATAATAAATTGGTGCCTGTTTTGGTAACACAAGAACTGTCTGAGTCGGTTGGTGGCATGTTAATTGACGAGAGAAATAAAAATATAGAAAAGAAGAGGGAAACCCCGGTTGAATACGACAACACGTTGGATATCTTTTCAGATACGTTTCAAACCAACACGATTACAATTTTATGGCAAGGATATTGTTATACAATAAATATTAGTAAACAGAACCCTGTAGCTTCAGATATATTTATCCAAGATAAAAAGGAACCGGAAGGTTTGATGAAAGATTTGGAAAAGAGGTTTGAAAGAGAGTTGTGGGAAAATTATCATGGACTCATTCACCCAGTTCATCTGTTTCAGGAAATAGACAGCAGTAAACAAGTTATAGAACATGGTAAATGGTCCGGACTGAATGTAAGGGAACTCAAGCGTTACTATGACAACTATGGATCAATGATGTTGAAAATACGTGAATCAAGGATGATTGAACAGCAACGTTGTTACCTGTATTTTTCAGATTCAAATCGGAGTGGATAATACAAGACAATATGAAGCGATTAGAGTAAATAGAATGAAAATTTGCATTTTGATGTCATTTCTCTTTTTACATAAATTTTTTTTTTTTTAAAAAAAAAAGAGAAATCGTCCGTTTATTTAATTCCTTGTAAATCATTACACATTTTTTATCTTTTAAAGTAAAAGGAGTGAGGGCAGAGAGAGAAAGAGATAAACTATATACAAATTAGTAAGCCTATAAGGAGATAACAGAATCCTTTTTGTTAAGCTTATGAAAGGGTGTATTATGCATGTGCTTTTAATTGGTAACAATATTAAAGTCAAATACTGTGATCATCATTAAAAAAACAACTATGCGCTCTATTTGGTATTTGGCTTTTAAAAAGGAGAAAGGGTGTGGAATGTATTCAAGTTGGCAGTAAATAAGAAGCAGCTGAATTTCACAAGGAAAGAGTATTTGTATATGTGCAGATCAAATCGAAAGCAAACAGATCTAAATACATGCAGAAATTTAAAAAAGAAGAAAAAAAAGCCAAATCAAATATCAGCCGCACCATATGATTTCAGGTACCAGAAAAGATAAGATAAGTGTGTAAAATATTGGTTTAAAGTGGAATATAAACTTGTTTGATGACATCAATTCATGTTCTTTGATGATTGAATAATGACGCCAATTATAATTTACCCTTAATTCAATTATTCTAATATGCATTCTGATAAATAGAATGATATCAGCGATTAATTCACTTTGAGATATGAGATAACTAAGCTATATTTAATAAGAACAATTATTTGAAATGATGCTTGTAAGCCTTGCAAATGATTATAGCCGCCATTTTTAGTTTATAAAGACAAATCTTAAATTGGATTCTAAATAACATAAAAAGGATTGAATGAATCCGTTCGGCTGTATTTTACTACCAAGTCAGCATGAGTAGTTCAACTGGTAATGACTATCGTCTTTAACAAGCATCACTTTTCTTATTCTTTTTATCATCACAAAAGCAATATCAACGTTCAATCTTTATTTTATCTTTCTCTCTTAAGCAAGTACCCCTTTGACATGTATTGTTTTTTTAGGGGCCCCTTTTTTTTCCTCCGAAAATAGCCCCTTGTTTTTGGGTGTGAATAAGATAACATATAAAGGTATCTAGACAACGCCAATTAAAAAAATACCCAAAAAAGGCTATTTCCATATTAGAAGTTATTAACTCTTATAACACAAATGTCAAATGTAAATCTCTGTATGACAAAGAGCATGTCCATAAAGGATGCTCATATAACAGCATAAATCATCTCCTTTTTCTCTATTGAGCAGCATCTATCTGATATATGAATATTTAGATGCACATAAAGGCTTTAATTACCGTGTATGCTTCTTTTATGCATATATTTATGCTATTTAAATTGTTTGTTTGATATGGACTGTTGCAAACTGCAATGTTTAAATAATATAATGTCACTACTTGATTGAATTATAAATTTCAGTTGGAATGCAAGTCAATTGACTTTAGTTGAAAGCATTTGTCTTGTCAATTTGTCTAATGTCAAATAAATTTATTTTTATTTCCAATGTACAATTATAGATCTAAACATGTCCACATTTGAAATAAATCTATTAAAAAATATATAAACAGCAAGAAGGTCTAGATAAGCTATGGTTATTTATAAAGAAAGTCAACACGTGTGAAGAAACTAAAAGAAAAGGTATGAATGTAGAAGACAAATTATATAACCAATAAAGCTCTGCCCTTTAAATAAATTAAAGATACTGTCTCCTTAAAAATAAGCACGTTTAATAATAAAAAAAAAAGTATAAATAGCAAAGGCTTCTTTTTCTTTTTCTTTTTCTTTCTTACTTTTTCTCTTTATATTTCAATTGTGTTTCCTATGAGCTCCAATTCATTAGATCAGCCCATATTATCAATTGGAACAACCATTGAAGATTTGGAAATTGTACAAGTTTTAAGCATTGGAAACTACGGCCAAGTTTACTTAGCAAGAGATATTCATACATTGAAATATTATGCTATCAAATCATTGCCTCATCACAGTGTTGATTCTCATCAAATTGCATTTCAACAAAACGAAATTCAATTGCATTCTCACCTTTCCGGACATCCGCATATCATCCGATTAGAAAAAGTCATAAAAACACCTGATTGGACTCATGCTGTTATTGAATACGGATCCGAAGGCGATCTGTTTACTGCCATTATTGATGATGGTATCTATCACGGAAACCATTCGCTCATCAAACACGTCTTTTTACAATTAATTGAAACTGTTCGTTTTTGTCATAGTAACGGTATCTATCACAGAGATTTAAAACCTGAAAATATCCTCGTCTTTGACCAAGGACGCACGCTCAAGCTTGCTGACTTTGGCTTGGCCACCACTGAGCGGTATTCTAAAGACTATGGTTGTGGTTCGACATTTTACTTTTCGCCAGAATGTCAGGGCGGACTCTTAATGGATAGTCAATTAGGATACGCCACGGCCCCTAATGACGTATGGTCTCTTGGTATTATCTTGATTAATTTAGCAGCTGGCCGTAATCCTTGGCGTGTGGCTTCATTAGAGGATGAGACTTACTGTGCCTTCCTTCAGGATCCTAATTTGTTGTTAAAGATATTACCGATATCAAATGAACTCAATCATATACTCAAACGTATCTTTTGTTTGGATCCCCTAAAGCGAATCACATTAGATGAACTTTATCTTCGTATTCAGCATTGTACTTATTTCACTCGTACACCAGAGGTCACTCAATATGAATCTATGCTGGCTAAAAGAAAGACAGCTAAATTGGCAAAGATTCAAATTCACGCTAAAGCAATTAATGAATTCTTACCTACACCACCTGATACACCCAACACAGCACGCTCTGTCTCTACATCCACTGATCAAGGATTAATGAGCACAGACCTTTTACAAAAAGACGCGTTGTTTTCCAAAAATAGCAGCGGCGATCTAGAACCCCATACTCTATTTCCTTTATTAGCCTAGAAACAAATTAAATATGAACAATACCCTCTCCTTTCATTATAAATATGCCAATCCTCACTCTCACCTTCCTCCATCCCTTTTTCTTTATTTCTATAAATAACTTATGTATATAGCCTTTCTGTTTATATCCCTTATGCCTTTCTCATTCCCCTTTCTTTTTATGATGTTTATAATTTTCCCTCTCCCTCTTTCTTTTTTTTTGTTATGTATATTTGTCCTATGTATTGTTATCACCATACCTCTTTTTTTTTTTTCCTCATTTGTCGTTGTATATTTCATCAATAAATACTTTTTTTAACATTCAACTTTTTAAAACAATGTGGTGCCATTCAGACAATTTAAACATGTCATGCATAGTTTGTTTCCCAGACACATGAATTACTTTAAAGTCAGAAATCATCTTTCTTCACTCAGTCATTAAAGAGGAAAAAACATTGACAAGTGTCAAATTTCTAAAAATGAACTTATTCTATTTTTGTATACATTCAATTAAACAAAGCTTATTATATCCTCAAATCGAATTGAACAATCAAAACATGGAACTTAGCTGAATAAAGAATGAAATGAATGTCTATCTTTAGAATGATATCAATGTGGGTGAAGGTTGCTTGGATACAAACTCAAATAGATTGAATACAATCGATAGACTTCAAATCATCCTTTTTTATTATTCATTTTCCACATGCTCTCTTGAATTCAGTACATGTCTAATCAAAAAATATTCCCACCAGAACATTCTCATTCCTCCTGAATGATGACGAAAGGATTGAATGAATTCAAATAAAACATCTCCGACATACACTGCTGAGATTACTTCCTGGTAAAAGGCAAAGGAAAGGTACAGACAATTGTTATTACTTTTGATTTGATCATCATGACTTACATTCACAAGTTAAAGTGGTTTCACTGCTATCTGCATGCTTCTAAACAATAATCAAGAATTCTTTAAATGAGCACAATTATTGTTTAGAAATCATGTTGTGCTACCAAAGCCATGCCACCAATTGCAATAAACTTGTAATTTATATGTTGCGGAAGTTTCAATGCCACGTTTCAATAATGAAGATCTATTTGCACATGTCGAAAGTGTAACTAAATGACAATTAAAAAAAAAGACGCCACATTATGTTTTAGACACAAGGAAATCTTTATTTTAAATTCATGTTTCAGTTTACTTGAGTGATCTAATTGTTTATTCGTAGGACAAGATGATGTTTGTGAATGAAACAAGTTACCTTTTTAGAGCAAATCTTTTCTTTTCTTTTTTATATATAAAAAAAGTACTTTACAAGTCAAATAATCTCATATTTTATAAATATACACTAATCATCTACAAAAAAATATACACTAATTAAGATCATTTGTCTGCATAGAAATGAATTTCGGCAAATAGTTTAATTCAAAGTCAGCTTGAACATGAATTTCCTTTTAAAAAGACTTGCAATTTTTAATTTTATTTATAGACACCGCTTTAAAACAAGACAATCACTGACAGCAAGTGATGATAAAAATAGCCTTGAATCTCAGGGAAGAAAAAAAAAGGGAATGGGATGATTGCCAAATATCTTGTGTTTCTTTAATACAGTCGCTTATGATTTTTTCCGACAAATATCTAACCAGTCGGGAAACGCAGTCATGTAATAACCACAGACACCAGGACCTCCTACCCAATTGAATAGCATGCCCTGATCCCAAGTAGTGACAAGAAGCAAACATTGCTCATACATGCTACTTTAGCATACAACATTCACAACACAAAGCTATTCATTTTAAAGTGTGGAGAGCAAGGCGATCTCTGGGTAGTGTCCTTTTGGACATGACCAGCAGTGCTGAGTCGCCCCTAAAACAGCATCTGTCACAAATCACAGTTGCAACTAGCAAAGAAGGCAGTTGAAATATTGCTGAAATCAATTTTGATCCATTTGATCCTGTCATCGATCACATTCTTAAACATAATGTCACATTTACCTTAACAATTTACTTAATATCGTATGAGATTACTCAAAAGACTCTTAAATGAATAATTTGAATGTATATCATATAGAGTACTTTATGCTATGTACGACAAACAATTCATACAGTTTATACCGTATTATCTCGAACCATATCATTATATTCTAAGTCATTGTTTGTTTTCAATGGGCTCTCTCTCTCTCTCTCGTCCTTGATAAAAAAAAAAGTCCAAGAGACTCATCAATTGTTCGACTTATGTGTTGATTTTATTAATTGAAAGATATAGCACGCCTATTCCACAATCAAATTACATCGATAACATTCGCTCTCATATGAAAAGCGTTGAACTTGAGGAGAAAGCAATCTTGGGAAATTTAAATTCCACGTTTAGTGTAAACCATGTTGTGAGAGTTTCATTCGTTCATATCTTAGAAAGTCAAGTAATATTTTTTTACCATCACCGATTGTAGATGATCAACTTGCCACACTGGTTTCTGTTATACAGCCAAAAGCTTCTACAACATTGCTTCTCCCGGTGTATAAGGAAAATCGATTGCGAGTGTCATCAATATTTTCATCGATTCTTTTACAAAGTAATCAAGCAACTGTAACGATGCAATCTACAAACACTCAAGGAGGACAAGAACTTACAAAAAAAAATTTACCAGAAAAGATTTACGCAAACAACTACGCATTAAAACATGCCATACAACAAAATAGATTTTATGTGCAGCCACGATCAAGTGCAACCATACAATAGCTAAGCCTGAACAATAGCTTAACATCGACCTACCTGCTCCATGGAATGCAACATATTAAAGTTGAAAGTTCCAAACTTAATTTGATCGACAACTCTGCATCCACTTTTTTTTTTTTTTTTTTTTTTTTTTTTTTGGCTCCATTCTTCTCTGCTCACGACGACGTCCAGATAGAGATTGATGTGGTTTCTTGGATATGCAAAAAATACAAGAAAATGTAAGGAGATAAGATGTATCCTGACATTCTTTTACATGCTCGACAATATGGCAAGGTCATGGAAGTTGCATGTGATTAATTAAAAAAAATTTGGTGGTCAAGACCTTCTTGATGAAGTCAAAGTGCGTGTCTTGAAGGTTATGAAACGGCAACTGCATTTACGGATGAAATATGCAAAAAATAAAAAGAATGAAGCAGTAACATTTGGCATTTTAGTGCAAAATAAGGTTTTGAATATGTTCGACATACAAATTTATGCGACTAGATTTTCCTTTTTTTTTTCTTTTATAAAAGATATACTATATATGCATATGGATTTGACTAAGGGAGTGTACATATATAATGATCAATCACCTTTTACTTTGCCGGTGGCACATGAGACTCTTGCATATAGGAAGGTTTTAATGGATGCAATGACCGTCTTTAAAGTATGAATTTTCGCCAGTATATTAGCATGTTCCCATTCTACTGATATCAACAGACAATGTTTTCTATTTTTTAGCAACAAATCATTGAGTTTCTAGCAAAATCTGAAAATGGCAACTGTGATAATATTTAGGATATTTACATGGGTTATGTACCGTTAACTGTTTCATCATTCGAACCAATTTTGGTGACCCTTTTGCTTACCATCGTATTCCATCTTACACGCCACATTCTCACTCTATCTTTATACAATATGTTTTCAAATCTTCATATATTCCTTCATCACTGGGCACTCGTTTTGTAATTGCTTTCTGGTAATTTCACAGAGGGTTAGAGAGTTATTCACATCAACTCAAAACTATACTAATCACACAAACTTCTCATCAGGGGATCCAAAAAGTGTATTCGCTCCCCCTACTTTTTATATTTCAAACGAAAAACACTGTATTGCTAACATATGAAATCATCTATTTACCTGATTGCATTTCACTGACTTTTAAAGGAACCATTACATTGGCTCTTTATTTCGACATTTATCCCAGCATTTGTTTGAATGCGAAACGAAACCTTGAAAGACGCTTGATTTCACACGGAGGGAGGGCATCTATGCTTCCTTGCAATAAAATTTCCTGCTGTAAAAGCCTATGATACTTAGCTTTATTCTTTACCACATCCCAGAACTGCTCTACTCGGTGAATTTCAGGAGAATATTTAGAAATTTAGGCATATTGATAGCCTCAGTACTTGTGTACTTATTTGCATGTATGGATGCCGTATCCTTCACGAGATAACAGTCTTTCATCTTTAGTTGTTTGTCCATTTCAATCATACTCTCTTTCAAAAAGCCTATAGAGTGACCTCGTCAAGAAATACGCAGTTTGTCAAGAAGTTCATGTCAGTTTGCTCCCACTCACGAACTCAATTAGAATACACTTGGATCTTTTCAGTACTGTTTCTTTCGATAGATTGTAAGTCTGCATTTTTAAACGAAAGGTTAGATTTGGTTTTCATAAAGTGATGAACAGTATTACGAGAAACTTCAAAATTCTTGATCTTTCTTTTGGCAAATGCCCACCTACTTCAACAACAGTAGAAGAGGGATCAGTATCAATGAAACTCACGACCATTTTACCGTGTTCCTTATTCAAAATACGTCTACGACCAACCTTTTACTGGTTCTCGAAAATACTGTCAAGGCACTCAGCACACTGTTTATCTCTGAGCGATAGAAATGTGAATACTCAACTGCTTTACTGCAACAGGTGCGCTCATACACGTTATGTTCTATAAAAGTAATTGAGAAATAAGGATATAGAACCAAAAGAGTTCTTTTGAGACTGAATTTTATTTAAGATAATCTTGATTGTAAAAAAAAGAAATCATTACAAGGTCTACTATTTATATTCTTCTAAAGTTAGCGGGTAAATAAGTAGATATTAACGTAAATCCCAACAATTATTCATTTACAGAAATGATCGATAGTAAAAATCATTGCTATTTGTTGCTCATGTTTACTTTAATGAATCTGATAATGCTTGTTTTATTTATAAAGAGTATATTTTATATAATAAAGTGTTAAATCGTTAGCTTTTATCGATTTACCATAGTCCTTTAGCTGTCATTGCTCAATGCCCGTTGTGGCCAGACACTGTTCTCCTCTTTTATTTTTAAGCTGTAGCAATGAATATTACCTTCCTTATGCTTTTTATCCTGAACTTGTTTCAACCCTTTTTGAAACAGACTCATGACTTCATCATCATTTAAAAGGTCATTCATAACCTCATCTGCAGGATGTGTTTGCATAATCTCTGGCTTAGTAGTGGTCTGTTTCTCGACCTTCTCAACGTCATAAGCCGCTACGCGTGAATCACTAGCATTATAAACTTTCTCTTTAAATGATCTACACCCTTGCAAAAAATTACCAGTATAGTTTCTGGGTGCATCTTTGCGTGCTCTAAAACCCGTATTTTTATTCGTGTAATGGTCACGACGTTTTTCCATTTCTCGACATTTGTCGAGGTGACCAGGGGTATATTTCTCCCCACAATAGCGACATTTAGGCGTGCTGTATGCGGGCCTTTTGTGAAAATTTATTTCCCCATTCTTGTTTTCGGGAAAGTATCTCTGCTCGTCGCCATGAAACTTTCTTTTCGTTTCTGCATGTCTTGGTGCCTTATTGTTGGCAGACTTGAGTTGGGGTCTTTCCTGATTTTTCAAACCAGGGAAGATCTTCTTGCATTCTTCTATAAAATGCATCTTGTTGTTCTCTATAATTGTCTGGATTTTCGACAACGAGTCATCTTCCAAGATGAAGTCAGCATTTTCCTTCGCGCGTATTTCAGCCAGTCTTCTTTCCAAACAATCCTTGACAGGTGCAAGCAACGTGCCCAGGAAATGCATTACTGCCCAAGAATCATCTGCAAATTTGGCTTTGGTCATGAGATTTATATACCTGTCCATGTACATGTTCAAGTATTCGCCATTGGGCTGATTTATTCTCATCAGCTTTTGACGATACTGCAAGTAGGTGAAGGACTCATCAAACTTGCCTATGAGAGCAGTCTTGACTCCTTCCCAATTGCTGCTCTTGAATTCAGCGACAGTTAGCTCCTGTTGGAGCCAATTGATGCTTCTATCATCCTGGCCATTTTCAATGGATACCTGGAGATACTTCAGCCAGTTCTTGTCAATGTTGACGTCGTAATACTTCAGGATCGTCTCAAACTTCCTGATGAAATCCTTGACAGTCTTGAAGGCGTTGCCGTTCTTCACATCGTCAGAATTGACCTTGTTAGAATTATAGTATTTGGGACTGTAAGCAGCACTGACTAACAGGCGGAAAGGAGGAATGACCTTGATGGGGACAGTAGGTTCAGATTCACGAGTATTGTTAGTATTATTCCCAACCTCATTCATCTTTCGGCTAATTTCATTAGCAATAATCTCATTCAGCTTGGTAATACGCTCTTCATAGTATTCCAAATCTTCCCTGTACTCGCGTATTTGAATCTTAAGAGCCTTTCTTTTTGGCTCATTCTCTTCCAGATCACGCTTCTCAACTAACTTGTCGAGCAAGTCAGCTGTCTCATCATATTTACGATGAAAGTGATTTAATTTCTCAGAGAATCTGCTCTTATTATTCGAGACAGACTTAGAGGAACACGAGGCGTTCTTTTTCTCACCGCTAATGGCGCGGCAAGCGTTGTTCAGAGGTACATTCTCCATCACAACGTTATCCTCAGTAGTGGACAGACTAATGGCGTCACCACGTACTAAGGACGATTCGTCCTTCTTTAAGGAGAGAGAGTTAAATCTCTCCCCTATAGCACCTTTAGCTAAGTTAACGGGAGAAGGCGAACGAGAACGGGAACCAGTAACCATTTCCACGTAGGAAGGTGACCCAGGACGGTCAGAAAAGTTGTCCAGGCCAGGAGCCACAGGAGAAACAGGACGAGAAGAAGCAACTTCAGAAACAACAGAGGACAAAAAGGAGACGGAAGAGATGAAAGCACGAGATGTGCGAGTGGGGCGGTTGTTGCGGGTGATGACGGCCATGTTGTAGTGGTAGTAGTAGTTGGAGTGGCTTATTGAAAAAAATGAGATATTTGGTACTTATATGAAAACAGCAAGAAGTCAATAGCTAACAACTACTATTTATTAAGAAAAAGGAGAAAAACTAATAATTTAGAATGAACCTTGGATTATAATGTCTGACTATTAATTGTATAGTCTGACATGGGCTGAACTGAGATCAACAATAAAATAATAAATTACGACCAAAAGTGACGTCTCATTTCGATCAAATGAACTTGCTTATTTCGTCCATTTGTATACCTTTATTTCGACTAAAAATAAAATAAGTTCGACCAAGCTGTAATGAGACATCATGCGCTCAAAATGGTCATTAATTTTTTTTATAAATAAAAATAAAAATTTAAACGTATATAGTGATATAGGATCGGGTTATGGCGGATGTAGAAAGCTAATGTTTTCACTAGTTTTCATGTCTGTCATAAACAATTAGTTAATGTGTCTCATGAAAAAGGTGAACTTTTATGTACAAACGTGTACTGGATATACACTTAAGAGAGATATTCGCGTAGTAATTAAAAATAATAAACAAGTACGCAAATTAAGGGGAGTTTTTATAATGTTGTTAAAAAAATGATGTCCGTATAATCACCCTTTTTTTTCCACATTTTGTACCAACATGTATAAATCAATCATACAACATAAAAAAGCTGAAGTCATTAAAAAAAGACAAGAATATAGCACTTCAAGCAGCAGTAGTGGTAAGAAATAAAAAAACGCGATATTTCAGTTAGCTAACGCGCTATAAAAAGACTCATTATGCAAAGACTGCAAAGAATCAAGTCATTATAGTAAACAGTTTTATAAGTGCAAACTTTACGTCGAAGCCACCGCAGATGATGGTAAGCATTATACTCTTTTCATGTATGCCTTTTCTAATTTTTCTGTTTAAAAAGTTGGTACCTCTAGAAAAAGAAAACAGACCAATAAAATAAAACAGGACAAGAAAAAGGCGAAAAGACCCAGAACTGGTAGCAATACGACTGAACCTAACTGTGGTAGCTGTAAACAAGAAGGACATAAATCATCTCGTTCACCTGCTTGCCCCAACCATATATAAACAAAAAAGAAACGTTTCTGAGGCACTTGAGGCCTAATTATAAGGCATATACGCGAAAGCTACTTTTTGACCAATGCGTACAAAGCACTTATTAAACTACACTTAAATCGAAAATTGTCTCTGCTTGTGAAGACGTGCGAAATATTGTAGTCAGATCACAGCTTTTCGTGAATTTTTATATACTCAGTTTGGCCCGTTTAGATAGTCCTATTCCTTATAAAATATATGAACAGAATTTTTAGTATTCAATATCACAACTTATAAGAAACCAACGAGTCACGAATGGCATCTCTTTACAGCACGGATCACTTGATTATTGGAATAGCTTTAAAAAAAGTTACCCTACTATTATTTATGACAAGAAACTTGCTAGTGGTGTTAGCCATTGTATATCGGAAGCGTCCAAACAACTACAAACAACATACAATAATAACGTAGTAGAACTCTTTGAATCAAGAATATGCAAGTATATATTTTATAAAACACAAAATATCTTCATAGTAAGTATGATACTATTATAAAAGGCACGTATAACTAAGACTACATAGTCAATGGATCGTTCAGATGTTGTAAAAATCGTCCCTTACGCTTACCAACATGTTTATCAAGGAGTTTCTGTGTGGCTTCAAGGTCCTGTATTTACCGAAGAAAGGAAACAAATTGTTGATGAAACCCTCCTGCCGTTAAAGAATATGATACCAACTCGAGTGACTCTTACAACTCTATCTGAATCTCCTAACAGCTTTGTTCCTTGTCTGCTAAACATCTTATCAGAATATGAGATCGAGCATTTTTAGGAATATGGTGCATAGGGCTACTGATAAAAGCTTTCCAGTTGTTGTGACTTATGTTTATGATTTGTGAGTTTGAGTTGAAGCTGAACATTGTCTTTAGTTGACGATTCTTCAATGCTGTTATATTGCTATCGTCATAGCTAATCTGTTGAATGAATGGGTCAAAGCTGATACTTGATTCGATTGGATTGCCTTCATTGTCAAATTCAAGATCATGCTGTTCAGCTGATAATAAAGATGCAAAATACGGCTTGAAGATAAGGTTTCCAGTAAGAACGGTATTTTTGATTTTTTATAGAAGATTGGGGAGTCACAATGTTGTCTGTTTTTGAACTGTAAACCATTTGAAAGGAAATCTCGTTCAAAGAAATGATATGGTTTTTGTGTTTGGAGAAACTTGCTAAACTTGAAGTTTTCTTGTGGGTCTTCGCATATATCTTTGAAGGGAATGAGCAGACTAGTTTGTGATGATATTATCAGGTCATTGTCAGTAGGAAGACGAGGACAGGAGTCCAAACCACTAAACATAGTGATTAGTGGATGGAGGCCATTCATGTTACCATAGGATCTGGAATGTTTGAATATCAAAGGGATGACGTGTGAGGGAGCATCAAAAGAAGATTGCAGAGTAAATATCAACATCTTGTACAGAAAGTCTGGTATCCTTTGACGACAGCTTAACAGTAGTGGATTGATATATCAAAACTGGAAAACATTTTGCTGAACTTCTACATTCAATAATGAAACACCACCTTTGATTTTCGGCTGTTCTAAAGTTGCCCGAGCAATCCTGGGAAATAGGTTGTGAGTCACGAATTGCTACACAATAGAAGACACCTTTTTGTAAAAGCTTTTTGGAAGACTTGTAATTCGCAGAAAATGCCACAACTTGGAGAGTATAAGTGTATTAGCAAGGTGTGCCCTGCCTTAAACGGAAAGTTGGCGCTGTGAATGAATGTTAACCGATCGTTCAAGCTTGCGGATGGTTTCATTGCTTTTATTTACAGTCTAAAATGGATACCGTCTCTCGTGAAGAAGCATGCCGCATCTTTTATTGTAAAAAATTTAATGAAGAGAATGTTAAAATCTGTACTGAAAGAATAACAAAAATGGAGGAAGCTGAAATTTGCTACAGAAGTAATCCAACTGAATCAGAGATTGTTTGTGAAGCACGAATATTTGGTGCCCCAAGTCTATTCAACATGTACAAATCAAAAGAAGAAATAAAAAAAAAAAAACCACGAAGAAATTGAAAATAACAAAAATGAAAAGGATGATATCTTGTTTTGTAAGCAAAAATAAATGCGAGAAACGAAATGATTGTTAATAACATTAAAATATAGGCAATGACACGCAAATTGTAGATTTTATAAGCTATGTATTTCGACGACATATAGAATTTTCGCCAGACTCTCCATACAAGTTAGACTATGTATATGATAAAGAAATTTTAGGAATTATTAGGGCTTTTACGAAAAAATTTGATAAAACTACACCTTTGGCATTCAGCAAATGGTTGAACAAGCAAAACGTCGATTTTTTATCAGATGAGCCAGAACGTAAAGTTGTAAAAGAAAACACAAGAAACGAAAAGATAAGAAGACGCTATTTAAATGTATTGAATAGCGGATATTATGGTAAATCTCGTAAATGGCATCGCAAATAATCAAATAAACTAACTCCAATTCTGTAGCTGATCTTGCGAAAAGCATTGTAGATATAATACCAAGACATCATGCCTACATAAACCAATTGAAAAATGATGGATATCACATTGTTGGTTATTATAGAAAGTCCAAAACACCAAGTAGCAATCGAGCAACTCCATTACAAAGAATGGTGAATATATTATGTCAAAAGTCGCTCGTTGAAAAAGTTTTCATATCACCTTACAGCAACGTAAAAGAAGGTTTTTATAAACGAGATTTTAATGATCAAGATACTTTATCAGAATTAGATCAAGTTAATGGAAATACTCAAGGTAAAAAGCTAAATAATATATGGCCAATCAAATTTTAAAAATCAATTATTCTGTAGACTTTTTAACTTTTATTCAAGAAAATGATAAAGTTTGTGTGGTGGCGTTAGACTATGCAGGACTCACCACCAGTATGATTGATTTGAAAAATATTTTAAGGCAAGTAAACAAACAATATGAAGTCTAAAAAAAAACTGAACAAACAATCTTGTAGAAACAATCCCAAATTGCAAAAAATTATCATTGACTTGTATTTCTACGAAAATCAATTCAAAGTTTTTGACAGAGAGCAATTATTGAATAATGTGAACGACTTGAAATTATTCAACTGTCGTCCTAATTACAAATAACAAAGCAAATAGGCGACTTTACTGATTTTAAAGTTGGAATGACTACTCTCGGTGTCAATAAATCCATACTTTTATTATTGAATTAAAGAGTTTTCTATCAAAAATGAGCTAATACTATATCTCTTGTATTTTAAAGGTTCAGAATCAATTCTTTCGTTACAAAGTAATATAGGTTGCATTGGATTATTGTCGTAACAAATGTCGACATCTTCAAAACTTTCCATTCTTTTCAAAAGCTTTGTCACTATTTACATATTGTCTGGAGTAATATGAAGCCCATTTGCAACTATTGTCATGTTGATGATCATACGCGAGTGAATTGTCCAGTTCTTCTCCGTAGAAGAAAAGCCTGCTTCATTTGTGAGAGTACTCAACGTTTAAAAGCCCAATGTCCTGATGCCCCTTGGAACTGTAAAAAAAAACAAGTGGCAATCCACCGCTCTAGGGTGATGAACGCCAATGTAGAGCAGGTGAATACTGAAAAAGATACAGCTATATTGTGTAACCTTCAAGAAATGGATACGGAAATGCCAGAAGAAGACAATAGTAAGCCCAACAGTACATCTGTAACAGAAGACAAAGATGATTTTCAGGAGGCTATTTATACTTTAGATTCAGTAGATGAAGAGAAAATTGATGGTAGTAACTTACCTATTCAAATCGATGAAGATTCCAGTCAAAAGAAAACGGGCAGAAAAGAGGCCACCAAGAGGTTACTTTACCCACTTGTCACATTTAATAGCCTCTATGAATATACAGAAACGTAACAACTTGGAAGCGTTTACACCTACTTCAGCTGTGGAAAGATCCAAGAAAAAATCAGTTCTTTTCGACGATAGTTTAGAAGTAGAAGAAAATGCAACATTTGAAGACGAATATGATGAAAATAACTATGTGTCAGGAGGGTCATCACAGCCCTCCACTAAACTCAACTTATAATTATTATGAATAATCATAGTAATAAGGTCATAAATATGAAGATAGGCTCAATTAATTGCAGAACAATTTACAAAAATAACAATTTACCATGACAAGTTTACAATCTATGATTTTTTTGCTACAGTCATTCGATTCATTTGGAAAGCCCACTGGCAACAATTCTTTGAACAGACTCCTGTCTTGGACGAGATTGTCCTCAATCAAATCCAGAAGGAACTATTGAAACTGTCCGCTTACAATTCTTTATTCTAATACCTTTTGTATTTTCGCGACAAATCACTGCTTCATACACTTGTATCGCTCTTAACCCTTATACTTTTTGATGAGTTTTAAAATTTTCATCCATAAAAAAAGGCATGTTGGAATCTGGGGTTCATGAAAAGATAGTCACAACTTCAAGTAAAAGCTTGTTGGTTTGAAACCAAAAGAGGCTCTAGTTTGGATATAAAGTTGGATAGTATGTGCTTTTACTCACAATAAATGGCTACCACCTTGTTAAAAAATAATGAACGCAATAAAAGGGATAAATATATAAATATGTTAATGCATAAAACTAAATGAAAAGAACGG
The DNA here is from genome assembly GCA_024220505.1 of Rhizopus arrhizus. Taxonomy (NCBI): domain Eukaryota; kingdom Fungi; phylum Mucoromycota; class Mucoromycetes; order Mucorales; family Rhizopodaceae; genus Rhizopus; species Rhizopus arrhizus. Next base: position 589,492 of record JAKZZE010000022.1, read on the forward strand.
ATTAATGAGAAAATCATGTCGATATGAATGAAAATTATTGATTTGAACAAACTTTTAATAATCTCAAGAAATATCCTTGAAGCATTTAAACTGCGTACTTGAGAAGGAAACTGTCCAAACTTCGAACAACAACTTTATTGATTATAAATTATGCTTGGAGTATTTCCTCAGTAAAAGGTGTATTTAAATTTATCTTTTTACTTAAAATGAACATTTTGAATTAAATACAATACAGTCTTTGAGTTTGACAGATCAAGTAGAAATGAATATGCACGCATTTAAGAATTGTATCTAACATAATATTTTTATTTATCGAATATTGAAATAAGATTCCTAAATAAAGCAAAATATCCGGATGCAACAAAATAACTTTTAAAAGCGTCAGATAAAAAGAGTAGTTTACGACGAATAAAACTCTAATTTGCTATAACTTGGTTTGGGAGGAAAAAAAAAAAAAAAAAAAAAAAAAAAAAACTGCACGTTAAAGCATAGTAATTTATTGTCACAGCAGCAATTCATTTTATTGACCCCCAAATTTCAATCTCAAAACGGAGATTGTGCAAGTTTCAACAAAAAAATAAAGGTTTTTTCTTCTTCTTTTTCCTTTTCTTTTTTGATATCGTTTACTATTATTATTATATATTCATAAATGTCAAATCAACAAAGAGCAAGACGTATAGCAATATTAGGAACAAGAGCTGTTGGTAAGATGATGATGATAAAAAGTGACGATAATTAATAAATAAAATAGGAAAATCTTCACTTGTAATTCAATTTTGTGAGAATCATTTTGTAGATAGTTATTATCCAACTATTGAAAACACATTTACAAAGACTATTAAATACAGAGGAATTGGTGAATAGAAGAAACGAAAAAATAGAGAATTTGGTTTATAAACATTTTATTAATCTATTTATAGAATATCAAGTAGAAATCATGGATACAGCTGGTCAGGTAATCATTGTTGTAAAAGAGTACTATTTTATGCTAATAATTCAATAGGATGAATATTCTATTTTACAGTCGCACCATGCAACTAGTATGAATGGATACGTACTTGTATATTCAATCTCAAGTAGATCAAGTTTTGAAATGATCAAAATTATCCGAGATAAATTATTAGATTTCACTGGATTAGAAGTAATTCCATGCGTAATTGTTGGAAATAAAACGGATTTAAACATACAAAGACAAGTATCAACTCAAGAAGGTTTAGAATTAGCTCAGTCTTGGAACTGTCCTTTTGTAGAAACTTCTGCTAAACACGATGAAAATGTTTGTAAGTTTACAGTTCATTTCCATCATTATAAACTAACACATATCTTAAGCTAAAATATTTGACTCAATGTTGGCAACAATTGAAAAATCAAACAATCCTCCTTCAGAAGAAAAGGGTGGTTGCATTTTACAATAAAATGTTTATTTTATTCAGTGTATGTTACCATCATTATCAATGATTCAAGAAAGCAGTAAGAGCCCCTTATTAAAAAAAAGTTATCTTCAATAGGCTTCTATTGATTGTATTTCATTAAAAATACATTTTAACCAATCAAATCAGCTTTCATTTTTAAGTAAGAGACTATAAGCATTGTTTACAATAATCACAACACCAAAGGGCAGTTTTTGGTATTTCAACTGATGGTTTTTTTTTTCAAAAAGCGATTATATTCTTTCTATAACTTGGCAATAAAACACAAATGAACATTTATCTATTCTACAAAGATGATCAAAGAAAATTTGACAAAAAAGGAAGTGAGGCTATGGATTGGGAAGAAAGATATGAATCCATTTCATTTAAAAGCATTAACAAACATTAGACGTTACCGTGACTCTCAGGGACCAGCGCAAGAATCAATTGCTGAAGGCTTGGATACAAAAATGCAAGAGATTACTACTCTTGCAGAAAAATCAAAGAAACAAAAAAGAGCATTACTGTGAGCACAGCAGTGGACAAAGATTACCTTTTTTATCTACTACAACAGAGCAAAACCTGGTATATTTTCAGTGACTACATAAATTGCTTTATCAGTGTCAATGCTATCTACTTTTTCTTTTCTTGATAAAAACTCTCTTTTTTTGCACTAAATTGAACATGTAAAGCAAGCATCTTGTCGATAGTCAATGATGCAACTTGTAAAATAACATAAATCATTCTATCCACATGAGGGTTTCTAGTACGACCAAAGTAACACAACTTTATTTGATTATAATATGATTTAATATAGTTATTGGTAACAAAGGCATATCTTTTCTCCAAGAATGAACTTACAATTGTCTTCTATTCATAGTATTAACAGAAAAAAATAAATAACTCTTTTGAAACTTATGTTTAAAAGAATCAAAACTTACAATATTATTATATCATTTTAAGTAGTTCTGATTGTAGTATATGCCTGTATACTCTTCATTGTAGAATTAACAAATTCGGTACTTAATATTGTGGACTTTTCCCCTACTCTACTTATATCCCAATGGTGCAGTAATTTATCGGGTGGTTTACCAAACACTTTACGAATAGCAGATACCTTAATCTGGATATAACCAATCATTATCTTCTTAATTGGAGGGTTATTACCAGCCGCATATTCTTTTTTAATTCACTGTAAGTTTCATAAAACCATCAATTCGCATGTTTATCAATTACGTTTTGTTATCAAAATAAAAATGAAGCTTCACAGCCAAACTAGAGATGAACCACCGTTCCATGGTAGGAAGCTTGCTCACAATAACATAGTGAATGCCGTTAATGCTAAAGTTGTTTCTTTTACTGCTTGATTTGTTGTTAGAGTCTACGAGAATTTTTTCCAAAGGGAGGAACAGACTGAAGACGGCAATTCAAAAAAAAAAAAAAAAAAAAAAAAAAAAAAAAACATAAATAACGTTTCCTTCAGATTTGTCCAGTTTTCATATTTTTTCTTAATTAAAGTCTCTTCCAATGATTGGTATAAATACTGTTAAATAGACTCACTCCTCATGCATTTTTTTAAATATATCTGCTGAGTGCTGAACAAATGCTTTGAGATAATTAGGAGGGACAGCGTTGTAATCTTCTGATATTATAATAGCTAAATCCTCATTATTTTGAACGAGCTGCGTTTAATCTTATTCTTAACTATAGATCAGAAATGCTTAATAGGATTGAGTTCGGAAGAGTAAAGTGGAAAATAAACATATTACTTATTTTGTTAGTAGTGTGAATGGGTGCATTATCCATAACTAAATGAAGTCCTTTCATTTTTTAGAACAGGTTCATCTTGTTTAAAATTATATGAATGAATTACATATAATGATTGGTAACAGTACCCTTAGGAGTACGCTTGCTAGAAGTAGAAGAGATTTTTCGTTTGCGATTACCAAAATCAATTTTTATCTTTTTTGAAACTCGTGGGCTCCAGAGCTCCATTGGTACAGCATACTTCGCGGTAATTGCTCCTAAAACTATGTGTGATATTTTCCTGGTAGAAGACGTGGTTACAACAGCTAGTGTATCCTTCTGGCTATCCTCAGGAGGTCTCATGTTGGTATTAAATTCCAGTTCGTCTAAGACACAATTTTTAAGAAAGTTCATATCTGATTTAGTCCATTCTTCAACCCAAACTACACGATTGGCAAGTTTCGATGAGCCGTTTCTTAGTATTGGATGAGGATTTATCTTTTTGAATAAAAGATCACAATCGTTTTTAAAAAATTTCTAACATTGGTATCTTTCAAACTGAAATTTTTAAATTTCTCAGTAAGAGAAGCAACTACATCAACAACACCAGCTTGAGAATGATAATCATAGAAGCTTATAAGACGAGAGTTATGATTTTCTTCTAGTTTCCTTTTCTCTCTATTGACTTTGTTTGTTTTCAAGGATATTCTAATCTTTATTAACTTTGAGCTCCTTTGCCAACTTTTATGCTGTATATTCGGCGCTTCCATCAAATAACCTACCAGGTTTTGCAGCATTGAAAGGTTTTGCTCTGTTGTAGTAGATAAAAAAGGTAATCTTTGTCCACTGCTGTGCTCACAGTAATGCTCTTTTTTGTTTCTTTGATTTTTCTGCAAGAGTAGTAATCTCTTGCATTTTTGTATCCAAGCCTTCAGCAATTGATTCTTGCGCTGGTCCCTGAGAGTCACGGTAACGTCTAATGTTTGTTAATGCTTTTAAATGAAATGGATTCATATCTTTCTTCCCAATCCATAGCCTCACTTCCTTTTTTGTCAAATTTTCTTTGATCATCTTTGTAGAATAGATAAATGTTCATTTGTGTTTTATTGCCAAGTTATAGAAAGAATATAATCGCTTTTTGAAAAAAAAAAAAAAAAAAAAAAAAAAAAAAAAAAAAAAAAAAAAAAAAAAAAAAAAGAAAAAAAGAAAAAAAAAAATCGAGATTTTATTTCCCACCCCATTACTGTATTTATCATTCAAAGTATTTTTGGTAATGATAAAAGCCTACTTTTCTCTAAAATCTTTTCATGTATCATGTGATTTACTTTACACACACTGCGCACACACACACACACACACACGCATCTGTCAAATGTGTGCAGCATGTGTTTGTATGTGTGTTTGTGACATTTCTTTTTTTTTTCTTCTCTCTTTCTTTTACAAAAGTAAAAATAAGGAATGAATAAACAAACTGGTTGTAAGTAAATAAATTTAGTATAAACAATACTTACTTTTGATCTTTTAGCATTACAAAATGTAAATCTGATAGAAATATCACGTACAAGTGGTACAAGTGGTACACCGATCACAGTTATCATTCGATCTAGTTTTGAAGAACCACTTCAATTAGCATTTAATGACCACTTACTTGACACAAAGCAAACTCAAGCCCAAGGCATCACTTCTCTAGTAGCCCTTATACCTGACATGTCCTTGACTTCATTTAATGGTGTCATTCGTATTTGCTTTATGAATGATAATTTGATTACCAAGACTTGGTTTGTATCAGATTTTTTCTATGAATCCAAAAGAAACGCTCCTGATCCTATAATAAGTAAGCCGGAAAATATACACACACATAAACAAGCTTATTCATTCCCATAGACTATAAATTAGGCACATATTATTCAACAAATGTGTTACAAGAACCAAGACAACTTGTTTCACAAAATCAAGAACAGACCAGTCATTCATCAAATAGCATCTCCTACAATCCTCATACTTTCCCCTCCTCTATTGCCAAATACCATCCGTACCCTGGACTAACCTATTTAACCAACCTTGAAATCCTCAGTGACATGAATGCCATCATGCGAAATTGGAATGCTAATGAGTGGACTTCTTGCCGTCGTCTTGTACAAATTTGGACTCAGCGTGAAAAGAACGAGATCAAGTGCACCTTTCAACCCATTCAAGCAGACCAAATAAAACGAGCCAAGACAAGGATCGTGTCTTGCATCTTTTGGCTTGAAAAAAATGATTATTTTATTACCTCAGTCGACTTGATTGGCTTAGTCGAATACTTGCTGGATATTGATTTAAATGTCGAAGAAAAGAATAGAATCCGACGTAATCTCGAAGGGTTTCGGCCCTTGACTGTGAGCAAGTCTAAGTTGAACAGTACTCATTTCTTCAAGTTAATCATGTCTTATCCTGATCCAAAGCCAAGAAATATCGAAAAGGATTTAAAAGTGTTTGCTTGGAGATCGTTGCCTTTTGCTTTGAAAAAGATTGTTGCAAAGTATTCTGCTCAAGATCAGAGAGGTAAGAGGATACGCTCTGATTGTCACAATATACCTCAGTCAGCCTTGACGAGCGCTCAGCCTGATAGATTGCAGGTGAAAGAAGAAGAAGATATGGATACTTTATACAAACATGATAATAAACATATCTATGAAATGTTGATAAAAACAGAAGAAAGTGACAGCAAGGATAATAAAGACATGAAAGATATTGTTTTTGCTTAAAAATATAAGATACTTTTGCTTTATTGTAATTATTATTTATGTGTATTAAATAAAATACCAAATAAATAAACCAATTACCAAAATAACTAGCCCAATAGATACTAAACTCATCAATCGATTCCATCTATAAAATAACATGGACTCGTTTTGTCTTGCTTGTTGTACATTGGATAACCAGAATATCTTATTTGATGTCTTACCATTAGCTAACAAAGATGGATGCACCGTCACCCATGTTTGTTCTACATCCATCATCTCATTAGGTTCCTTCAAATAATATCCACCAACCCACCAACATGGAAAGAACAAGAAGCCAAATAAAAAAAGTATGGATTGAGTATTGAATATCGATGGATAAAAGCAAAGTTCTTGCTGATGCTGCTCTATTAGGGTTACATTGTCAGAATAAGGTTTGGTTGAAGTTGTCGTTAGGGTTGATATGGTTGCTCGTCGAGTATGATAGGGAAGTGCTTTGGAGATTCTTTGTCGTCGTTTTTGATGTAAAGAATACCACCTTGAAATCACTAAACTGGAGCGGTGACGTGATTTACATGTCCATGTCTGGCGCCTTGGTAGGTGTTGAGTAAAAGACATTTTTTGCATGAAATAATTTTGTTTGCTTGTTATTTATATAATTATCCTGTTCAATGGAATGTTTACTCAGAAGCGTACTCTCACATCCCCTATTGTTCAAAAACTTAATTTTTACTCCCTTCAAAATTTTAATTTATTATTACTGAACGTGCACAATCAGGGATCAAACCAAAAAAAAAAAAAAAAAAAAAAAAAAAAAAAAAAAAGTTGATCTTTTTACTTTTTTTTTATTGCTTTTGTAGTTGAGTTTCATCCACTACTTCACCTTCAACATCCAAAAATCCATAATCAGAACATAACTTGACTAATTCTTCTGCTTCAGGCACAGGCAATTTTTCCAATACTTTGTTTAATTCTTCCAATTTTCCAGTCTTCAAGGCCTCTTGGAAATTGGGGTGCATGCCCTTAAATGCTGTATAAGCCTCTCCATCTTCAGGTTGAGGTACACGAATGGTGAGCTGTGAGCCATCACCCATCGGTTGAAGTTGAATTGTTTCTACTTGAGCTTGTTCTGACATTTGTTCTGCTGCCATTTCTGCACATCGCTTCTTGATACGACCATAAAGTGAATCCACATATTCAAAAAACATTTTACGAGCCATAGCATTTGGTGCATTAATCCTACATAAATAGTTAGTTTCATTATATTGCTTTTTTATAATTATGATTACTTTGAAAAAAAAACATCAACACCATTTCTTCCCAATTGTCCACAGTGCTGAAGCACAACCGATTGAGTGACACAATTCCTGGCATATTCTTCTTGTCCCTTCAATTGTGCAGTAAACGCTTCACCAAGAATGGAATCAGAGGTTTTTTCATTGATAAGTTCTGAATGCTTTAAAAGGTATTTATGGCTTTCTTCAAAAGTTTTTAATTTTGAAAATGCAGCTGCTTCAGGAGTCATGTCACTATCTTCTTCGTCTCCTTCATCATCAGCATCATTATCATCTAATGGCTTCTTCTCATCCAATGACTAGAAAGTTGTATTTAATAAAAAAAAATATCACACTTTCATATTCTACTTACCAAGTCTTTCATAGCTGCATTAGGGTTCAAGGTCTCAATCACTGTCTTTTTTTCGCTAGTCTTTTTCTTGCTAGGTAATGGTGTTTGCTTATTAAGAATCTATATACAGGCAATCATTAGTTATAAGATCCAAATAAAAGTCATCTCATTTACCGTTTTAGATGATTTTTCAGAAGTAAACATGTTTTCACTCGTCAGCTTCTTGCGAGATTCTTTTTCGAGTTTTTCCAATTCTTCAGTCGCATTATCCACCGTCTTTTGAACTGTACTTTGAGTCTGTGAAAACTTTTCCAATAGTGTCTTTTTCACTTCTTCAGGTGAAGTCTGCGCCATGCCCGTCGTAATCTGTGCCTTCATGGCCGCAAATATCTCCTTTACTGTAATCTCGCTGCCTTGAGCCTTGGGTAAGCCGCTCGCCTCTGACTGATAATGTTCAAGTGTTTCAAGTACCTTTTGGATACCATCTGGTTTTTGTGTAAGCTCCTGAAGGTCCTTGAGCTTTTTGAGAACGTTTTTTTGTTGAGGAATAAAGGTTTGCAGATAGTCAATTTTAGCTTTACGTTCTGCACGTTCCCGATGAATGGCTTCTCTTTTCCATTTGATCATAGAGCGCTTATCAACATTTGGATGAACTTCGATATCCGAATCATCCGATATTTCAAGGTTATCCCATTTACTGTAGTCCAAAGGCATAGTGTAGAAAGTGAAAGAAAGTAATCGAATATTTCTTCCTCATGCAATAAATTTAAATAAAGTGACTGTCTCTCTTTAATTCCCTTATTAATCACGTGTACACTATTACCAGAAATTAAAGTCGCATTTTGTAAAGTTTTATAATACAATTTATATGTAATTGCGACAAGTCACGACGACTTTAATTTTTGGAAATAGTGTATCTAACGGACAATAAAGCAATATTTCTTAAAAGTCTCGTTTCTTTCAATCGTTAATCTGTAAAGAAGCGACTCTTTTTCTTTATTTATTTCTACGCCACTTGTATTTAAGAGCGTTCACCACGAAGGCGACGAGCCAGCTGGATATCTTTAGGTTGAATAGTGACACGCTTAGCATGAATAGCAGCTAAGTTGGTATCTATACAACAAAGTCAGTTTTAAAAAAAGCCTTTTTCTTCTTTAAAAACAAACCTTCAAAGAGAGAAACTAAGTAAGCTTCAGAAGCTTCTTGAAGAGCACCAATAGCAGAAGATTGGAAACGCAAATCAGTCTTGAAATCTTGAGCAATCTCACGAACAAGACGTTGGAAAGGAAGCTTACGGATCAAGAGTTCAGTAGACTTTTGATAACGACGGATTTCACGAAGAGCGACGGTACCAGGTCTGTAACGATGAGGCTTCTTGACACCACCAGTCGATGGGGCAGATTTACGAGCGGCTTTGGTAGCCAATTGCTTACGAGGAGCTTTACCACCAGTAGACTTACGAGCTGTTTGTTTAGTACGAGCCATACTTTTATATAGAAAAGAAAAGAAGAAAAAAAGGGAGTGGGAAAAGGAGGCAAGTGAAAAATTTAAAGAGACGTCAGCACACACCTTCATAATCAAGGGAAGTCTATAAGCAACTAGCCAATAAGAGTGGATTATGGGTTTGAATTTGCCCATAATTCATTTATTATCTCTTATTTTTTAGAAGATTTTGATATGCTCCACTTTGTTTTCACTTGAATAAAAACAATGAAAGGCTTATAACAAATAACAAGCTTATTTATCATTAATAGATACTTGAACAAAGTAAGCACGCTTCTGCAATTCATTCTCATCATGATAGTCTTGTTCAGAGACATGTAGGATAAATAACTAAGTTGATAGCAATCAGAAAATCCTCAAGTTCTTCCTGTAGATATTCTAGTTTGTCAATAAATTTATGCGAGTACTTTGGCTGTTTATAACTCTCTTTAACATGTAATTTCAGGCTCATTCAATCCTAGTGGTTACAAAATATTGTTTCACACATTATCATATTGAAATCAACATCAGGATGTTTTTAAATACCTCTTTTATGATTATTTCTTTCTTATCTCCGTAAGTTATGCTAATCAATAAACGACTTTACAAGTTTACATTTTTGTATTCAAAAAACAGTGTTCTTGCAGTATAATAAGACATTTATTACATATAAAAAATGGAAAAGAAATTGATGTATGCGTATTGTTGTACTTTTCAATAGTCTTACCGTACATTTTGTCTGTTTGGCTAGTACTTATTTACACTGAACTTAGCTGACAACCTTTCTATCAATCTACATGTCACATCTTCTAGATATGCGAGGCTTTCTATTTAGGTCACTTTACTATTGGACAAATCATTTGATCCGTTTGTTTTAATAGCCATGAATCATTGTATTGTTATGCCCTGTTCATCTATAGAATTAACAGTTGTAATAAATCATTATTACTTCTTACCTTGGTAATGCGAAAAAAAAAATCCTGAAAGCGCTCGCTGCTACTGTCACCCTCTCTCAAATCTCAATGATCTGTTCCACCTAATGATTGCTTTTCATCAAGACTCATGCTTATAACAAAGCTTATGGTTGAGCATACTTTCAGAATCCCAGGATTAAAATCCCAAGACGCTTTGGCCTAGATCTCTGTCGCTGTTCGCGATTAAATTAAGAATCACCTTAGTTTAATATGAGCACATAGTTCAAAATTTGATAATTCAAATCAACTGATTGTTTAGCACCAGACTTCACTAGTTACTTTTTTTTTTGTCAAGACAACCAAAATCATTTTGAAGAGTTATTACATTGCAACAGAATTTGGCTTTTATATATCTTTTGTAAAGTGTACATGAAAGATGAATAGAAAAAAAAAAAAAAAAAAAGAATTTTATTTATGCATATTTAAAATGATGATTTACGCTTTTTTTTTTATAAGATTTCCGTGGTCAAGCTGTGTTCTTCATCTTCTATTAATTTATTTATTTCTTCTGGTATAGGAGGATAGGCTTTTTTCATATGATCTTCCATA